>JAYGXS010000004.1:19163981-19179585 GCA_036362985.1 Ligula intestinalis | reverse complement strand
CGTCTGATCTTTGCTGGCAAGCAGTTGGAAGATGGTCGTACGCTGTCGGACTACAACATCCAGAAGGAGTCGACTCTGCACTTGGTGCTGCGTCTGCGTGGTGGTTGATTGTTTTTGAAACTCTTCTCCATTTTCTTTCAAGAGTAAATGAGCATTTTACTTTCGATGTTTTGTTTTCAGTGCTTCTGTGTGTTTGGGTGGGTTCTCCGTACGAGCTTATCCTAACGGGTGGTCGAAATGGTGATTGAAACGTTTTTCTAGTGTTAGGTTGGTCAACCGTTTTCGAGTGTAGCGTGAGGTTCATTAGTGCCGTGAAATGCTAGTTGTGATACTGACAGGGCTTGCTTTCTGTATCTTGTCTGCCAATTTTGCCATACGTGTCCTCTACTCTTCTCGTGTCGTGTTTCGTTATGCTTGGTTGGACCGATTTTTGATTAGCAGATTGGTATAGAGCGGAACACTGGTACGGCGGTTTTGATTTGGGTTGGGATTTGGCTGTAATAATTACGTCAACTCATTGGGTGCTCTTACAGGTGTGAAAATGAGACGAGTCGATCGCTGGGCCAATACTTAACCTGACGTTTTGAGATCCGCTGTGGTCTATGGTGTGCACTCCTGCCGTGGTCTGATATGTTGGATCCGGCTACTCAGCCTTCGTAAGCGAGTGGAGCAGATTCTAGCTTTGGTGGTCAATTGCGCGGGAATAAATCTCTAACTGGGAGGCTTTGTAGTGTATCTACCTCTTCCTATTGTTCACGTTTGTTTTGCCAACGCTTAGGCAAAGTCAAGTCGACCGCAGGTAGGGGTGGACGCAATGTGTAGTACCTAAGTGTCTGTCCGCACGCATTGTACACATTTGGTCTCTAAATACATGTATAGGAGGATTTGTTAGGGGGACGTAAGCAATTGTCAGGTCAGGTTTTATTGAGGGAAATATAGGTAAATACCTTTGAACTCCCTATTGGTACAGTTTTTTCAATGCATTTGATCGGCAGATTATTTCAGATCAGTGGCGTTGCCAGAAATTTGAGGGCCGACAGTCTGCCTGCTAATTGACAGAAGAAATATAATCGGTAGTTTTCTAAACAAATATATTACTGAAAATTAGCGAGTAATATGTTTTTCATAATGTGATTATTCACAATTCGCATTCGGCAACTGGCAGTTTAGTTTCGGGGGCTCAGTGGCTATTTGTTCTAACGTAATAGTGTCGTCAACATGCCTACAGATGCGTCTGGCGTGTCCTCAGATGGCGACATAACAATGTCCGCGGGCAGAGCATTCCAGGCCTGAATTGGGAAAAGTTTTACAAATCCGCGTATGAGTGGGATAGTTTTAGAGAGAAAATTAGCTCCTCTAGTGGTCGGTGGTGTGATCGGGTCTCCGCAGTATCCCTCTCATGGATGAGGGACTATGAGTCTGCCAGAGTCGGTCGACTGCATGTCTGGTTGTCGTGATAAAGCTTGCGATGCTGTGTTTGCTTCGGGTAAGCATTCAGCTATAGGCCATATATTAATCATGGCGTGGAGCCGCGAAAGTTCCGGGCTTTGCTGACGGCATTCTTTAACCGAGGAATTACATGATGCATTGTAAAATGCACTGCTCATCCCGGAAACCATGGAATCGGTGTTTCTGTTCTAGATCTAATTCTTCCGCATTACATGCTACGAAGAGGCGAGATTTTTCAATGTAGCTCACACCTTGAGTCGTCCAATATAACTGAAACCTGACGCAATATGTGCCCAAGCGTCTGATATCGACAATACCAGTTATGATCACAGATCAAGTCATCTACCTGGTCTCGGCGTCTGTCCACGTTCTACTGAACACTGAATAGCCGTAGAAAGGTCAGGTTATTACAGTATGAAGAATAAAAAAATTATCAACCACCACCGTCTGACGATTCCGGGAATAAAGGCTTTTGTGCCCGCGAATTCAGGCGTAAACGACCTCCAAATGCAGGCTCTACAAATGGTTAGAACTTTGGAGTTCTTGTCAGAAGGTTGCGGGTTCAAGCTTCGATTGGTGCGCCACTTGGGTTTGGGCATGACTAGCAGATGCTAGTTAATGAGCTAGAAACATCCGTTCTGACCTCCCTTGTCTTTGCCAACAGTAGTAATTTAAGCTATGTGCCCAGTAGAGTGTTATAGGTGTTAAGGCTAAGACGGTCAACCCTAACAGCTACAATCTTCCAGGCCCGGTTCCTTAGGAGATGAGAGAAGTCTTGCGAAGACCAGATTGTTAGGAATAGTTTATTCTGCAGAAGGATATAAGAATAGGTTGTGAGAGATTTGACTATCGGAGCACACGTCCGACCGCGACGCGGCCCAGGTCCGAAGTTATGTCTAGGGAGCAGACATTCGAGCAGCCACCTTTAGCTGCAACCGTGAAGGTCATTGATTGGACCACGCATGGACGAACCGGTGTGGACGCATTAGTTAGTCCGTCAGTGCGTCTGGTGGTAGCATCGGCCTTGAGCTTTGTCCAGACCGATTGAAGTCAATCCACTGTGGGTTGAGGCCAGAATGGGGGAGACATTGTGTGTGCGTTTGGGTGTGCCTCAGGTGTGCGTCAGTTTCGTCTGGCAGCATTAGCGGTAAGGTCTACTGCAATGTCTTGCGTCTTTCTATCACTCAGTTCGTTTGGTGGAAAAAGGGTACTGATCCTTTTGGGCTTGAGTGTCAGTAACTCGTTCAGGCGTAGTTTCAGCCAATGAATGCTTTCTCTCTGTCTACTGGCCTGGCTGCTGTCAAACCAGCACTTGAACTCGACTGATTTCAGCCACCCCAAGTTGGCTTCGTGTCTACAATCATCTGCGGCATGGGTCAGACCCAAATTTACTAACCATCGTAGACACTCCTTTGAACGGCCTGCCGACGCATGGCATGCCGCCATTTGCGAGGCCTACGACTGTTGCCTACAACAAATGGGGCATTGTGATGCGTGCTTACCTGCATATGGAGGGGAATTGCCGGAAGGCATGGTGACAGTACTGTTTGAATCTTCAGACTGCGTCTCCTGAAACAACGCAAAGTTATAGCTTGCTAAGGAGGTTGTAGTGACATCAAACAGCTTTTTGTTTTACTCAGTTAAATATGCATTGTAATTAACTTGACGCAACTTTGAATAAGGGGCTGAATAAGCGCGTGGCTTTTAGGTGCCAACCAATTTGTTCTTACTAACTTGTTTTCACTGTTGGGATACTTCTATCTTAGATTTCTGGATAGACTACTTCGTATCCCACAAAGTAGACCGGTTCGCCGGGTCCACTATCGGACATCAAAGCGCTAGGGCTTCAACACGTCTCTTCGACATGAGACTAAATCTGCGAGTAAGAATCATATTCAGATGAAGAGGACGAGCAACTAAGACACTATGCCAAAGGACACGAGTCAGACACAAAAACGTCCTCCAAATTCTCGGCAAATTCGTCTTAGTCTTCGAGAACTTCTTGTTTTACGCGCCTATAACTGATACTCTTCGACAAAGGCTTGAACACACTGAAAAAAAAACGCAATGCACTGAATTATAAGAGTTAAGGTTAAGATGGTTAACCCTAATAACTACGATCTTCCAGGCCCGGTTCCTTGAAAGATGGGAGAAGTCTTGGGAAAGCCAGAGTGTTAGGAACAATATATCGTGTACAGAAGAGTTAGGAGGAAGTTGCCACTCGGTCCAGCCTGGCGTCTAGCCGTGAGGGAGCGCGAGTGCGCGTCCCGCTCAGAGCGAATTCCCAAGTGGCTGTCAGTGCAGGAATTGACTGAGGACCGCAGAGTGTTTCGGGACGCTGATAGGCCAGACTTTTCTCGAGTTTGTGTGCGCTCCAGCCGCCCGAGGGCAAAGGTTGCGCCTCGCACGCGGACAGAGGCCGAGCGACTGGGTGACCAAGATTGCCCCTGCCAGATCACGTCTGTGGCATCAAGCGTGTGAAGGAGGTGGGCTGTAGAACCGCTAGAGAATATAGAGTCAGCGCATCGTCTAGATAGTTAGGTGTCCGCCCGGCAGCGTGACACTGCAGGAAATGACGTGGGATAGCATGTCCGCGTAACTCAGCGCAACGTCCGATCGTTTTTTTGATAACTGTGTGCGCGGCCTTGGTTACAAGCCCGTGTGGACTCCAGTTGTAAAAGTTCAGAAAGTTTCCTTTGCGATCTGTCCTCGTGGCATAAATCCTACGTCTCGCACTCAACTGGATCCAGTGACAAGACAGAGTCGGGGGGAGGGAGATCAAACGCAGTTGTTGACCAAGCTAAACAGTCTATCGCAAAGGAGTTAAGGCTACAAAGATTTAACCCTTACTACTGCGATATTCCAGGCCAGGTTCCTTAGATGATGAAAGAAGACTTGGAAAGCCAGAGGAGTAGGAACAATATATTGTTTGCAGAATGAGTTGGAGAATAGTCCATAGGAAGGTTGACTCGGTCTTGCGTGCCTTCGAAAGTGAAAGCCATGTGAGAGAGCAGTGGCGGCGCGTCCACCCCGCGAGGGGGCAGAATACTAAGTGAGTTCTAGCGTCAGTAATCGGGGGCGGCTGCCGAATCCTCGCTCAGTCTCGCGGCCTTGAATGGGATTGGTTGGACGGCGCGATGCAGACACCGAGCGGGCGGTCCATGTCTCGTGCGCCAGTTTGTGTCTCGTCAGAGGCACGCCTAAAAGTACATCCGCGCAAGGTTATGCTCTGAGCGACCATGTCTGGGACGTCAAGAGTTAGGTAGGCGTCAGGCAGAAAGGACCACCACAAGTCTATGCATGCGTGTTACGCACGACCTCATATCCGCACGATATACTAACGATTTACAGGTAAAAATGGGGACCGGTCTCAGATAAAATTTTAAGCGGGAGTGCTGTAGATGTCAAATTCCAAAGAAGTCGTCGCATTCCTAATCTCTGTCCTGAGAGGAGCTAGTTATCAGTATATTTAAGGGATATATAGGTAGATTGCCTTTGAGTTCCCTGTTTGTACATATGTGTCGTGGTACCAAACAATTATAGCTCAGTTTGTTGGCGAGGCCATAAGGTGGTACATGTTTTTTTAGCAGACAGTGAAGAAACTTCTTGGGATTTTTAAGGAGAAAAACTGTCGCTTTTGCGGGGGGAGGAGCTGATAGGGTTTGGGAGAAAAAAACGACCGGTTTTGTGGAGAGGGTGCAATCGGGGGGGGGGGGGAATTACAGAGGTCACCGGGATCATCACCGAGCGCGGAAGATGCGGCCTGATACTTCCTGCTGATTGCAAAGTCCACAGGTTTGAAAAACAGAAATATCTGCCCAGATCGTTGACAGTCCGCTGCGGGTCGAACCAAGGGTGAGTGTTGAGGCCGCCAATTTCGGCTGGTACAATCACCTGTCCGTTGGTATCCTTTGAAGTCACACAATTGGCGCGCCTTTATAGTTTCAATGCGTTTCAGCTGTGTTACAGCAGGGGATGCAAATTGATATTTCGCCCTTCACCAACTGGCCCAAACTAGAGTAGAACTCGAGCCTGGTGAGAGCACTTGCAGCAACGGCTTATCGAGCTTCCTGTACGCTCTCTAGCCTCAGAAAAGTTTATTCTATCCAATCTACCTACTCAGTCCCTTCTCCAGGTCGTAGTCCACGAAGATAAAGTCGATGACTCAGGCATCCCACCTGCCAGTGAACTCCATCTTCGTACCAAGCACGCTCCTCCACCCTGGACCCCATGCGGATGCTTTCTTTATCCTCTGGGTAGAGAGAGGCACACACACTAAGCTCGTTCTGTCTAATAGGAGAGGATAATAAGTTACGAGACCTAGTCTATTCGATGCACGGAGCAGGTTTCCGCGAGTTGCCTGTTTGCTTGTCGGAACAAAGTTTTCTTTCGGGAGCGGGTGAGCTGTGATGTATTGGTTACGCGCCTATAACGTGTATGTGCCAGCATGAGGGAGTGACTGGTCGAATGTGGGCCATGTGGTTGGTTTAGTCAGGTGTGCATCGTGGCAGGGGGCCAGTGAGGACAAACCACGCCGGCCGACGCGCCTGGGTGCAGCCATGACCCATCTCAGGTCAAGCCTGAGGGATGGCCGTGCGTTCGCGGAGCGCCTGCAAATTAGCACGGTTGTCGCGGCCGTTGACTGCATAGGGGCAGCCGGAGAAGCGGCTGCTACATAGTCCGCAAAAGATTTAAAATGAAAAAAAAAACAGTGGCTTGAAGTGACCTTCCTAGACCCCCTTTTGCTTGCTGAATCGCAATCGAATGGAAATTTGGTGTAGAGGAGGGAGGGGAAGAAGAAGACGGTGGATGGGACTTAGTGGTATTTGGTTTTAGTAATAGAAAAAGGAGGAGGAGGAGGAGAAGAAGGAGGAGGAGAAGAAGAAGAAGAAGAAGAAGAAGAAAAAGAAGAAGAAGAAGAAGAAGAAGAAGAAGAAGAAGGATTACATTCTTAGGCTGACCACGCACACCTGACATTTCCCATCTCTACCACCCGCCCAGTTCTTAGTCCAGGTCCCAGTCCCCAAAGTTAATTTCGATGACTCAGGCATCCATTCTACCGACAAGCGAAATCCACCTTCGCAAGGTGGAATTCGTTGAGTCTCATGGTTTATTTGAGAGGGGATATTTTGTGTCCTCAGCTAATTGCTCAAAAACGATGGTTTATGTTGCTTGTGAAACTATGAAAATAGGTCAGTTCTGTGAGAGTTCTGTAATCTCAAACATTCAGTTTGTCCGCAGATGAAGAATTAAGGTTCACCCAATCGCTGATTTAAATGGACATCAGCGGTGAGGGTCTGTCGTACATGTGTTCGTGGTCAATCAGTTCCCTTTTTACCAATTACCTATGTGTGTTATTTCAAATAAGAATACCTGCGTCCTTAATAATTCCTCGAAGTGAACACAGGAAGAACATTCAAACAGAGTGCACAGATTTTAGAATCGCGGTTTTGTGAGAACAAATGTTACCTAATTTTCCAAAGTAAGGTGTCGCTTTGAACTTTGTCTTACCTGATTTACGGCGACTGAAAATTTAGCTTTCAAACAGGATAAAATGACTCATTTGCAATTTAGCAAGAGGACGGGAAGCAGGTAACTTTTGTATTTGTACCGAACCCCTCTCAGCTACGTTCTGCGGCTGTCAGTTTTCAGAATAATTCAGTACATGTTTACTATTGTTTGTTTTAACTTTGCGAAAATTCCCATTGAAAATTTCAGAAGATAAATTGGCGAACATACGTTTGTTTTCGATAAATTCTCGTCAGGCCTTTACATTTATATGGTATGCATAAACTATGGTGGTTGGTGGACAGATGAAGTGTTCTCGTTGTCACGGTGGGGAGGAAGGGGGGTGGGGGGGGGGGGAGGAAAGTTGGGGGAGTTGAGATCAGAGTGTCAATGTCTAGACGCCCCGGCGTCCAAGACCGCCGATAAGGTGTGCGTGGCTGGACTTAGGACTTGGTCGTCTCTACGGGGGCCCGTTTCCGAGGCCTGTGGTCCGCTGTGGGTAGCCGTGTCACCTAGTTTCGCCCATGGCAACTGGGGCGCCGCGACGAAATTCTTTTGGGCACATAGCAGAGGTCTGCGTAGCCTGATAGCGGCCGCCTCTGCTTTCGCCAACAGACGCTGTCCGAGGAGTTTTGAGTAGCTTGAAGGCACCTTGTAAATCACTCGGAAGGCCTCTTTGGCATCCACGCGATGGTTTGAGTCTACCAGGTGCGCTAACATTGAACTGTTTAACCTTTAAATTGGCCCTTCCCTAACCATGCGGGTATATGTTCCCTTACTCTTTTGAACAAGCGCCGGCTCGTGCGACTGTTTGTTTGTTAGCAGTCTGTGAATATAATATGATTATCCCGTGGAAGCTGATGGAGCTCAGCTCCAATATTCTCGCGGTATCTGGACTTACTGATATTGCCAATGTGACCAAAGTCTACACCAATGGAGCAGACCTATCACCACATCAGAGGAATCTACTCGCGTCAACAGGCGTATATACAGTGATGGGGCGTAGGGGGTGTTTAGTTAGGGGTGAATGCTGCTGTGTTGAGCATTAACTGACACCCAAACCTTACCTGTGGCTCCGTGAAGCTAGACCCTGTCTAGCGGCTACAACCTTGTAACTGTTTCGAACGGCAGGTTAAAGCAGGCGAGCGTATCCGGTGTTGTGTCCCTACGCGGGAAAATTATGTTTTCTTCTTCTTCCTCTTCTTCTTCTTCCTCTTCTCCTTCTTCCTCTTCTTCTTCTTCTTCTTCGTCGTCGTCGTCTTCTTCTTCTTCTTCGTCTTCTTCTTCTTCTTCTTCTTCTTCCTCCTCCTCCTCTTCTTCTTCTGATTCTTCGTCTTCTTCTTCTTCCTGTTCTTCTTCTTCTTCTTCTTCTTCTTCTTCTTCTTCTTCTGCTTCTTCTTCTTCTTCTTCTTCTTCTTCTTCTTCGTCTTCTTCTTCTTCTTCTTCTTCTTCTTCTTCCTCTTCCTCTTCTTCTTCTTCTTCTTCTTCCTCTTCCTCTTCTACTTTCCGCTCCTTCCTTCCTCCCACATTCGATGACCCGAAGGAGTGGACGACAGGCAATCCTGTAGGTGGCCTAGGCTAACTCGGGTTGCTTCCCGACTAAAACAAATCGTGACCAATAGTGGTGTTTGGCAGTCACGTAGAAGGCCTAAGCAGCCCTATTTAAGGACAACACTGTTTAACTCTTCGCGAAGGAGGAGTCTAGAAAAGGTGTCCTGAACAAATGCTGCAATCACGTCCTCTGCATGTAGACCGAGGGTCGCATATATGTAGCGGTTCTACAGCCCACTTCCTTCAAATTCGAGACGCCACTGACGTGTTCTCCCAGGGTAATTATTGGTCACCCAGTCGCGCCTTTCCCAGCTCGATGGCCCATGCCCACACAGACGCGCGATCTTTGCCCTCGCACGACCGGGCGCATAGACCCGCCCCAAACTGGTCGACCTATCAGCCTCCCACAGCGCTCGTGGCCAATCAGCTCTGGCCAGGCGCTCTCCAGCCCTCTAGTCAATTTATGCACCGACAGACACTTGGAATTCCGCCTTGGCGTGACACGGTCGCCGCGACGCCGGCCTCTCTCACTGGCCTCACAGTCGGCCGCCCTACAAGACCTATTGACAACTTTCCCACTAACTCTTCTGTAAACAATATACTGTTACGTCTATTCTGCCTTCCCAAGACTTCTCCCATCTCCTAAGGAACCGGATCTGGAAGCTTGTAGCTGTTGGGGTTAACTGTCTTAGCCTTAACTCCTATAGGTGCATCACATGCACACATTTACCGCTTGACCAATGCAACCAAAGCGACCTCCTGCAGATTTTGTCGCCTTATACATCAGTAGTTGCAGAGGGTGCAAGATGCTTTGATGGCTGACAAGGCCGAGGACATCTTGTAAGAGTATGCGGACCATAATAATCGAAGAGCATTTATGCAGCGACCAAGTCCTTCTAAGGTCGCACTGTCTAAAGAACCACCCACCTCCCAGCACCGGGAAGACAATTCGCCTAATCGGAAAGTCACAGGTACCGAAGCGCCAGGCAGAACACTTCAGAAGTTTCCTCAACTGTCCGCCAACCATCTCCGCCGCCGCCGCCGCCGTCGACCGGCTCTCCCAAGTAGAAATCAACATCTATCTGGGTCTCCCGCTCTCCCTTCCAGAAACCATCTGCGCCTTGCGACAATTTTTCAGCTGGAAAGCACCAGACTCAGGTGTGTTCGACGGCCATTGCCTGATGAATCACGTTAAAGCGTTCCACCGTGAGATGTGGCGCCGAGGACAGGCCCCTTTTGCTCCCCACCGTCAATATCTATAAGCGCAGACGTAACCGTCAATTCTGTGGTAATCGCGGAGGCATATCGTTTCCTAACATCTTTGCTCACCTACCCTCAACAGTCTCAATGGTCACATAGAACAAGGACTGCTCCTGGAAAGACAGTTTGGCTTTCGACGACACCGCGGCACCAGTGCTCTGATATTCGGTGTTCGCTGTTCACAAGAGAAATGCCAACAGATGCGGACCCATTCCTACACTACCCTCGTAGAGCTGAAAACACCCTTTGACGCACTAAATCACGATGGACTGCGGAAAATCCCGCAATAATTCAGATTTTCTGAGCGATTCACACACGTCAGCTCCAAAATGGTATGATGACAAGCATCACAGACAGCGGGGCATATTGGAGGCATTCGCAGTGCTCAGCAGAGTGAAACAGGACTGCGCAGTGGCTCCCACCCTCTTCCATCTCATGCTTTCTGCCATGGTGGTGGACGCCTACCGTGACTAGGGCCTCGGGAGCCGCAGGGCCTACACAATCGATGGCCAACTTCTCAGTAGCCGGCGAATGCAGAACCGCACGCCTGAACTGCCCATGACCTGCTCTTCGTGGACTACTGGGCACTCATCACCACGACAGAAGAGGTCATGTAAAAGAGCATGTAGTGGTCGCTGCTGCCCAACACCCTCCTAACTCCTGACGCCACAGACGTAGTCTCGTAGTGATAATCTTGGTCGCCCAGTCGCGCTCGAGCGATGGCCCATATCTGCATGCGAGGCGCGACCTTTGTCCTGGGCGTACACACGCACTCCAGACTGGTCGGACCAATCAGCGTCCTGAAGCTGACTCACACAAAGTTCGCTCTGGGGCCCTTGCGACAATCCCTGCACTGACTGACACTTGGGATTCCGTACCGAGCAAGGTGAACGCGGCGACACCGCGCTCTCACGGTCGAACGCCATGCCAGACCGAGTGGCAACTTCCTCCTAATTTTTCTGTACACAATATATTGTTCCCCAACACTCTGATCTTCCCAAGACTACTCTCATGCCCTAGGGAAACTGGCCTGGAAGATCGCAGCCGTTAGGGTTAAACCTAAATAGCATTAAAACTACGCGATAAGCACTTAATTCTTTGTCGCCGGCTTCACCAAATACGGACTAACAACACATATAGACAAAATAAGCATATATCTATCACCACCGAGCACGGAATACAACGATACGTGCATCTAATTTCAAATAACGGCCAAATTCCACAGCATTCGTTCCAACAGCATAAACATCAACGATGAAAAGAGACTCACCCTATCCGCAAAACCAGTTAGGACTTTGACCGGTTTCAGAATTCCATATGTAATCGCATTTCCACTTCAACACCGAATTCATAGCGTATAAAATTGCTACCTTGATGACGCTGCTGTATGAAGTGGAGACCTGCACGGTTGAGAAGAGACAAGCACAGCGACTCAACCAATCACAATTCAGCTTGTGGCGGAGTGCCATAATTCTCTCCCTCCCCCCTTCGTTATCCCGGGCTCGCTGCCCCCATAGTCGTGTCGTCACAAACAACTGTTCTAATGCTTTCTTTCACTGGCGCCACCGAGGCTTGACCTCGCAGCTGCTGCTGGCTAACCGACAGCAGCTGCGTCAACGCCCCCTCCTCTTCGGCGTTTCTGCAGTCCGCAAAAGCTCCCCTTGAAAAATCCTAAAGCTCCTGTGGCAGGAAAATGTCCCGGAAAATCTCTGGGACAAACCGGAATTCTCAGCATCCACGCTATGCTGACGCAACTGCAGCTAGGCTGGAGCGGTCACCACGTGTGGATGGCCAACGAGTGCTGAGGGTCCTCACAAACCAGAAGGCCAAGTCCGACGCCACAAGTACACAGTGAAGACTTACTTGAAGCCTTTACACATCAATCCAGTGACCTAAGAAGACCAGGACCGATGGACCTGGAAAAGAGCAGTAAAGACCGGGACTACAAACCACGAATCTGGTTGGATCACCGCCACCAACGTCAAAAGAGAAGCATGTAAGTCCCTGGTGCTTCTGGTTGACAATGCCCACAGTCAACTCTCCCCCCCCCCCCCAAGGTGTCCGCATTGTCTGAAAACTTTCCTCGAGCAACCTGGCTTTGTCGGATATCTCCGAAGCTAAATACGATAAAAATTTGCCAGCCTCAAGCACTGCATTCGCAATTGCTGCTGTTCTCATCATGGCGACGCACACATTATTGGCCCCCTCCACCACTGGTGATAAATGCGGTTGCGAAAATGAAGCCCAACGTGTGGCTCGAACCCACGACCCCGAGATTAAGAATCTCGTGCTCTACCGACTGAGCTAGCCAGGCGACGTCTTGCACCTTCGCAAAACCATCCATTTGCTTATGCATGCATTTTAAACTGACAGACTAACAAATGGCACGTTCATTGAGTTTGCTAATTTTTTTGCATCAGTTATGAAGTACGTTTTTATATATTCTTGGAAGTCAGTAGTAAACATACACTGAATAAAGTTGCAAAAATTCCCATCACAGAATTGGGAACAGTAGTTGACGATACATCTCCGTCTGACCGGTACAGTTATATGAGAACGGGATACAAATTAAAATATGTGGTAGGTAATTTTCACCGAAATATCTGCGTGTGCAAAGCTGTCTGTGACGTCTGCACCCAAGAAACCGAATGAAAACATGTTTGCAATCAAATTTCGCACAATACAACCATTAAATGCTGTTTACATCGACTTGAAAGTCGTACCGGGACTCAGTGCTTCCAATATGTACAGTACTTGGTTGATAATAAGATCGTCTAGCTTAAAACAGTGCAAGCGAATTACTCTGTAATTTGAAATACTGGCATTGTGATGTTACTTAAAGTGCTAGGTAGGGCAAGAGAGTAGGACACCCCACGCTAAATTCTGCGTGATCCATTGATGAGCGGAACCCATCCCAGCTACGCCTTGTAACAGTGAAAAAACTCAGCACATATTTGCTGTTAGTATGCTAAATAATTAAGTATATTTTTCGGTACTGGCTGCCTGTTAACATCTTCTAAATATTAAACTGTTATTCCGCAGATGTCATTGGATTCCAGCTCGAATATTTTAAGAGCATCTGGGCATACCGGTGTTGGCAATGTGGCCAAAGCTTATATCAATAGGTCATACCTATCTCCGCACCAAGGTGGCATATCCCGCCAGTACCTGTCTGGAAAGAAGTTAAATGTGGTTTCAAAAGTGACGCCCAACGTAGGGCTCGAACCCACGACCCCGATATTAAAGGTTTCGTGCTCTACCGACTGAGCTAGCCGGGCGACGTCTTGCGCATTCGCAAAACCACCCATTTGCTTATGCATGCACTTTAAACTTACAGACTAACAAATGGCACATTCATAGAGTTTGCTTACTTTTGGCAGTTTTGAATGTTACATTTTGCAGTTTCTGACAGTTTGTTGATCACAGGAACGCGGATCAAAATGTCAGCAGTAAAATCGACATTTGCACTGAATCTTGTCTGAAAAATGTTCTTAAGAGCTAAACGCCCAGCATTCCTCTGGAAAGTTATGTTGGGCTGTACACCCTCTGACGATTCGGAGAAGGCACTTCTTTTCTGCCTCTGCATGATTCACCAATGATGCATACAGCTACCTAACATAGTTTCGGGATTCACCTTTGAAGTTGAGGCAATCATTGGGGATGTCAACCTGCCTGAGGCAGATTGGCTTCGAAACTTTTGCCCCACCCGAGCCCTAGATTTTCACCTGTACGCATATGTTTGAAATGTGTAAATCGCCCATTTGTACTTTTGGTTGGTACATGTGCTTTCAATACGGTGATACATGTAACAATTTTATACAATAGACTGCCTGATGGCAGTTTATGCATACTAGGTGATTTATTCGGCAAAGGTAGTTTAATTTTAATTTAAATATGGCAATGGCAGCAAAATGATTTATTGGATCCATATCATTTCGAGAGAGCTCGTCAGTTGCCGCCTCTCATTACTTAACGTGAATCACAAAAGAGAAGATACACAATGAATTCGTACAGAAAAATCGATATCAAAACAAGGTCATAAGGAGTGGCCAAGTGGCTAATCAATAACATGAGAAGTTCAAAAGCTATGGTCAGCAAAAATAACAGGGAAAAAACACCTGAAGTAACAACTTAGGAGGAAAACTGTATAAACAGGGAGCCAATGTTACTAAGGCAAATTTAGGTTCACTACATGCTCCAACTGTTTACATAGGTCGGGTTTGACCCGCCGTATGTAGGCTGCCTCCAGGTAGCGTAAAGTGCGAGTTGTTCGTGCTCGAACAAGTACTCGGAAGGACGTTTTGGGTTCAACAGAATGGCCCGAGTCTAACAGATGTTCAGTAATTGAGGATCGGGGAATTCTGTTTTCTTGTTTCATTAGCCAGCTAGGTAAATGTTCCTTAGCTCTGGTGGCCAATTGCCTCTGCGTTCGCCCTATGTACTTGCATCCGCAAGTACATGTAAATTCATAAATGCAGTTTGAAGTGGCGTGCATCGGCATGGCATCCTTCGCATGAGGAACTGGTAAAGGCTTTGTCAGATTGCAAATTATCAGATCAGCAGCATAGTACGTCCTTTGAATGGCATTACGAAGGCGTCTTTTGATGGTGTTTAGTATGCTGTCGCCCTTAAATGGTAAGGAAATGAAGACGGGCTTTTTTGGTGCTAATTGTTGAGTCAATTTAGGTCTTAGAGGTTTATTGTATTTGTCTATAAATTGACTTGGATATCCTCGCTTCATAAGTGTGCGTTTAAGGTTGGTTAATTCATTATCCAATGTATCCGTAGAACAGATCATTCTGGTCCTCTGGAAAAGAGTATATACCAGGTTACGTTTCCATTGAATGGGAACAAAACTCAGATAATGTAAATACTCTCCTTCCCAGGTGTTTTTATGGAAGACCGTCCGTGTAATGGAACCATCTTTCTGTCTGGATAAGTTAACGTCGAGAAAGGAAAGATAGTTATCTTGTTCCTGTTCCATGCACATTATATACTCCTAGTCTCAGCATTCTGCCCCACGGGAACGGTGTTTATTGCAGTTTTAGGGATTCCTTAACTCTTCCTGGCCCTTAAATATACCAAGGAATTTTTTCGTGCGATTCCCAGTCATATGGGGTCACCTGGGCAGATCCTATAATTGGGTTTTAAGATGTCGACGAGAGACTTTAAGAACCCGGCCATATTTTCAAGTTTGACGCGGCCGAGATACTCACAAGAGGTGACAACCGCGTGAGCCGCGAGCTGCTCAAGTCATGGTTCTCAGGCCCCCAGTCCATCAACAAGCGCAACGATTTGGTGTTCCCATACGGTGTACTGAGAAATTTCCTGAGCGAAAGAATCAATCACCTGGGAAGGACTGGGTGCAACGAAAACTCGGACGAAAGCCGGTATAATTATCGCGCAATTACCGAACCCGCGTATATATCTGAAGCGGACAAGAACGCTGTGGTAATTAATGAGCCATCACCGCACCAATTAAGACCTCAAGCGGTGACTACAAGAACTGACAATGATAGTATGCATGCGGGTGACCGCTGTGAACGTGTAATCTGTGCATGTATCACCCTATCTGCGCATGTCTCAGACTGTTCTTCTATAACCTATGCTTAAGGATTCCCAAGGGAATCCGAAACGGCAGGACAATTAACCCCTTTTTCCACTGATCGCTTCGCCTTCTTCCGAACTGCTTCCTGGAACTCGGATATTCTCCTCTATTGGAGGGACTTTATATTTTGAGAAAAAGTAAGAGAGCGTAGCATGCTCTTTAAAAGGCTTGTGGATATTCTGATGTTTCTATTTCAACGTCTGGTTACGGAAGTGAAAGTAATTTTCC
>JAYGXS010000004.1:19143130-19158105 GCA_036362985.1 Ligula intestinalis | reverse complement strand
CAGGAGATCAGAAAACACCCTCCGGGTAAAGTTTTGATTGCCAGAATAAAAAGTACAGATGGTAAAGGAGACATGTTATATCACTGGAACAAAATTTATATTTTCCAGTGATCGACCATATGTCTCCTTTACCAATAGACATTCCTGGAATACGATTATTTCTCGCATTCGTGAAAAAGTACAGTGGAACCTCGGTTAACGAGTTTAATCCGTTCCGTCTCTTGCTCGCCCTCCATCTCTTTGCTTTCTGACACAAATTTCTCATTCCTTTTTCACGGTCACAATTAGCCAGGATTTTGAGTCTGTGCACGAGTCAGCATCCATCCACACGAGCCAACATATCACTTGCCGCACTAGCAGGTTCAGCCAGAGGCTAATCGCTTATCAGTGTAACCAGAGACTTGCGCCTTTGGCGACGCGCCGCTGTGTAGGCTGCTCATGTGATGACAGGGCTCAGTGCTGAAAACAAGATAGTCCGTAGGTTTCTGTTGTAGACGTCATAAGAAGCACTGCTGTGACGTATGTGCACTTTGCAGGCGCTGTCTAACACATCTGGAAACGCACCCGGAGGCTGCTAACGTCAAGGTCGAACATTCTAGACCATTCTACTCTGTGCTCGGGTTTCTACACCGTGCTGGATAACTGAACTCCAGCCTTGAAGATGTAGCGACCCCTATTCTTAGTCATGCTTTCCTCGGACGCCGTGCGGACTAGGTCATGTCTGGCTTGACCACCACGCGTCCGCAAGACACCATAGCCAAGGCCTCCGTTCAAGGTCACTCCTGTCTGGCTTTCTTAAGGCGGTCTAGTGTCACTAGCCAACCACTTCTCAAGGTTAGACTAGTGCCCGAGATGCGGACAATTTGTTTACGCTCATTCACTTCCTGAGCCGACGACTCACTGTTCGGTTGCAGACCTCCAGACCCGGTGATCGACTTGCCGGAATGCGACTCTGGACTGCACTCGTCTGGAAGTCACTTCTCCTATTGCTTACATACTACGCTGGTTTCTACCTTAGTAAATTCTCCCTGACACTATGGCCTTCCACACCTTATACTATCAACTATGTCTATTATCCGGTTTGACCACATCGTATCGCACAAAGACTTGAAAATGACAGGAATTTAGGCAAAGCTCATTAATTTTTGAACAGTTTCGCATCACATGTACTTACCTGCAGGCGTATCTGCACGGCCTTGCATCTTGTGGAATACAAGGTGTAATCTACGGGCGCACAAAGACATAGCCTACCACCTGACCTCTGGTCAAGAGGTCTATGCATCTGAATGCGTGAAAGCAAGTTCTCACACGCCGTCTTACAATGACAGAACACGGTTAGAAAGACCGGAGGTCGGCGTACGCACAATGGCCGACATAACTAATCGGTTCATCTACGCCTAACACACATGACCTCAGCCCTAAGGTCACACGCACCAGGCTTCAGGAAGTGACTGAACTTGGAGAACCAATGACAGGCTGCAATTGTAGAAAGCATGCTGATTTGTCTGCCGGTATAAGTCAGCCACTCCTGAATCCACCAGGGCTATTGGCTCCATTTTCTTTTCTTTTGAATTTGCTTGAAGATAAAAGAGTAGGCTGAATTACAGAGACTTGCACTGGCACCAAGGATGACATGCTAAGCACGTGTAGTGGTTATGCTAGGTCCAAATAAAAAAGAATTAGTTTGATTTCTGGGGAGAGATGGCTTGAGGTTGAGGTAAACTTAATATACAGCTATTTCAGATAAGGGTAGCCAGCGTATCTCTCGCTGGGGTGTAATCTGGTTCTATTAGTAGTGAAGAGGTATCCATTTGCGCGATGCGCGTCACCCGTCTTGAGCCAATCTCGAAAATAGTTCACGATCAAACTGGGGAATACAAAACCAGATTGTTGCTGTGTCGGCCTTCCATCCTGTAATCTAATTCAGATGCAAACCATATTCAAGACGCGCTCGCACTTACTTTCAAGACCAGTCCTGTCGGTGATCCACCAGCTAGGCGGTCTTGCAGTCCGAGAATAATCGCTAGGTCCCTATCGGCTGCACTTAGGCCGGCCACCTAACTGGCCGGTGCCCCACCCACGTCCCGTTCCAGACAGGAGGGTGGCGATTATGACTCAGACCGTCTGTTCGCACATTTACCACGCCTTTGTGACATGCGGATTAGCAACCGCGCCTGTCTGCTCTGTAACCGCCAGAGGCCGCCTTCCTTGTCCTACAAGGCCGGCTCTATCTGGCACACTTGTGATTGCTATATGAGAGGCTGACTCAGGGTTTGACGTGTGCGCAGGCGAGGATCGGTTTTTTTATCAGACCAACTCCCACGGTAGCTCTAAATGGCTACACATCATGGCCACGTTAATTATCCATGTAGTCTTTGGAAACTAAGCATCTTGACCTCTTAATAATAAAGTCAGCCTAGTAGTCATTCTGGTGGATTCTAGATGATTACTGAGGAAATCCTGCTTGGGCAGTCAGCCTGCTGTCCCGTATTGGTGGATTCCATATGAGCGGCAAAGTTGGGCGGGTAATAGCGATCCAAGTGGGATTAAATTCATGGCGCGAGGTGGGGCGTTTGTAGCTTAGCGGTTAGAGCGTTGGCTTCCAGTAAAGGCCTTCTCTAATACGCGGGTTCAAATCCCGCCGAACGCCTCGAGTTTTTTCACAATTGGGTTAACTCAAATCTTGACATTTTGTGATCTGCTATTTTAAAGCTATATCGACGATCAAGTCGGTGGTGGGGTGGCAGACACTACCTTATTTGATGTACAGGGTTTCATTTCCTCCACTGTATGTGTGCAAAATGTGCTTCTATGAAAAAGTTAACTAGAGGGACAATAATTTTGTAGTGGACGTTCGCGCCACTGTGGGAAGCCGTGATCGCTGACTCCTCACGCCAAGGCTGCTGTCACGCTGACTGCTCGCACCCTGCCCCTTTCTCGCTCAATGTTTGCCGCGACCTACTAGCACGCGATTTCACGGTCTGACCAATTACCATCAAGGCTGACCGAGACAGAGACAACTTTCGGCGGCCGCCCAGATTACTGCCGCTATACCACACAGCGGACTTAACCTGCCTCGCGACTAGATGTGCACTCCGGCTGTCAAGACTTCGTCCCAACTATTCTCCTATTCCTTCTGTACAAAATATATTCTTCCTACTACTCTGACCTCCCCAAGACTTCTCTCTCTTCTCCTAGGGAACCGGGCCTGGAAGATGGTAGCCGCTAGGGTTGAACTTAATTAGCCTTAACACCACGCGATGAGTTCTGCGTATTTGGCATTCGTATATTCTCAAATAAACATGAACTTAATACGCATTTCTGCCTGATAGTTTGCTCCTTGTCGAGCTACCCACATCGCCTGCCTCTCGGCGGGGACGATATCTCGCCTTTTGGCACTAGCTGCGTGAGCTTATCGAGGAATCAGGGTTAATAAGTTTAACCCTTGTCACGAAAATCTTCCAGGCCCGGTTCCTTGGGAGAAGAAGGAGAGGTGGGAGGCCTGAGCAGTAGAAAAAACTTATTCTGCACCAAAGGAGGGCAGAAAAGTTAGGAGGAAGTTGTCGACTGTCGGACCGCACTTCCATTCGCTAGGACGGCTTGGTCCGAAGTGCCGGTCAGACTACAGTCTGCGCATTCAAGTCCTTGTCAGTTAGCTTTGAGGGACAATGACCAGACGGATTGAGGCGAACCTAATAATTAATGCTAGCTTACTAACGGAGGCATCTCATTGGACGGATTGAAATTAGTCTACTTAATGCAGCTTCTCGTGAAGTCAGCAGCTGTCCTATAGGTAAGTCGAGTCTTGCAGTCACGTAACCTTGTTGATAGTCGACAAAAGAAGGTTCCCCAAGTCAGAATTCAGTAAAATCAGCAGCGGCAGCCGACCAGCAGCAGCAGGGCTACCAGTGCGCGTCTGACTGAAGCCTGGCAAGCGAAAAGCCTATGAAGTGTAGCAAAGCCTGACGACGGCGCTGTGACATGGCGAGCGTAAGCCGCTATTAAATAAGTTCGCTCTCCACTGCTGTCTTTTGGTTAGGCTATTGAGCCAAAACGCTAGAGGAAATAACCTCGAACAAACAATTTAGGCGGCTGTCGGGGGCCCGCCCCAACTCAAAATTCCCAAGATACCTCGTGCAAAATATGTCCGATGACTAAATTACGATCCATGCTATGGCATCCGCGGGAACCGACGCACTCCGCAACCCTTTTCCAGTGATGCGGGCGAATAGTATGCGAGGTGGACTACTCAATCGAAACCAGACCCTTGGTATTGGATGCTGCAATACGTGAACGTCCCTTGCCCCTGATACCCAAAGCCTGGCGGTGCGCAGCCTTTATCAGCACAACGTAGATGTCTGCTGCCTGTCCGAAGTCCAACATCCTGACTCAGGTGCTCAGGAAATAAAGATTCCTAGAGCCGACTCCCACTTCACCCTATACCATAGTGGCCCACATGACTCCTCCAGCAGCCATGGTCTGGCAATTACCCTCTCACAACAAGCGAGCCGTGCACTACTTGTCTGGGAACCAATCAATGAACGCATGGCTTATTTGGGTTTGAAGGGCCAATTCACAAACATATCTGTCGTCGCAGTATATGCACCAACCTTGGCAGCTGACCAACGCGATAAAGAGATATTTTACTCACAACTAAAAACTTTGGTTGAAAAACTCCCTCGCTACCATCTGCTGATTGGTGCCGGGGTCTGAAATGGCCGGTCCGGGCCTGGTGACTCCACGAACAGCCATGTTATTGGTCGCTTTGGGCTTGGTTCTCGATGTGAGAATGGTGAAAGACTGCTGAACTTGGCTGAACGGAAGCAACTGTTTGTTACGAAAACGCGGTTCCAGAACCGCAACAAACACGTGCTTATAGGTATTAAGGTTAACACGGTTAACCTTAACAGTTGCAATCATTCAGGCTCTGGTTCCTTAGGAGATAGGAGAGAAGACGGTGGAAAGGCGAGAGTAGATGGAACATTATATTGTTTACAGAGAGGAAGGGGAAAGTCGCCAATTGGTCTTGCAAGGCGTCCGACCGTGAGGCCATGACCGCCGCGCGCGAGGCGCAATTTCAAGTGAGGTTTAAGAGCCGTTAGGCCAGGAGCAGAGAGAGAGGGCGGGTCCATTGGATAGGTCGGCCTGTGATTGGTTGGACACCCTGCGGGTGGACAGTGTGTGGTTGGATAGCGTATGGCTCGACACCGTTGATGGACATCGTGCGTGGCCTGTGTCTCGCAGCAGTCGCAACGACCTTGAGGTCCAGACAGATTGAGCTCACGAGAGGAAAGCCAGAAAACGAGCAGGCAGCGACCCACTACATGCTAACATCGCACTCCAACGACGGCCATACGGCCAGTCAGACTGACTGCATTTTAGTCAGTTCAAGATTCCGTAGCTGGGTTCATGATAGTAGGTCGCTGCTTGGTGCTGAGACTGGAATGCCCATGGATCTGACCACGTTCTTGTTCGCACACGCTTGAAACCTCACCTCTCGTCTGCGCCTAAGATGCCACGCGCCAGACGCCTCGATGTTGCCAAAATGTGGCAACCCAACACCGCTGACACCCTGAGCAGAGAAATCCGGTCCTGATTAGCAGAAACAGGTCTGTAAACGTATTGTCCCAGCGACCGAGTCTTCTTCCTCTTCTTCTTCTTCTTCTTCTTCTCAAATCTGACGGAGAAGTGAGTAGCCCATATTCCTCACTGAAAACTTCAGTCTATGGAGCAGCCGATAAATTTTTGGATGCCCCTAGTGACCCCAGAATGATTGGACCAGCGGACGGACCCTGCAGTTGTCTGCGGAGATAGCCCAAGCTAGGGGCCGTACTGATTATTCTTCCCACCAACTACGAAAAATGACAGCAAAATCGGCCAGGGAGAACCAGAAGAAATGCTGGGATGAAATAGCAACCTCCATGGAGCCGGCCTCGAACGTTGGTGATACTCGAAAGTTCTACCACCTTATTTGCCAGGCTAATGGTAAGTTGTCTTCACTGAGTGACTCGGTTCGTGATGTGAATGGTGACCTCATTGCTGACAATGCGGCCAAGGTCGAGCGCTGGCATGAGCACCTCTGGCACCTCCTCAATTTTGATACAGAGCCCACCGCCCCCCCCGTTCCCATCTACAGTGGGGCCTCCTCCATCTCTTACTCTCTTACTCTCTCTCTCTCTCTCTCTGTCATGCGACCCGCCTTCTGAAGGAGCAATAGCTGATACCATAAAAAGGCTGCGCAACAATAAGGCACCTGGAGAGGGCGGCATACCCACTTAAATCTAAAAGTCTTGTTTCGACACTCTGGCGCCTTGGCCCCACTAGGTGATTGGACAAGCGGGAAGAAACGATGCTTTTCCGAATGACTGGGGCTCAAGCATTCTTGTGCCTGTCCACTAGAAGGGAGATAAGACAAGATGTGAGAAATACTTCAGCATAAGCCTCATTTACATTGCTACGAAGATCTTCGCCATTGTTCTCCTCGGGCGGTTCTAGTCTGTGCGCGACTACAGGACGCGACCCAACCAGGCCGGATTTCGCAGTGGGCGTGGGTGTGTGAATCAGATATTCACACTGAGACAGCTCCTTGAATTCCGTCATAGCTAGCAACAACCAACGACCAGCTGCTTTGTTGACTTTGCCGCTGCGTTCGACTTCGTCCATCGTGACTCCCTATGGCGGATAATGGCACTTGATGGTGTACCAACAAAAATCGACATGATCAAGGCATACTACCGCTCCACCACTGCGTGGGTTCTACCCCACAACAACTTCTGAGAACCCTTCGCTATTCGGTTTGCTTTCGACAAGGCCGTGTCCTGTCGCCCATCCTCTTTAACTACGCGATTGAATCGGTTCTCGGGAAGGCCATCCAGGAAAATGATGGTATTCAGCTTGCACCCGGGCGCCGTTTGACTGACCTCGACTATGCGGATGATATCGCTTTACTAAATTCAAGCTTTGGCGATCTACAGTCTATGGTGTCACTAATGAACGAGGTCGCTAAATCGGTTAGTTTTTCCATAAATGCTGGGATGACCCGCCGAAGAGAAGGCACCCTTCGTGATTAGTGACTGTTAACTTGAAGAAGTAGACGGTTTCAAATATATCGGAAAGAGGTTGCTGCCGATTGGACAGACTAATGATTGTCTTTCGAATTGACGCTGCACGCCGAGTTTTCTCCAGCCTTCGGAAGTGCCTATGGAACTGACAAAATGCTTTTATCTCCACAAGGATCCGCGTGTACCGTGCATCTGTGCGGTCCGTCCTCTATACGGATGCGAATGTTGGACTATGCGCATGGAAGATGAACGGAAGGTGGAAGTCTTTGATCACTACTGCTTGAGGACCATCCTTCGAGTGAAGTACACCGACTTTGTCTCAAATGAGACAGTCCGCAATCGCTGCGACAAAATCACAAGGATATCCAAAGCCATTCAGGAAAACAAATGAGGTGATCTGGATCTCATTTTTCGTCCTCAACCTCAGGAGCTTAGTGCTACTACCCTCGACATGCAACTGTAACCTAATTGGAAACGTCGAACAGGTGGTTAACTCAAAACCCGGCTCGACTCAGTCCATCAGGACATAAAAGTAGTTCCTGGACATTCGGTATTCGGTCTCTGGCGCTGGAGAAGGGACTGACCAGAGCTCTCCAGCGCCACTGCCACCAGTCGTCACGCATGGAGAGGTACCGTCCGTGACATCATCGAGGCTGGCTAGATCAGGCATAATCACAGTCGTAGCAAGTACAAGTAAGTAAGACCAATTAGGTAGGACAGTATACTGCAGGAAAAGGAACTAACTGAAGGCTCTGTAGAAACAAGCTGCTCCCAGTAAACAGGGCAGTTGTTGTGTTCTTTCTACTGCGTTCTGCGCTTCTGTGCAGGGTTAGAGGCAGTCCCTCACCTGTCCTACAACCAATCAGGAAATGGGTCACACTGTTTGGTGGACGGAATTCACGGCAGATCGAACAAGAGCAACCGGGGCAAACGCGAGGACGCAGGGCTGACAGACTTCGCGGCGAAAACACGATGAGTCACGGACAGTCACATGCGAGCCTGCAGCCTGGCAGGGGAGAACAGTTGTCAGCTCAGGGCTAGTCACAGGACCGTCACAACCTCATACGGGGCGTGCATGGGAGGTCACCACAAGTTTGAGCCAATCCATTCGTACCACTGAACAAGGTAGCAAACTGCTCTCAATACGCCGGTCAAAACGTGTTCGCCGAACAAAGCAACCCATACAGGTCAATCCATTCCATAAGCGGTACAGCCCTACTTGAAGGGGGGGGGGGAGGAGGCATTGGGAATGTCTCACATAAAAAAGAAACTTACGTCAGTTGCCACACTGACTTTCCTGAGAGTGTGCACCTGGACCGTGGGTATCGACCTCTCGTCACATCTATCGAGGTGAGTGGAACAGGTCGGGAAGTCACCAGTTATCGAGGGGTAGTTAAGGCTAATGCGCTTTTACCCTAACGGCTGCGATCTTCCAGACCTGGTTCCTTAGGAGATGAGAGAAGTCTTGCGAAGGCCAGAGTGTAGGGAACAATATATTGTGTACAGAAGAGTTAGGAGGAAGTTGCCACTCGGTCTGGGATAGCGTTCAACCGCGAGGGCCATGTGAGAACGTGGGGTCGTCACAGCGGCCAACGACGCTGCCTGTGTCCGCCCTGCTCGGGGCGGAATCCGAACTGTGTTCTAGCGGCAGTAATCCGAGCAGACGCCGAAAGCTTTCTTCGTCTCGGTCAGCCTTGATGGTAATTGGTCACACCGTGACATCGCGTGTTAGTGGGTCACGATGGGAGAAACCATGTGCGCGTACTCGCCAGCAGTGAGGGTCGCGCGTCCGTTTGCGCATGGTCCGAGGCATGCGGGAGAACTGCCTCCGCGCGAAGTCCTATGCTCTGAGTGACCTTGTCTGTGGCGTCGACAGTTAGGAGGGCGTCGGGCAGCAGCGACCACTACAGATCTGCTTAGTCCATGTCTCAGACACTTTCTCATCAAGCGGACCAATAAGTATATGCAACCCTTTTGTGAGCATTACTTGCTAATTGTTTATGCAGCTCTACTCACGGTCGACTGCCTTCTCCTCCTCTTCCGTGTTGCCTTTGAGAACAACAGTTAGGCAAGCCCACAGTTCGTGTTAATTACAAGCACCAAGCGCGTGTCATAACAGATTGATTTCTGTGTTAGGCGCATAAAACACCTCTTTAACCCCAACTGAGTCTACAATATAAAATCTTACTCTACTACGGCCACTGCTCCAGCTATGTGCGTGGTCATCTGGTTTGCTCGGTGCCCTGTCGCTTCGGGCTTACTTTTTTTAAGTCACTGTTCGCTATTGAGCTTCCTAGCCCTGCATGCCCACAACGCCGTATGTCGCCTATCGCCAATCAGTGAACGGCGCATGTTGATTGGTCAGTAGTTCCAGCAGTGAACCGATCAGGAGCGAGGCGGACGCTATGTGACAAGTACATGGGCCAGGCAGCAAACGAGGTCGACACGCAAGGCTGGAAGGCTGTCGTACCGCGGGCGGTTTGACTGCGGCCATGACTCAGCTGGTCTGTCCTGTTCGCCGGCTGCCGTGAATGCATGGGGGGTCTCGCCTCCGTAACAATAATTTGGCAGGTTTTGCTTCGACAGAAACCATAAAGTTATCTCCCTTATTGTACCCCTACCTCAAATACCACGCAGCTAACCGCAACTATGGGCACTTGCATAGGCAGTACCTCCCTGAATTACAAACGCACCTATCGTGCACGTAACACACCAGCGTCTACGGTGGTCAGAAAGGGCAGAACACGGAAGCAAAAATCGCACAAGTAGTAGAAGTTACTTACAGACTCCAGGCCAGTCAACAATTTAAGTCGGCCGGCACTATGACGCGAATGCCAATGCCACTCGTAAAAGAAGTCAAGCAAATCACCTCACCGTAGTACCAGTCTGTCAAAACCAAACGAAAGATAACCATCATACCATCAGAAAGACAGAAACCAAACCAACAATGACAAACGTGGATATATTATAGTTCGAAAGAGATAATATATACACGTAACCATTACGCAGTCAGAGCACCAATACAGAGTTGACTCCTAGATATTGTAGATTGCAAACTCGTGAACTTCCTACAGTGGCTTTCAATAAAAGATGAAGCTTTGCATGCCACACAGCAGATTGAGTACCACTTGCAGAGTTGCTCCCTTCTGGATTTCGCATTGTGCCACCGTTTTTTTCGTCCGGTAACTCTCTACCAGCATAGATCACACGCTGCTGTTTCGGAGGAATGCCCTCCTTGTCCTCAATCCTCAACTTCAATTTATGTATCTTCTCACTGGGGTCCACATCCAGCACTATCGTCTTACCCTGTGCTGTTAGTACGAAGATCTGCATTTTGAATTATCAAGTGAACACGAGCAAAGACGTGGAGGCTTTGATCTTTGCCAGCATCTATCGTAAAGCTTGTATCACAGGCTGCTATGCACTGATTGGTGGATGTGGCTCCGTTCTCAGTTTCATCGGTCGAAATATTCTAGAACATGCATTGGCTGCCAATACGCCAAAGGTAGACTTCCAGCCTTGCGTGTCGACCTCGTTTGCTGCCTGGTCCATGTACTTGTCACATAGCGTCCGCCTCGCTCCTGATCGGTTCACTGCTGGAACTACTGACCAATCAACATGCGCCGTTCACTGATTTGCGATAGGCGACATACGGCGTTGTGGGCATGCAGGGCTAGGAAGCTCAATAGCGAACAGTGACTTAAGAAAAGTAAGCCCGAAGCGATGGGTGGCGGCGAATGCTTGTAGTGCTTGTAGGCTCTTTCGCTCAGTAAAGCTCGTCCTACCTAAGCAGTCTTCTCTGACTTCTGGTTTGGAAAATCTTAGGACTGATGGCCATACCACTCCAAAACAGCGCTATCAGGTTGTGATGCATCCTCCAACATGACAAATGGATTGACGTTTTATTTACGAAGCGTCTCGGGTATCGAAACGTCAGGCGAATAAACATATTGCCCCAGCGATCGAGTCTTCTTCTTCTTCTCAATTGCTTCCTTGGACACGGATGTTTGCTTTTATTGGCAAGTTCTTTATCATCGATAGATAGATAGAGAACTATATTTTGGTGATAATATCAAAATTTTCAGCAAAAAAGTGGCTCCATTCACGGAGAGTAAAAATAAGATCAATTATGGGGTCCAAAAAGCTCAAGAGTAAACGGTCAAAGATAACAAAATGCTCAAAGTAAGAAGTCGACACGGTTACCACATCTGTTATGGAGACAGGTCTGCCTTCAGCTTCTCAATTTCCATTTCTTCACACGTGAGGAATCGTGCTAAGAATGGGAGTACCGAGTACTGGTAGGCCGATGTACGGCAGGTCATATGACGGAAGCTTCGGCGCATGGTACGAGAAGATTTCGCAGCCATTAATTCAGAGTGGAGAGGGTGAGCGACCTCACTTAGAATACGGTCCACGAAATTCTTGACCGATTTAAAATGTCGCTGTATGATGAGGTCAGCTAAAAAAACATCGGAATAACCGGCAGCTGAAGAGAGCATGCGGAGAATACGTTTAATAATAAGCAAGTCTTTCTTGAGTAGTGCTGGAAAAGTAACTGGAGAGCAATAAAGAATAAGAGGGAGGATACAGGCATCTATAAAACGCCAGATGAGAGCTTGTGGGTTGCGATATGAACGCAAGCGGCGGACATAATACAAAAGTTTGCGGATTTTTATAAAAAGGTCTTCAATATGAAGAGTAAATGAGAGGTTGGAAGCAAGTGTTACACCAAGGTATCGGAAGGAGGATACATTGTTAGGCAGAAAGTCAATGGTTCCAGGGCTGGTAGGGGGTCGCAGCCGAAAAATGCACTGGACTGACTCCCGCTCATTAAGTAAAAGGCCATTTTCTGACGACCATGCTGTGACATGGTCCAGTCCATCCTTCAGTGTTTGGAGATGGGTCTGGCTTTTGAGAGGATGGCCGACAACCATATCGTCAGCGTATTTGGCAAACAAACATGCGTTTGGAGATCGTAGGTCATCAGTATGGAGGGAAAAAAGATGAGGGGATAATATAGACCCCTGCAGAACTCCACAATTGTTGGGAAGGACTGTGGATTTTCGCTTCCCGGTCTGAATGAATTGGGTGCGGGAAGAAAAATAGTCCCTTAGCCATGAGACAACCCAGCCAGGAGAGCCACATGCAGAGGTTTTACTAAGAAGAAGATGGCGCAGGATCGTGTTGAAGGCTGAGGAATAGTCAAGAAAAGCACACGCGTAAGCACGGCATCCTTTATCCAAGTCCCTAAGAGCAGAGTGGACTACTAAAGCAACTGCAACTAGTGTACTACGCATCGCCTTATACGCAAACTGCAAGGGATCAGAAAAATTGGATGAAAACGGCTTAATGATGTCCAAAGCGACTCGTTCTGTAAGTTTGAGGAGTGCAGAAGAGCAGGCGATTGGGCGAAAGGATTTGGGACCCGTTGAAGTGGGTTTTTTCGGGATAGGAGTGATTTTGACCGAACGCCAACCGTCAGGAATCTTGGACTCCATGAAAGATAAATTAATAAGATGTGCCAAGACAGGAGCTAATTGAAAAGAGAAAGATTTAAGGAGAAATGGGGAGACGCCATCTGGTCCGGCAGCTGTTGTACCTTTAACCTTGTTTAGGTGTTTCATCACTGTTGCCACAGACACTGGAGAAAAATCACTCGGTGGTAACGAAATATCATTTGTCGGGAGATAGGACTCGGTGGGAGTATGGATGAAGTTTGAGTTTAAGCTGTCTAGGTCAGCGTCAACATGTGCCAGCGTGTTGCGTTGACCAGAAGATGTAGAAGAAGTAAATAACTGACTAACAAAAAGGTCATTTAGTCTTGCGATCTCGCGTTTTATAAGGGCATTAACGTCCTTCAATCTTTCTCGTAAGCCTAGTTTGTAGAACAGTTCCTTGTGTCTTCTCAAAGTTTTTAAGTGGGGAGAAGATATTCGGTCTGGTCTAACCATGACCGTGTCAAAAGGACAACAAATATTAGAAATTCCGTTGAGAAATGTTGTAAGATAACTCGAACACGACTCGACATTCCTGTTTTCGAGAAAGATGGGAATGCATTCAGATATACAAGTCTGAAGCAAGGAAATATTATGTGGGGACGTGTCACGAATGTGTAATTTCCTCTCGGGCGTTACTAATAGCCCTTTGTTGGTCTTAGAATAGATTTTTGGTTGACAGAGCAGTACGGAATGGTCTGAGCCTGCCAATGGAGCTCTATTTTTTACAGCAAAAAGCTTTGGATAGTTAGTCAGGATATGATCGAGTGGGGCGTCATCTCGTGTATTGAAATTAACTAAGTCACTAAATCCTAACAATATGAGGGGACGTAGATTTACTCGATTGAAGTCCCCACATAAAATAATTACATGCTCGCAAGACAGTGCGGCAAGCTTTTGAGAAAGAAAATCGAAAAAGTGGGTAAGGGCATCTTGACAGGTGGAAGGGGGTATGTAAATACTAACATAAATGATGCCTTTTGAGTGGTGTAAAAATTTAGGCCTACAAACTACTGCAATAACGTCTATGTGGTCTTCGGAGTAAGAAAAAAGGGACTTACAGTTTGTGCACCATTGCTGGTTTACAAAAACTGCTACTCCGCCACCTCTGCTGATTGATCGGGATTTTCTGTCCGAACGAAAACAGCAATACGCTGGAGGTGTGATGAGCTGCGACTCTATATCGCTATTGAGCCACGTCTCTTGAAGACAGATTACACCGCACTTACTGTGTTCCTGTTTCAACATAAGTGCATCCAATTCGAGACTTTTATTGAAAATAGACCTGCAATTAGTGGACATTAGACCCGGAATAGACATTGAGGCTAATGGTTGACGCTTCATAGCTTGTTTCCAACCGCATCGGTGCTTACGCGATCGTATTGCATTCCATTGGATAACATTTGGTGCTGATGTACTGCAGGTTCTGCAAATTAATCCAAAAGTACATGAATGTTCGTTATGAATTTCCGTCGATAGAATATTTGTCCTTCGAGCATTCAAAAAGGTACGAGTGTACAGCAGAGATGACCTCATGTCCAGAAATGCAGAAAAACAAAGTAGAGAAGTAGACAGTCTGGTATACACTAATAAATTCCCGCGTGAATCTAAAAATCATAGATTAATTTGAACCGACTACGCTTAAACCGTGCGTGAATCTAAAAATCATAGACTAATTTGAACCGACTACGCTTAAACCGTGCGATATTAGAACAAGCCCAAGTGCAACATGCCTGGAGTAAAGGAAACGAGTGAAATAAAACTCGGCGGCTTGACTAGACGGGTTATTTGTTGTAACGGTAGCCAATGCCGAGGTGTCACCGCCCAATTACGTCTTGTGTGGGTCTCCAAGCAATAACACGACAAGAAGTGGGCAAAAGCAGAAGTCTTTGAGTGTATCTAGTACAGCCTATTCAGGGCAACAAACGGATGTAAAACTATGTCCATCGGGCCAATCAGCTTCTGTCCTGGCTTGGCTGGCCGCACGATTGGCTTGTGACTCAGCGGCAGGCTGCAGCTTAAATGTTAAATTATCGATTTATTGGCTGCAAGTTTGCGTTCACTCGCGTGTAGGCCGATCGCTAGCCTGCCTTGAGTGCGGCTTGCTCTTGCATGCTAGCTGCCTGTTAGCTCCTCCTAACATTATTACTGGACTAGGAAGAGGAGGAGTGAGTTGATATTGTGGGGTTTTGCTTACTAAAATTCACGCAGGTGTCACTCCTGGACTTTTGTAGTCCCCGTTGAGCCTAACTAAAAATCAACAATTACGTGAGCCAGTCTCGAATGTGCACACAAAAATCACCTGATGGTAGGGGTACATGGCAATGTGCCGCTGGTTAGCTGGACAAGGCGCCTAGTTATGTGAGTGCGGTTTGGTAAAGCAGTCAGTGCGTATCACAGTCTCATTATGAGTCCCCGA
>JAYGXS010000004.1:19118682-19139350 GCA_036362985.1 Ligula intestinalis | reverse complement strand
TTGGTAAAGCAGTCAGTGCGTATCACAGTCTCATTATGAGTCCCCGATTTTCGCATACTGCCAGCCTGCGCCAACAAATTACTGCAGGAGCGGCTATAAACAGAACTCAAGCGGGTGCAGTGTACGAGCTGGAACTGTCGACATTAGCGGCGAAGTGAGCGTCGGATGTAACAAGAAGAGCCATAGGGACTCGAATATTCGCTACTATTGGCAATACTGTTTCTTTCTTACGAAAATTGTCCCCTCCCGCCCTTCCTCTGAGCCGCGAGTCCCTGTCCCCTTCACCCCTCGAATGCTGGCAGTCCTCCCCTGGCCTTTTAGTTGATTACGCACGACTGCCAAAACCCGCCCCTGACCAAGAGCCAATTGAATACGCCAGTTTCCCCCTTCATCTTTCTCCTGAATACACTAGACCCGGTTGTCTCGTCGTTTGATTATACGGATACGACGAGAGCCACTTGCATAACCCCGGCTGCTGATACTTGATGTTGCCTCCTCCTCGCCCTCTAGTTCAATTGCAGCTGTCACCACGTCGCCGACCCCAAATCGTTTGCAACTAGCGGCCGCCAACCCCCCCTCCCTTGCCGACGCAGTATTGTCTCTGTACCCGTCCGCCCTCCTTTCGCACTAGTGTTTCAGACCAATGGGAGCCCACAGGAACTGTCGTGTCTAGGATTATTTTGGAGTCATTGACACAATAAATCCCGAGACTCCAAAACTCGCATCCATTAGACATTCAATAAGGTTTTAGCAGTTGTCTCCTACGTTCCCCTTTGCCATCTCGTCAAGTAACTGATTACACGCTTGCGAAATTGCCATTGATCTCGACAGGTGGCCAGAGAGGTAGCAGGACTTTGACGCCGTTGTAATAAACAGAGCTACGACGTTCTGGTCAACAGTCTGCAGTGATTTTACGGCCTACCTCCTCCTAACATGCGATGCTACAGATAAGGTCTCGTAGTGACAATCTTGGACGTCCAGCCGCGCTCGACCCAGCGCAATGGCTCATGTCCGCATGCGACGCACAAAGTTTGCCCTCGCGTGCCTGGGGTGCACACACGCACTCCAGACTGGGCGAGCCAATCATCGTCCTTAGGTTTACTCACATAAAGCCCGCTCTGGGGCCGTTGCGACAATTCCCGTGCTGACAGAGACTCGGGATCCCGCCCATCCGGGTGCGGACGCAAGTAGCATCGTTGGCCGCTCTGACGATCCCAAGCTCTCACATGGCTCGAACGGTCGAACGCCATGCCAGACCGAATTGCAACTTCCTCCTTACTATTCTGTACACAATATATTGTTCCTAACACTCTGGCCTTCCCAATACTTCTCTCCTTTCCTAAGGAACTGGGCCTGGAAGATCGCAGCCGTTAGGGTTAAACCCTCTTAGCCTTAACGCGATAAGTCTGTCAAATTTATGCGCCAAATCTACTATAACACATATTATCGAATAATTACATACTGTACAGGTAGTCCTCCACATGACTGTGCGGCAATTCGACTTAATAGGGGGTTTAGGTTGATTTTAACGACTTAAATTACTACCCATTTGGAAAAAGTCGATATCCTATGTGGGATTGCGAATTGCCTTTTCTGTCACGGATTTGAAACCTATCTGTAGAAGTTTGAATGACTGGGTTGAAAATTATTGAAGTCGATCAACACGTGCTTAAACTTGAAACTCTTGGTTATCGAATCCCAGTAGATCTACCGGGATAGTCTAAGACGGAAGAACTTCAACGAATACCATTAAGGAATCTATGTACGTAAATTCAATGACATTGTGGGACAATATCCAGGAGGGACGGTGAACGGAGTGGGTTCTTGAACAACTGCCTCTTGCCCGTTAACATAATGACCGGTAAAAAAAGCAACTTACAAGGTGATAATTGATCGCAGCAAAAGATAGTCGAAAAATTCGCCACGAATGTCGTGGTACTGGTGGCTCGAGTATGTAGGCTAACGAGCGAATAGGCATATCGATTCGACGGCGTCACACTTTCGTGACAAAGCCGCACTCGTAAGTCTGGGAATTATCGATTTTTTGTCGCCGAAGTTGTGGGCGCGACGCCGCTGTCTTACGGGTGGAAAGGACAGAGCCCCAGGAGTAGGTGGAGAATGCCTGGGCTTACGAACTGCGGGAATCACCTGAGAGGTGTGGGAATGATGGTGTGGCTTTCCTGTTGGATCGCATCACAGCCAGTCGCAATGTCCCCCAATGACGCTAGATCTCCGCCGTCGATGCGCACAGTGCGCATCAGCTTTGTAATCGGGCGGTTAAAGTTGACAGTCACATTGCATGAGGTACCGGCCATTTTGCTTGTTCGTCCCGTTGCCTTTGCACAGCCATTTAAGTTAGAGAAAACAAACTGAAAAATCAGAGTGCTGGAATCGCCACTGTATTTAACCCTAACATTTAGGCGGCGGGCTCATACATGCCAAGCACTTAACAATAATAACTAAAAAGACGCGACCTAGAGGCCTAAGCTAAGACAATTGGTCACAGAAATGCAAATTTGACAGTTAGACGATATTCATCTGTGGCTATAAATCATCTTTACGCGTGACTGTACTCTCACTGGACATCACTGCTGTTGCTGATGGGTATCAAAATACCCAGTCCCAAATTATCGACTTTTTCCTTGTCTAACTGGGATGCGCGGGCTACAGTTCTGATCCTCCCTAATTTGACAGACACTAGTTGTGGTGTGAAACAGTTAATTGTTGTGCCTGGATTCGAAGTTTTTTCGATTCACTTCTCGGGCACACATTCTAGGGGATTAAGTACGTTAAAACCCGGCAACTGCGAACTTCGGGCCCAGTTCCTTAGGAGAAGTGAAGATGTGGGGAGGCTATAGTTGTAGGAAGAGTTTATTGAGTACAGAGGGAGTTGATATTAGGTTTGAGAAATCTGACTGTCGAACGAGCATAAATCCACACCCGGGCAGGGCAAATTCCGGAGCGGTGAGAGCTTACGCGGTGATCGCAGTGAGGCTGTAGCGCCGTCCACTATAGGCGCCAAGTCCGCAAGCCCTCATGTGATTGCACTTCTCTACTTGCTTCTGGGATAGCCAATTGCAGGTGACTCTAACTGCTATTGACTAAGTTTTTGATTAAGTGGCCAGTGACTTACTCTCGCAGGACGCTTACGCATTCACGCCCACAGCACGCTGGCAGACGTACGCGGTCGCAGGGCCCAGGCATGCCGCGCGTCGGCAATTCAGACCACTATTGAGTTCCTGTACACAATAAACAACTTCTACTGGTCTTACTCCTTTCCTTCGTATGCGGAATTGGGCGTGATAATTGTAGTGCTATGAGCATGTCCACGGCTTAGAAACCTAGGCATTTCTATCGTAGGGGTTCTGTTCGGTGGGTAAAACCCATGTCAGTGCGATCTTCGGGTCCGATTCCATGGGGTAAGAGAAGGCATGAAACGCGAGGTTGTGGGAATAGTTTACTCTGTACAGAAGAAATGGAGAATATACAGGAGGAATTTAACTGTCAAAAGACCGCGCGACCACAGCCCAGATGGCCGAACCCGAAATGTGTGGTTCGGCAGCCTTCATATGAGCTCCTGTGTGGGTCAGCCACAGGGAGATGATTGAGCAGGCTGGTGCAGGCCAGTACATATGCACTTCCTGGCAGCCGCAAGGGATTGAATGTTGGCGTGGTTTGCGGCACCTATGATTGGCTGTCTCACAGGCGACCGAGATGGTCACAATAGCAGCACAAGAGCTGTTAACGAGCAAGCAAGCGACAGTGTCGTAGGCAAGAAAAATGGCACTAAGAGAGAAGCCAGCATCATCATACAGGGATTAACGGAATCAACCGCAGCCACTCCCATGGACCGGCATTCCGCAGATGTCCAGCTCTTCCATGGCCTTATGAACAAAATGCTGGGACCCAATGTACCATTAGAGTGCGAAAAGGCCTTCCGCCTTGGCAAACGGCCTGAGAGCCCAACTGGAACGGCACGTCCCAGACCTCTGAAAGTGGTCATGACAAGAAGCCAAGACGCCAAGCTCATTCTATCTAGGCGTTTTAAAATAAAAGACTCTGACCCGGGAGTTTTTTTTCAACAGGAGTTCTCAGCTGCAGAACGGAACAAACGTCGTCAACTTGTTTCCGAAAAGAGGGAGCGGGCCAGCAAGGGCGAACAAAACTTGGTTATTTACAACAACCAAGTGATTCAACGTCCATTGTTCTCACCTTGGATAGGTCCGTTCCGGATAACCACACAGTCGGCTCAGTAGAGGGAGGATTGAGCCCAATCGAAAAACATACAGAGGCAGAACGAAGGGGAAAAACATTTGGTTATTTAGAACAACCAAGTGATCCATCGTCCACTGTTCTCCCTCAGGAAAGGTCCTCCCCGGATGACCGCACAGTCGACCCCGAAAGGGGCGGGGAGAACCTGACTGTAACAAATTCTCGAGCAAACAGAAAGTTAACTTTCATGTACACAAATGCACAGAGTATGCTTTCAAAGCTTGACGAGCTGAAGATTCATGCCTTTGAGTTATCACCAGATATAGTTTCAATAACGGAAACTTGGCTGTCTGAACAGGTAGCCGACGGCGAGGTATCCATGCCTGGCTATCAACTGTTCAGAAAAGACAGAGAAGGTCGTCAAGGCGGTGGCGTAGCAACATACGTGAAAAATGGACTCACAGTTTTAGACAAAACGGATAAACTGGCGTGTACTTCCGAGGCCATCTGGCTGTCCATTAAAGTACCAGGTGCACCCAACCTCGATGTACTGACACTCTACCGACCACCGAGAAGAGAGCCAGTAGTGGATGCCTCCTTGCTAGAGGAGCTGGAAAAGATTACTGCCCGATCGGACATCCTGATTGTGGGGGACTTTAACGCGCCTCACATCGACTGGGGTGCGGCCTGCGCACATAGCTCCAATCTAACCTTCGACAGCTGCCTTCTGAGCATGACTCTGAAGTTATTTCTCACGCAACATGTCACTTTTCCGACAAGGATGCGCGATGGCCAACAGTCCAACTGTCTGGACCTCGTTCTCACGAAATCGCAGGACAGCATCGACGAAGTGTCATGTCTCCCACCACTAGGTAAAAGCGACCATGTTGTACTGCTATGGGAGTACTCGTTATTCTCAATACCGGAGAGACCCTCAACAGCCAGACGAAATATTTGGCGAGGCGATTTCGATCGAATGAAGACCGAACTCACGCACGCCGATTGGGAAACTCTATTTTCTGGAAACATAACTGCGGACTGGGAAGCGTTCCGGACCACACTGCACAGACTCATCGACAACCACTGTCCAATTTCGCGAAAAAAGGTGAACACTAGACCGCGATGGCTTACGCAGGCCTTAAAAATAGAAGTGAACAAAAAGCGGCAGCTGTGGAAAAAAATGCTAGCAGACAGGACTCCTGCATCTGTCAGTGCCTACAAAACTCAGAGAAACCGGGTCAAGGGTCTTATTCTCAAAACAAGACGGGCTTTCGAAGCAGACTTGCTAAACCGGGCCACAGTGAACCCCAAACTGTTTTACAGTTATCTTAGGCAGATTACCAAAAACAAGGATCCGATACCCCTGCTAAGGACCGCCGAGGGAAGAGACTTGATAGATGATGAAGCGAAGGCTGATCATCTGTCGAAATTTTTCCGATCAGTCTTCACAAAGGAAACGGCATACGATCACCCCACCGACGACACCGAAGCGGATACAGTATTTGAGACTGTCCAATTCCCCGAGGCTGCTGTTCTTAAGGAACTCTTAAGCTTAAAAGAATCTAAGTCACCAGGTCCTGACAACGTACCAGCCAAGATTTTGAAGGAGCTCGCCAATGAGTTGGCCAAACCACTCTCTATGCTCTTCCAAACCTCCTTCGAAACCGGATGCCTACCAGTAGATTGGAAATCCGCGAGGATTACACCGCTATACAAGGGGGGAAGCCGGGTCTCAGCGAATAACTACCGACCAGTCAGCCTTACTGCAATCTGTTGCAAAATCATGGAAAAAATTATCAAGCAACAACTTATGCAGTTCCTGGAACAAAACCATCTGCTATCGGATGCTCAGCATGGTTTTCGTAGAGGTAGGTCCTGCGTTACAAACTTGCTCTACTGTTTAGAACGGTGGACTGAGGCAGTCGATAGTGGAAACTCAGTGCATGCTGTCTATATTGACTTCAAAAAGGCTTTCGATAGCGTGCCGCACCACCGCCTCCTTTATAAAGTCAGCCGCATAGGAGTAAGAGGTAGGCTCCTTACGTGGATAAAAAGCTTCCTAATCGGTCGCACGCAAACTGTCCACATCAGCGACAAACAGTCAGCCAAGGTTGAGGTTGAGAGTGGTGTTCCCCAAGGCTCCGTTCTCGGCCCTATTTTGTTCGTTATCTACATCAACGACTGTGTCCTCGAACTGGATTGCGGCATCGCCATGTTTGCCGATGATATAAAACTTTGGAGCGTAATTCGAACTGCGGCTGACGAAGTGCACTTACAGGAAAATTTAAATAGACTTCAAAAATGGTCGGCGGACTGGCTCTTACCGTTCAATGAGAGCAAGTGCACCACCATTCGAGTTGGCAAATGCGGTTCTTCAAACGGCACGGCTTACCGACTGAATGACATACCATTGAAGGAAGTGAAAGCCCAGAAAGACTTGGGAGTCTGGATCACACCCTCGCTTAAACCCTCCCTGCATTGCACAAAGGTAGCCAAGTCCGCGATGTCGATCCTATACCTCGTCAAACGAGCTTTTTCTACCTTCAATGAAGAGTGCTTCACAAAAGTCTTCGGAACCTTCGTACGACCGCACCTAGAATCCGCTATTCAAGCTTGGAGGCCCTGGGCCAGGAAAGACATCAACATCCTGGAAAAGGTACAACGGCGCGCAACCAAACTTGTTATGGGGCAGGGCTCGCAGCCTTATGAAACACGGCTGTCGAATCTCAACCTCTTCCCTTTGCGCTACAGGCAGCTTCGGGGGGACCTGATACTAGCATTCCGCGTATTACGTCTTCAAGACTGCTGTCTTATATCAGGGGATTTTTTCGAATTAGCAACGACCACGAATCTGAGGGGTCATTCCCTCAAATTAAAGGTGACAGGGGCCAGGCTGGACGCTCGGAAACACTTCTTTTCAAAAAGGGTGGTCGGAGCGTGGAATGCGCTTCCTCAGGACGTTGTTATGTCGGAATCGCTAGAGGGTTTTAAGCGAAAACTGGATCGATATAGCAGTGCACGATGGATCGGAACTGACAATTTGCAATAACAATAATACTACTTCCAATTTTTCAGTAGTATTAGTTTTTATATCCATTCACGTTTGCTATTTATTACGCCCTCCCACGCATAGCCTCATGCGAAGGTCTCCGCGGTCTACCCTACTTGGCTATCTGCGTACCGTGATTACCCGCTGGCGATCTTATCAGCCAGACCTGCCGGTCTAAACGGTCACCCTTGGTTCGACCCAAAGCGGACTGTCGACGATCTGGACGGATGCCTCTGTTTTTCCAGTTCCGTGGCGGACTCTGCAATCAGCAAGGAAGAATCAGGACGTGGCTTCCACACGGTGATGATCCTGGGAACCTTTGCAATGCCCCCCCCCCCAGTGGGAACTCCCTTTTTTCTCCCAAATCCCCCGCATTCCCCCCACAAGGGCGACAGTTTTTCTCCTAAAAATCCCTGAGGAGTTTTTTCACTGTCTGCTCCTATTTTCATCCTATGACTCAGGACAACTGGCCTCGCCAACAGTCTAAGCAACAAATTTTTTGCTACCACTGCACATATGTACAAATAGGGCACTCAAAGGAATTTTTCCTACATACCCTCAATATACTGATACTGATACTGCCATAAAATAACCACATGTATGGCGTGACGCGGGCGAAGGAGGTGGATCTACAAGGCCACTAAATTTCTACAGACAAGCAATGTTTTATAGCACGTGGGGGGACAGTGTCGAATTTGCACGTTCGTACTAACTATCGAAGCTCCAAGCGAGTATTATCCCAAAATAATAAGAAGGTAACACGCAAAAGTGTTAAAAGGGATTATATTGTAGAAACGAGCAAAACCGTAATAATTGTCGGCAAGTCCAGCTGCGTAGGTGTAAAAGTTTATTTGGGCACAGCCTTGTCCAGTCATCAGCCCATCAGAAAAGGGTGCAGGTATTGGCATCAGAGCTCGCGAGGAATCGATTAGCTCCGGGCGAGAACGCGTCGACAGCAGTGGTGCAAAAATACAAGAGCACACAGAGGTAAGAGTATGAGTCAGCGCTGGGCGGCGGCTAGAGGAAGGTTTGGAAGGTGAGGAGATGAATACGCGCAGCACTACCGAATTCAGGCTGCCACCACAGCGAGGTCAGGCTGGGGATTTGATCTCTGATCATGTATGTCATTGTCAGTATCAGACGCTTCTCCGCCCCTAGCGACCTATACCAGTTTTTTTAGTCAACTTCAATTCACAGGCAAACTGACAAATCACGTTGAAGTGGCTGTCCATCGTCCCCGTAGCATATAGTGAGGGTGCAATTAGTTCTAGAACAACAGCACTGATTCCGAGGAAAGCAGCGCGTCCAAATCCCTCTAGACAAGTGTTGCGTCGTGCAACACCTTATGTGAGACCTTGTGTAAAGAACGCCGGCAGCAAAGCCAAGACCTTTGGCATCCCCATGCCACGTTTAGTCCATCGACGATGGCTAAATCATTGCTTGAAGCAAAGATGGATTTGCGAATTTTATCCGGGGGTCCTTGTGGATGTGACTAGCCACGTAGTCAGTCGACTCTGGCAGGTCCGGGGTCCCTCGCCCGTGAGAGAGTGCTACTGAGGCCCAATCATGCCATGGTCTCACCTGGTGGACGCATTTGGTCTCGAAACCGACCCCAGTCAGGCACACCGAGGCCCGTCCGCATGTAAACAGCGATAGCCTAGGACGGTTTACCTCGATACCATACAACGAGGGACAAGCTAGCTAGTATCCGCTTCCACAGAGCCACCAAGTTTGGGCATACCGAAAGATTTTTCCATGCGGGCCTCCGGTAGGGAAAGGCCGACTGAAACAACTACGCTCGAACGAGTTAGCGACACCTAGTCCATAAGGGGCGGACGGTCGCCAATGCTGTCCGGCTTCCTTGTTCGATGTCCACTGCCTCAACGTCTTGTGTTGTAGTGATGTCACATGCCATGCCATGCAAGATGTCACGTGATTAAAAATCTCACGAGCGCTTGTCTCGCGTGGTCCAATGACATGCGTGCACTAGTTAGCCATTCCCTCCCAGTCTGGCCAATCACTTCTAAGGCCAACTTGCGAAGGACCTCACTGCAATGAATGACTACCCTTTCACCAGTTCAGACTAAGCCCTTCCTCGCGGCTGGACCTGTGACCCGACAGTCAACTTCCTCATACCTATTCTTCATACCTTCTCTCCATGATAAACTTTTCATTTCATAGGGGCCCCCCATTTCTTTTCTCTCCCTACGGAACCGGGCCAGAAGGTCGTAGTGGCAAGGGTTTCCTCTATTAACTCAACCCCTTGCGACAGTGTCTTCGCGGGTGGCTTTTTCCCACTCGCTGACCTGAAGACCCGTGACCGATATCATCGCGTGCATACACGCGCGCGCGTCCAAACCATTCGCAGCCGCCTAAGGGTCACTGGAACACATCGATCCTCGGTCAAAGCAGCAGGGGCCTCTTTATTCGAAACCCCCTCACGCAATGCAATATACCAATCGTACACCACTTGATCTCGCATCATCATCATTTAAAAACTGCTGTCATAATCACAGGACACACAGTGACAGTGAGACACTATCTAGCACGACTGGACGCGGTTAGCGTCAGTCCTGGCTTCGCCAGCAGTTACTGCTGCCTGGGACAGGAATTTAGGTTGCTGTGCACAATAAAGCCACCCGTTCTGGCACCTTCTACATTTTATCTAAACTTGGGATTCCCAGTGCTCCGAGTAGAAACACAAAATAGACAATACAGATCTGTACGCATATCGACAGGAGTTAAGGTTAAGAAGGTTAACCCTAAAAACTACGATCTTCCAGGCCCGGTTCCTTAGGAGATGGGAGAAAAGGCGGTGGGAAAGCCAGATTGTTAGGCCTATTTTATCCTGTAGAAGGATAGAAGAATAGATGGAAAGAGTTTTGACTCGCGGACTAGTGCAACCATTTCCTAGTCGGGTCGGACTCAGAGTGACGAGGGCATCAGGAATCGCCGGCGCATGCTTTTTTACAACAGCCAATGGCGCGGATGATGTCTAGACTAGCTTCGGTGCGCGACCTTGAGATGGGCTAAGGCTGGCTAGCGTGAGCGCGCGGTCACGCTAAGGCGTATGTGCGCCTCGGTCAAGGAGAGTTAGCGCCTAGCCCCAGGAGGCAGTGGGCGCGCAGGCAGGCTAAAGGCGTCATGCGCTAGTGGCTGATCTTGGGTTCCAAGTGGCTGAAAAAGGCCACTACACGCAATTTGCTCTTAACGATCACAACCGAACTGTGCAACAGAACGACAGATGACTTATTCAAATAACCAAATATTTGCGCGCGATAATAAAAATGATCCAATAATGCCCAATTGGACACAATCTTCGACTCCCTACAAACTTTGTATAAACTCTACACATACTGTATACAGAGGTGTGGATTACACATAAACCTTTCGATTTTGAGCATTTTATTACCTTTTCACTTGGTCTCAGTGGATGGAGCCATTTTTGCTGAAAAATTGGATAAAAACCTTCAAAATAAAGCGTATATATATATATTATTCACTTCATCTGAACTGAATAAACTATTCCTCCCGCTAGGAATCTGACTTCTTCTCCTCCACTGCGGAAACGGACATCAAGATCGTAGCGGCAAGGGTTTTTCTGATGAACTCAACCCACTGCAATAAGCGCACTTAATACATCAGCGACTGGTACTGTACGAAGTAAGGGAGGGTCGCCTAATGAGTGGACTTAATTCCCATGTAACTCACATGGTCAAACCTTAACCCAACTCAAAATTGTCTTACCGGGGGTGCGCATGTCCTGGTCTACACGATTCGCAATCGGCCAAATCTACATGGTAGACTAGAGGACACAGAAGAGGCACCATCGACAGACGAAGTAACCAGATGCGCAATTAACACGTGGGAACCCTGAAATCAGCATTTGCCCAATGCCAAAATGGATGAACAAACGAGCAGACGGAAAATTACCCAACCACCTCCTTAGCCTACCGAATAACCGTAACGATGCATGTGGAAAACCCACTCCTGTCAAAGCATCGAAAACAAATCATGGATAGCAAAATGATTGTCTACTCATTTCAGAAAAATATATCTATTTTTGAGCACAAACAACTGCCATGCAGACTGAGCATCAATCGTGGATATTGTAGTCTGACAGTGTAAAATCGTCCTGCGACTGCTTATCATCAAAGATCAAGCGCAGCCAGTCCAAAGGAACACCCTCCTTGTCCTGAATCTTGGCCTTCACATTCTCAATCGAGTCACTCGGCTCCACCTCCAACGTGATGGTCTTGCCAGTCAGCGTCTTCACAAAGATCTGCATGCCACCGCGCAGACGCAATACCAAGTGCAGAGTCGACTCCTTCTGGATATTGTAGTCAGACAACGTACGGCCATCTTCCAACTGCTTGCTAGCGAAGATCTGACGCTACAGGTCCGGAGGAATACCTTCCTTATCCTGAATCTTTGCCTTCACATTTTCGATCGAGTCACTCGACTCCACCTCCAACGTGATGGTCTTGCCAGTCAGGGTCTTCACAAAAATCTGCATCGCGAAATTCGAAAGAGAGCAATAGCGAGCGGGTTGTAGGATGATCTGAGGACAAATTTACCCTAATTTTATACTTGAATTAGCATAGTCGGTGCTTGCGCATGGATTGGTTACAGTTGAGCCTTCGCTGACGTCGCTGCTTCACTCGCAGCACGCGAGCCTCGCACAAATATTCTGTATCATTTTTTTAATGCCGGTTCCCTAAAGGAAACAGCTTCGATCATTGAATATGCAACTAGTGAAGAACAGACTAGGTTTTGTCTACTTTCGATAGGACTGCACATCTTACTCTTAGGGCCAACTGGTCTGACAGGAATAAAGTAGCAAACGTAATTAACACGTTTAGGAATATTAATTAAATACGACTCGGTATGAAGGAACCGGATAAATTACATGTTTCAGGGAGGGATCTCATTTGAAGGGAGCTCGGTGGAAACACAATTGGCAAATACCTAACTAGACAGGGTGAGTTTAGAATGAATACTAGTCTGAAAGGCAAAATACTCTTCAACAGAGGATCCTCACACAAACTTTTTCGCAACGGACTGTTTGTTTGGAACAGTATTTTAGGCAGAAAACTCACCAAGAGGCGTACAAGACGTACTGTTAATCTGACCCTCCGAAAGGGAGGATGCAAGATACTAAGTGTTTTGAATGCCCGCTTTCCCACTAAGCTAAAATTTTACGAATTTGTTGGCCTATCGGAAAGTGCGATTTTGCCCTAGACAGCTCGTTGATTAAGCTTTGGTAAACAAGCAACTGGGGAGGACACAGGGTAACATTTTTCTGGTAGCTCTGTTGCGTTATTTTCGATCTAGGCGGAGTAGGAGACAATGATGATTACCGTCGACTTTGAAGTGGCCTAAGTAGTGGTTGGGGTTAGAGCACTAAAATCATCAGACCAAAATCCATAATTGTAGGTAAAGGCCGAAGGTACCAGAACGAGGGATTTATTTCGCACTGAATCCTATATTGCTGTCTCAGACAGCAATGGCCACTGGCCAAGTTAGGGCTAGTGTTGACTACGTCCAGTCGGGCCTGAGAGTCGGTGTGAAAGCATTGGCAGCTACATTTAGATGATTCTGAAGCAAGTTTAAATGGTCTGCAATTGGTGTGTTGCCTTACATGGGGGAGTTGCAGTGTATAGTGGCCCATGCTGCGTCGGCTGGGTGGGTGGCGTGTCCAAGTGCCCCTTGGGCGACCATCTGCACGCATGTGTCTGCGCGTGTGGATGTCGGTCAAGCGTCTTCAGCTCGGGGAGGCGGAAAGCGCTCCTTACGTAGTCGCATGACGATAAGACCTCGGACACTGAACGAAGAAGTCGGACAGCCTTGCAGCCTGTCCGCAACAACTTCATCAACTGAAAGGAAGATTCGTTCGATGGAACAATTATTGTATTAGTCTGCACTTTCGGAATTTGAGCCTTTTACCAAGACCTGAGTGTATCACATCAGAGAAGATCTGTTGCGAAAGGCTAACATTCCTCTCCGACTTCCCCCAACGTCATCTTCGCAGGCAGCCGTTTCGGATTCGCTGAGTTGCAGCCATTCGAACGATTTCCACTCGCGCATACACGCGCGTTCATGTAGTCGCGGCTACAAAAAGGGCCACCCCTCGGGCGATGCAGCATGTGCCAGAATACAGGACACCCCCTCGGGCAGTGCAACATACAAATCATACACCGCTTGAACTTATTACACAGGCACACAAAAACAGTCGTCACGACTGTCCCGCACTCTCTCAGTCATGACTAGGCGCAGGCAACACCAGTCAGTCAACACTGACCACTGCCGCCTGAGACTATAAGAGTAAAGGCTAAGGCGGTTAACCCTAACACTTACAATCTTCGAGGCCCGATTCCTTAGGAGATGGGAGAAGTCTTGGGAAGGCCAGAGTAGAAGGAAGAGTTTATTGTGTACACAAGAAGGAGAATAAAATGGAAATAGTTGTGACTCGCGGAGTAGTGCGTCCGTTCCCTATTCGGGTCGGCTTCGGTGTGACTAGAGCATCAGGAATCGCCGGCGAATGCTTTGTCCCGGGGGCCAATGGGGCTGCTGATGTCTAGACTAGCGTGGGCAGACGACCTTGAGATTGGCTGACGCTGGCTAGCCTGAGCGCGCGGTCGCGCTGAGGAGTATATGCGCGTCGGTCAAAGACAGTTAGCGCCTAGCCCCAGGAGGCAGTGTGCGCACAGGCAGGCTAGATGAGTCATGCATCAGCGGCTGGTCTTGGGTTCCAAGTGGCTGCAAACGGGCCACTACAAGACACCTTCTGGGGTTCAGTGCACAATAATGTCTTCATTATGGGGCCTTCTCCCAAAAAGCCGGATTCGACATGATTTTTGTAGTTCTCTAAGCACAATCACTGCTTAGTCGTCACAGATTCTCACAACGGTCAAACCTGAAGCCATACACTGATTTCTGGGCCATGCAGTTCCTATTAAAATTTGCTTGAGTCGCCTCGAAATGCTTATAACTAACTATGTGTCACGGGAAACGGCAAGGGAGTAGAAAATGCCCTTTAAGATAGGTGTGAATATTCTGGTAGGTCATGTTGCGATTGTTAAAAAGCAAGACAATTCTCTCACCAACTTTTCATTGTCAAAGATAACCAGTAGTTCATTCACAGTTCTGTCGTGACTAGCTCAAGTCGAAGTGCACTTTGGGAACACTCGCTGTTTCCGGCCTCTGTAACAGCCAAACACAGGCTGACTCACACAGGACCTCATGTGACGACTGCCGAGCACACATCAAGTCAGACGCCGTCCGCTAGCTCGCGGTAGTGCGGTTGTCTGGTAGTCAATTTCTTACTACCTATTTCTTCATTCATTCTGTACAGAATATAATCTTCCTACTACTCTGGCCTCGCAGGAATTCTCTCTTCTCTTAAAGAACCGGGCCTGAAGATCGCAGTTGCCAGGGTGTAGCTCGCTTAACCCCCTACGATAGTTCATCACCCATCTCCGTCAGCCCAAATGTAAATTGCCCCACTAGCGGGGTCAGCCAATGGCCCATCGCTAATGATAGATATTCTCACGCTTCACTCCCCACCGGAGATTGGTAACTTTGAGGACGTACCGTTGTGTGGACTACTCACGTGATGAAAGGGCCCAATGCTGAAAAAAAAGATAGTCTGTCGGCGTCTGCTGTGACCTACGTGCACTTCACAGGCGCTTTCTAACGCGTGTTGAAACACGCACGGAGGCCGATAACGCCAAGATCGAATATTCTAGACCATTCTACTCAGTGCTCGGGTTTCTAAATCGTTCTAGATCACTGAACCCCAACCTTGAAAACTCTTTCAGATAAGCGACATGAGTGCAGGCAAAACTCATTAATTTTTTGAACAGTTACGCATCACGTGTGCATGTGTGCACGTTGGCCTGCATGAATTTGCACGTCGTGGAATACAAGGTCTAGTATACTGGTGCACCAAGACGAAGTCCACCACCCGACCTCTGGTCGAGAGGTCTGAATGAGTGGAATCGTTGTGGAGACGAGAAGTGCACGCTTTGTGAGTCATGACCGCAGGCCGACCGCGCACCTCCTGAGCACACGTGACGCCCCCGCGCATTCACGGCAGTCGGCGAAAAGGGCCGCCCGGAATACGTCACGCCCGCATGCCAGACGCCCACGCCTACGCATCTGCCGTGAGCCAAGAAAGCCAGACGACCACCAACATAGCAGGCGCAGTGGACGCAGTCAAGAGTATTCCAGAATGTCTAGGAGCAGGAAATACGGTAGGAATATTCTGGAAAGACCGGAGCCGTATAAATATGCCGGAGTGGACAGACTAAAGGACGACTCTGACGACGACTCCGACGGGCCTGCAGGACACAGAGAACCGGACAGTCATGCGCGCCCCCCCGGTCTTTGTGTACGGTTGAATAAAGCCATTGCCTATCAGGACCGCCCCTTGCCTTCTTCTGCCTACTAGTCGGGTTGTAAATACTGGGCTATAGCAACTGGCGACGCCGAAGTAACTGGGCTATAACAGGAATTATATAAATCTACCTCGCTCTCTTCTCCCCCGCATCCGACCGCAGATGGAAGTGTGGCCGACGGAGCGAATCGCTACATAAACCCGCACTACACATGACCTCATCCCTAGGGTCACATGCGCCGGGCCTCAGGAGGAGATTGCGGCTGGGTAATCAAGCGCAGGCTGCTGTTATGAAACTCGTGCGGATTTGTGTGCCGCTAGCGGCCCTGAAAACTCAGCCACTCCTGAATCTGCCAGGGTTGTCGGTTCCATTTTAGCTTCATTTGAACCCATTTGGAGATGAGGACATGGGATGAGTAACAGAGACGAGCGCTGGCACCCAAGGTGACAAGATACGCATGTGTAGTGGGTATGCTAGGGCCAAATTAAAAAAAACTTCAAATTCAGGGAACTGGCCTGATTTCGAAGAAAACGAAATATTCAGCTAGTTCATAAGGGCAGCCAGCCCTGGCTGCTCCTACACCCTCCACTTTACTACTATGATCAAAGATATTTGTAGCGAGGGCGACATGCAATCCTGTAGGAGGCTCGAACCATATGGTCATCTCCTCAAATTGGAGTCTGGCAACCGTCTGGGATGACTAAGTAGCCCTTTTTAGGGAGAGCACTGCTTACTCTACGAGGGAAAAGAGGTCAAGAAATGCGGCCCTACACAAATATTGGGTTCATGACTTCTGCAAACGGGCTGTAGCTAGCAGATCACTATTCTAACGGTCGAAACGCGAACGACCTTTCCCATCCCTACCCTCCTCCACCCCATAATACCCGCGGGCCGCCAAAGTGATCCCAGTCATACTAGCAGCCTGGAATGTCCGCTCAATCTTAGACAATCCTAGAAGAAGCCGATGAAAACTGAGGACAGCACTAATCATCCAGAAGCTGATGAAATTCAAGGTAGACATCGACGCACGCATCGAGAGTCACTTCTCCGACCAAGGCCAACTGGCGAAGGTGGGTGCCGATTACAATTTTTGAAGTGGCCGCCCACAGGCAGAGGCTAGCGTCGCCTTTTCAATCCAGACTGACATCGTGGGAAGACTACCCTGTCGGCCACAGGGTACCAATGATCGTCTGAATACCTTCCGCCTGCCTCTTCGGGGTGGCAGATTTACCACCATCGTTAGCGTTTATGCCTCCCCCCCGATGACCAATTCCGACGAAACAAAACAAAAGTGGTACGAGGATCTGTAGTGGGTCGTTGCCTGCTCGTTGTCTGGCTTTGCTCTCGTGATCTCAATCTGTCTGGACCTCAAGATCGTTAAGACTGCTGCGAGACACAGGCCAGGCACGATATCCGTCAACGGTGTCGAGCCATACGCCATCCACCCACACACTTTTCACCCGCACGGTGTCCAACCAAGCAGAGGCCAACCTAGCCAATTGACACACTCTCTCTCTCTTTTTTTCGCTCTGTCTCCTGGCCTAACGGCTCTTAAACCTCACTTGGAATTGCGCCTCGCGCGCGGCGGTCGCAAGACGCCGGCCTCACGGTCGGACGCCTTGCAAGACCATTTAGCGACTTCCCTCTAACTCTGTGAACAATACACTGTGCCATCTACTCTTGCCTTTCCACCGTCTTCTCTCCAATCTCCTAAGGATCCAGGGCCTGTATGATTGTAGGTGTTAGGGTTAAACGTCTTAGCCTTAACTCCTATAGATCGGCCGGCCCTCCTGGTGACTGAGCCGAAGGCAGACAAGTTGGTTGTCCTTGGTGACTTCAACCCTCGCGTCGACGCAGAACGTATGGTCTAGAGATGACTGCTGGGTCACTACGGTCTCCGCGGTTTCAATAATACTGGCCTGCTTCTCCTATGGGACCACGCAGAACACCACCTCACGCTGACCAAGGGTATGCGGACAACAATGAATGGAAGAACTTCTTCGTAGCAGTCAAGACTGTGTACGGTCCCACAGTCAAAAGAACAGCTGTGGTGACCAACCCTGCGCGAAGGTTCACTGCTGCCAACGAGTGCCCATGAACTGACCATCTACGCGCATCCGTCTGGTCAATCACCTTCAAGTTCGGTCCACACAAAGACCGCTCCAGACGCTGTGATGATTCCTGCAATCACCTCGCTTCAGAAGCGGCCCGATGGTGCAGCGGTCGCTCACTCTTCTGACAGCCAATTTCCTCCTGCCTATTATCCATTCCTTCTGTACAGGATAAACTGTTCCTTTCACTCCAATCTTGCCTGCATATCTTCCCTCAAGGAACCGGACCTGAAGATCACATCTACTACCTTAACGCTCTGCGATAAGGATAGCGTGCGACCAGTGTGCGATAACCACCAAATCTGATATCACGAGACAGTAATGATGCATTATTTAGAAACTCAATGAGCCCCGCTTATTCATAGTTGAGAGGGTACTTCATACCGACATTTCATACTAATAGCCTTTGACTCAACTAAAAATTTATTGATTTTTGCCTACTGCTAATAGCGTAGAGCACCCAGCTAGGATAGTTGATCAGGTTTAGTAATGCACATTGACGGATAGAAGATAATCACCTTCGACTACAAATCACCTCTACACATCACTGTAGTCTTGGTGAAAGTTGCTTCTGTTGTTGATGGGTGTCAAAATACGTATCCCCAAATCATTGGTTCATAGGAGTTAAGGCTAAGACGATTGACCGTAACAGTTAGAATCTTCAAGGCTCGGTTCCTTAGAATATGGGAGAGGTCTTGGGGAGGCAGAGTAGATTGAACAGTGTAGTGTTTACAGAATAGTTAGGGGGAAAGTCGCCAATAGGTCTTGCAGGGCGTCCGACCGTGAGGCCAGTGGGAGAGAGTGGCGTCGCCGCAACTGCGACGCGCGGAGGTGGAATTCCAAGTGTCTCCGGCCCCAGCCACCAAATTGTGTGAGTGGGCCTGTGATTGGTTGAATTGTGCGAGATTAAGCCGTGTATGTCAGTAGATGGCCCCGGTCCTTGAGCGATAGACAGGCCAGAGGTCGGTCATCACGGTAACCGCAGCGTTAGCGTGATGAGTCAACGGTGGCGTTAAGGTACACTACAGGCTTTCGAAAAGACCTTGTAGGATGCGCGAACTAAAGTACCGACCCTCCTTGATTACAAAAAAACAGCGCTTGTGGCGTGGGTTAGTTATTTGTCGTTCCTGCATCCGAAGTTCGGTCTCGTTTCACCTCTCAGGCACACAAGCCTAAATTATCGATACCATCAGATGATGTTCGTATCACGTGGGGTTAATTTTACATGAGAAAACCCTCAACACTAAGCTCTTTACGTCCAGTTCCTAGGAGAAGTGAAGACATGAGAGGCCAGCGGTAGGGACAGTTTGTTCTGTACAGAAGGAAGCGGCTAATAGGCAGGAGTAAGTTGACTCTAGGACGAATGCAGTCCGGCTGCTAGGGCACCGGGCCCGGAGTGAAGTCAGCGCAGCCAATCATCGAAGTGCGATTATTTGCGAGTCGGCCTTTCAAGTGATTGGCCAGACTAGGGGAGGGCAAACTAGTGCTCGCGTGTTAGTGGGCCGCTGCGGACAAGCGTTCTCACGGGGCATGTGGTCATCCTAAAGGTAGGTCGAGACTTGCAATCCCGTGACCTCATACGTAGCGTGCATGGGGCGTCACTAATGTCACTAAAATGTATTTTATCCTCAATACGGCAATAACTTGGCCTTTCTATAGCTACTCAATGTTCAAAAGAACGTGATCGGATAGCTTACGTGCGACTGAAGAGCCACTTTTCGAACAGTTCTGTCACCCCTGTTTACACACTAACCGCAACTGTGGAAGAGTAAAGTAAAGAGAGCTTCTACTCACAGCTATGCGAGTTATTTGAAAAACTTCCTCGCTGTGATCTGTGGACTGTTGCCAAGGCCGAGAATGGCTCAGCTGGGCCCGACGACTCGGCAAACAGTCGCGGTGCGTATTTTTTAGTCCTTCCTGATTCAGTGCTATTTTTGTCGCCTGAATAGATGCACTGGGGGTCAAAAGCTATGTCAAAAGGCAGTCGGACAGTAATAAAACGGGGCGAGAACTGCTGGAGGCCTGGGTGTCAGATCCTTACTCCATCAACAGACATGTGAATATACCGCCCTGTTACTTCGCCATCCGTACTCGCCACCAGAAACCCCGGCACCGTTCCCGTACAAACATGCAGGCTGCCCCGTTGAGGTCACATGCCATAACTCTGAGGACGCGCGTAGAGGACACACGAAGAGATGTCGTGGGCTTTGACCAATAACAAGTGCCAACCTCCTTCCAGACCCATTTACGCGTAGCCAATGCTTGCTGTTTTCTCAACTTCTCTGACGATGGCTTCTCCTGTGGAGTCGAAAGATTGGAAGAATAAAATTGTCGTTCCAGAGATTGCGTCTTCTACTTCTTTACAGTCGGAATAACTCGGATTTGGTGGTTATTCGAGGTGCTTACACGAGCAGTCGTGTGAATGACGCAGACACGTTGCTGCCACTTTATAAGTGAATAGGGACACGGCCGGGGAACAAAGAGCGTGGGGAGTGGTAAGGACACGGAAATAAAGAACGCGGAAGTGTCAACGAAGGGGAAGGCAGCCAACGAGGGCAAGGAGCACAAATGACGTCGGACAAAGGAAGTGGGGCACAGAGCATGCGACTAAGCGGGTTTAAGGACATCTGCTTCGGCCAAGTTGGGTTTCTGACATGCAGTTAGTAGCAAATAAGACACGAATTTGAAATTGGCATGATGAACTTCACGGTGAAGTTATTGATCGTTTTGCTTTTGGCTCTCGATGCGACCGTAGCTAGAGAATGCTGCATTTTTCTGATCGAAAGCGACTGTTTGCATCAATATAAGCTACCAGTATCGCCACAAATAGACGATAATCTGATATTAAACGATTGCCATAGCACTTGTCCGATCGGTTACATTCTAGTCGGTTCAAT
>JAYGXS010000004.1:19071148-19092756 GCA_036362985.1 Ligula intestinalis | reverse complement strand
CACTTGGACTGCGACTGGCTCTCCTGCCGGTTGTAGACTCGCCAAGTCCGACTTCCTCTATCTATTCTCCTCTCCTTTGTGTACACAATACATTCTTCCCACTACTCTGGCCTTTACGGACTTCTCTTCAGCACTAAGTAGCCCTGGTCTGAAGATCGCAGTTGCACGGTTTAACTCACTTAATCCCCTGCGATAAAATAACTGAAAAAATGTGTTCGCAAAAATTGATCTGTTGAATCATAGGTGTCTGAAGAAGACAAAAGTGCCAAGCATGGTCATTCGTCAGTGCACATTCGCTTTCAGAAAGTCTACTTAATTAGGTAACTGGAGGCACATTCAATCGTCAGTTTCTGCTACTAAGAAAAAACAAAAATACGTGTAGGTGTGAACATGATAAATTAAGAGTACTGCTGCACATACGCTTTCAAAAGGTCGTTTGCGGGTGGGACAGTGTTCAAAAGGGCATAGCAAATTGCTTCACTTTTCACACTTCGGATTTGGCTCAGTGGTCAGGGTAAGAGTTAGGGTTAGGGTAAGGGTGAGGTTTAGGGGTTAGGGTAAGGTACAGGTTAGTGTTATGTTCAGCGTGGGATAGTGATATCTTATGTAAAAAGCCCGAATTTTCTGCTTAGCATTACAAAAAGTCTTCAAAAAATCCATTATTACTGGGTTTTTGGCAAAGGAAAGTTTTCGGAATAAAACTCCACATTTCCATGTTTGTCGACAGCGATTCGTGCTCGATTCGAGCTCAATTCGAGCTTGATTTGTTTTTTTGCGCCATTTTTCGATTTACGCGCCCAACGCCGTCAGCCTATAGCCGCCGCATTAAATTACTTCAACAAAATTTTACGACTTTTTTTCGTATTTTCACAAAATCCTTTTTTTGGTAAATCAGGTTTATCAACTTAAAAAACCCCTTCTCATGGTTTCCGTACGAAAACAACCTACGGCTTGTTGTATCCAAGACTACTAACAAGGAAACTCCTGTCATATATTTTTGGGTGAGTGATTGGGGTTTTAAGTTGTAGACCTATTTTCGGGTTGAACATCGAGTGGTAAACTTATGACACGTTTATTACTATCACAGTGGTTAGTTTAAGAGAGAAGATTCTTTCATCTACGATCTTCAGACCAGAGTGGTGGGAGGAGTTTATTCTGTACAGGAGGAAGTGGAGAATAGGCAGGAGGAATTTGGCTTTCGGACCGCACGTTCAGCCGTGAAGGGGTGCCGATGCGAAGTGGTGAGATTATAGGCTGTCATCGCAGTGGGGTCCTTGGTGAGTCGGCCTTGTAAGTGATTGGCCAGACTAGAGGAAGGCAAGCCAGTGTACGCGTGTTTGTGGGCCGCGTCAGACAAGCGTGCACGCGGGGCATGCGTCTGTCCTAAAGGTAGGCCGAGACTTGTAATCACGTGACCTAATGCGTGGCGTGCGTGGGAAGTCACAACACTGCGTCTTATTGAAGGTCTCTAGAACCCAAAGTCGCGCCAGACATTTAGCGAGAAATGGGTGCAGGCCGTCAGCGTGAAGGCAGTCTTGGCATGGCGAGTCAGCGATCACGGGTTCTTACAGTGGCGCTAACGCCCACTACACCCTCATTGCACCACATACTGCAATATACAACGCCCCAACTTACATACTGTCAACAATCAGTGGGAATGCTTCAAGTGAAGAAAGTAGCACCTAGGGCTTCCTACTTACCGACTTCCAGTATAAAAAGAATGAAAAAAGCCAACTGTCAGGTGTGCCACTATGCTGCCAACTCTCCTGTCAAGTCAAGTCAAGTCAAGTTTATTAAAGGAAATATAGGCAAACGCCTTTGAACTTCCTCTTGGTACATAGGATTTAAGAAATGCATCGGCACAGCCGAACATTCCAAAGAAGTCGTTCACACAATTGTAGACGATTACTCGCTTGTTTTAAGTAATACACTCACACTCAATTCTTACGAGCCAGTAGTGCAACTGAGCACAAAGAGCAGACAGTGAAAAAACTCTTAAGGCTGGCTCATTCAAAATGGAATGCATTTGTGGTTTTTAGGAGAAAAACTGTCTCTCATGGGGGAAGTATGTGAATGATAGGGGCATGATGCTTCTGTGAATGTTGACGGCAGCCATGGTGTCCATGGCGAGTAATATCGATATCCGAAGGACCATGCGAGCAGGTAACGTTGGAGTCACAAGAACGTCCCGAAAAACTGGAGATGCGTCCATGATACGCCTTTGCTGTCCCAAGAGCCGAGGAACCCGCCACGTCGTCAGCAGTCGGTCTATACGAGAAAGGGCGTGACAGGGCCGCGTAGCCTAGGACCATAGGTGCAGTAGATGCGACCTCAGACATGATCGCGCCGTTCGCATATTGAGCAGAGACATCATAGCTAGATAATGGCTGAAACTCATTTGGTTAAGTACTAATAATGATACTACTTATAAATTACTATATGTATATATTGATAGCATTTCTAGCATTTCAAGGTTTGGATGTAGAGCGCTTCAATTTTTGGATTCGGAACACTTCAGTGATTGGATTTGGAGTACTTAATCGCGACGATACTCATTAAATCGGTCTAGGTTTGCCTTAAAAACATCCACGGAAGGAGACATGACAATATCCGCAGGAAGGGCCTTCCATGCCTGGATTACCCTCTCAGAGAAAAAGAATTTTCTTGGGTCAAGTCTTGCCCCAGTCACACGTAATCTGAGGGGGTGTCCTCGCACCCTAGAGGTGGTGGCCCGCTCAAAAAAGTCATTTGTTTGGAGGCAGCAATCCTGACCACGCAACATGCAAAATGCCTGGATTAGGTCCCCACGTAGCTGCCTGTAATCCAGAGGAAACAAGTCAAGATTTACCAATCGGGTCTCATAAGGGAGGTTCCATTGACCTCGTACTAATTTTGTTGCGCGTCTTTGTACCCTTTCGAGGGTTTTTTGTCTTTGGCTGTCCAAGGTCTCCAGGCTTGGATGGCAAATTCCGGTTGGGGTCGTGCGAACGTGCCGAAGACCTTGCCAAATGCAACTTTATCTAACTTAGTAAAGGCGCGCTTGATTAGATACAAGCTCGACATTGCGGATTTAGCCACTTTCAGGCAATGGAGTGATGGCTTCAGTGAAGGCGTGAACCACACCCCCAGGTCTTTCTGAGCCTCTACCTCTGGCAACAGCGTGTGATTCAGGTAATACACCCTTCGAGGCGCAGTGCTGGTTCTACCGAATCGCATTAAGTTGCATTTGGCCACATTGAATGGCATGAGCCAAAGGGTCGACCATTGCTCCAGTCTATGCAAACTTGCCTGGAGGTTTAATTCATCGCTTCGGTTGCGTATGACTTTCCAAAGTTTTATGTCATCAGCAAACATTGCGACTTCGCAGTCTAGTCCGCTTATGCAGTCATCAATATTTATAAGGGAGAGGATAGGGCCAAGACCAGAATCCTGTGGAACCCCGCTCTCAACTGCTACCTCCGCCGACCGCTGTTCACCAATGCATATGGTCTGGGTACGACCATTCAAGAAGTTTGCGATCCTCTGCAAAAGGTTCCCCTTACCCATATACGGCTGAGTTTGTATAGGAGACGTTGATGAGGCACCGTGTCAAACGCCTTTTTGAAGTCTACGAAGACGGTATGCACCGTATTCCCTTCATCGATCGCTCGGGTCCACTGTTCTAGACAATAGAGCAGATTGGTCGAGCAGGACCTTCCACTGTGGAATCCGTGCTGCTTTTCAGAAAGAAGTTGATGTTGCTCCAAAAAGTGCATCAGCTCGCGTTTGACTATGCGTTTCATGAGCTTGCAGGATATTAAGGTGAGGCTGACCGGTCTGTAGTTATTTGCGGTCGCTCGACTCCCACTTTTGTGGGTGGGTGAGATCCACGCTGCCTTCCAATCGGGTGGCACTTGTCCAGTATTAAGAGAAGCTCGGAAGATTAGGTACAGGGGTACCGCCAACTCTATGCCTAGCTCTTTTAATAGTTTTGAAGGTATCGTATCCGGACCTGACGACTTCGTTTCTTTGAGCTGTAGAAGTTCTCGCAGAACGGTAGCTTCTGTGAGTGTAAACGAGTCTATGGTCTGCATCTCACCCACACTGCAGTGTACAGCGGTGAACTCAGCCTCTCTCATAAAGACCGACTGAAAGAAGCAGGATAGATGTTCCGCCTTTTCGTTAATCTCGCAAATTTCTACCCCGTCGTCTATTTTTATCAGAGGAATAAGGTCTATATTTCGAGTGCATTGTCTAACATAGCTGCAGAAAAGCTTTGGGTTTCCTACTGCACGGTTTATTAAATTACTCTCGAAGTTTTGGCGGCTAATTCGTATCAGGCTCTTAACCCTGTTTCTCTGCGCCTTTTACCTATTGTACGATTCGGGGGTTCTCTCTCTCTGCGATAGGTTTTCCACATCCTTCCTTTGCGGTTTACTTCTCTCTTTAGCGTCGGCGTTAGCCACCGAGGTCTATTTGTCACTTTCTTTACCGTGATAGGACAGAAATCGGTAATTAGTCCGTGTAATACGGCTTTGAATGCCGACCAATCATCGAGAACGCACCAGGTGAATATTTCGTTCCAGTCTATCCCGTTCACTGTGGTTTTCATTTGTGTAAAGTCCCCTCTCCAGATGTTGCGTCTGGTTACCACACTATGATCAGGCTCAGAGAAGAATGAATATTCCCAATGTAGCACTACGTGATAACTATATCCGAGAGGTGTTAAACAATTTACGACGTCCACGCTATCAGGCGCTTTCGTAAGTTCTAGGTCTAAGCAATTGGCTTGTTGCCCTTCGCGTAGTCTGGTCAGATATAAGACGTGTTGCGCTTGGATAGATGCCTGTACTGTGTGCAGGAGTCGTCGATCGAAATTTACTTCTGAGCCCGGCGCAGAACTCACATTCCAGACGATATGAGGGGCGTTAAAGTCTCCCATGATCATGACGTCGGATCTCCTAGCAAATTCTTTGACTCCTTCTATCAGACTAGTATCTGACTGTTGGTTGCTCGACTGTGGACGGTAGACCACCATTATGTCAAGGGTCTGTGACCCCGGTGTTCTAACTGTGAGCCATATTGCCTCAATATTGCCCGAAATGTTTTCGGATTTATCGGACAGGAGCAGGCCGTGTCTGACATAGATAAGCACACCCCCACCTGGACGCCCGACTCTATCTCTTCGGAAAATTTGAAACCCGGGGAGAGCAATTTCCTGGTCGCCCACCTTCGTGGACAACCATGTTTCTGTTATGCTGACGACTTCTGGTTCCAGTTGGCACATAATAATCTTAAGCTCATCTAATTTGGAGAGCAGGCTTTGTGCATTGGTGAACATGCACTTTAGTTTCATGGTACGGTGTAATCCGGTTGTGACAGTCACTTCCTCACCGTCGTTCGGAGTATTATGGGTTGATTCGCTGTTTCTTTCTGAATTATCTTCCCGTTGAAGATTTTTAGGCCTGCCTCGCCATTCATCTTCCTCGACTGTAGTTCCGTTACAATTTCTCGACGTTTCAGCCGTTCCTCCAGGGAGTAGTCCGGATGGAAAAAAACCTCTTTATGTGCGTGACGTAGGTTGGTTTTTTAAGACAGGATTACCTGAACATGTTCCTTGTTTTTAAATACTATTTTTAGCCGTCTGGGTCGGGGCATTTCTGCAGTATCTGCCGGCCTTTTCCTGATGCAAAATGACTTGAGCACTTCGAATTCTTTACCTGGCGGGAATAGATCGCTCAGGACATCGTTAAAGGAAACCAAGTCCGGATCGTTCTGGTGGTTTGAGCGGTCTGAAATGGCTTCCTTTAAGCCCTGTACAACTAGACAGTATTCATGATCTTCTCGGTGTCGTGTGCCCTTAGCTGAGGTTTTCGCCACCTTCGCTGCAGTAGGCCCGGAGCTCGAACTGTATGGTGTGATTGCTTGGTCGTCTGAACTGTCTGAAGTTGCTTCTTGCAACCCCTGAACAACTACACCATGATCACCATCCTGTCTGGAGTCTTTAGGTATGGTTTTGGCCACCGCTGCAGTGTGCCTGGAGCTCGAATTGTGTGGCGTGACTTCTTGGTCGTCGGATCTGTCGGAAGTTGTCTCACCGGTGTCTAAGTTGTCAACTATGGTGGCCTGTACTTCAGGTATAGGCATCCTCTGTTCTTCCTTAGGCGGTTCATGCGTGTGCATTGAAGTCGTCAGTTTTTCCATCGTAGCGATGGTCTGCTGGAGGAGTTTCTTCATATTTGGCATTTTACCTTCAAGTTTACTATACTTAGAGGCTAGAATATGATATCCATCGCATTGGTTCTCTGGGTGCGTCGATCGCACCCAATTTGTAAAACTTTTCGATCGCCCTTTAGAGCGTGCGGCGATCGCGCAGTGGTTAGCGTCACGATCTTCTGTTGAAGCGGTTTTGGGTTCGGACCCCTCTCGCGGCAGATTTTGCATTTGACTTCTTGTCTGCATTATTTTTGCACGACAAGTGAGGTTGCAGCAAAGAAGGTTCAGATGTGAAGGTTTACTTTATTTGCGAGACAGATAGCCTAAGTCGTCGCTTTGCTAATGTAAGAATGCTTTAAAGGTGATTCTCCTTACTTAAGACGATTGGTTTTAGAATTTAATTAAATTCTACAGAACTTTGGCGAACTACTAGAGAAATGTCAAAACGTGCAAATTTTGTTCAGGGTTGGTAATAGCAGGCGTAATAACTTAGCTAGTTTAATTTCTAACTGTGCAGTAAGTTCCTCCAATACTAGTATCAAAGCAAATGTGATATAATAGAATGGAACGACTCAGCCTTTGTCATTTTGTATCCTGCTCCTTCGTGTGTACTGGTGTCTGCGAATTTCACCAGCACCAGCGTTGTAGGAGTTTGGTTGGTGCGATCTCGTTTAGAACGAGTTTCGACGACTGTCTGCTTTGCTAGTTACTGCGTAAATGTGCAAGCAGATGGATTTAGACCCAGGTGGCGATTGAGGAGGGGAATACTGTAGTACGGTTTGTTCAGCGAACAAATTTTGTGAGTATCCTGCTTTGTACGTAAATCAAGTGTGTTGATATTGACACGCTATCTTTTGCTCGTTGGAAACAAGTATTTTTCTCTTGAAACGCCACTGGTTAACAATTTCAAACCGCGCACGGGCAAGATTTTTTCAAGGTCATTATAATTTTTGACGTTTTCACGTGAGAACCAACCGAGTAAATTTGGTCCACGTGAGCAATTTGGAATATTGAGGATGGGGGAATATTAGGCGCGTTTCTATCTGAGTGGGAATACGAAGGCACCCAATTTTGGAAGAATCTTTTGGGGCCTTATTCCAGCAGTCAGGCCTCAAACGGGACCTTCTAATTCATGAATTTCTAGCGATTCCTGAAGGTTTTAAATCGCACCCGACTGATTTAATGGAGAATGAGCAGTAAGCCTGTTTGGAAAGCGTATTTGAGGCATTCATCTGCATTTGCAACGTTCACACCTGTGTGTGTATTGGTTTTTCTTAGCAGGAGAAATCTACGGTTGAGTCTGTCTCCAGCAGCCTTATTAAGTAGGCCTTCTGAAAGTGAAAATGCATTGAAGAAGTACAATGAGTCATTGGCTGGAGCAGGCGATGCCTTAGGGTGATGATGATGATGACGATGATGATGATGATGGTGGTGGTGGTGGTGGTCTGTGCTGCTAAAAATGATATTCCCAATAGAGGAAACGTAGAGGATGCGTTTTGAAGTGACACTGAATCTTAATGTTGACTTTAGTGGTGACTTGTACATACAGGATTAATGTTAAATTGCATACTCCACACAACTTACATTAAAAAATGGTTCATTTAAGTTCACTGTCACCGCTGGCAATAACCCAATTTCCTAATTTATTTGGCTTGACATGATGAATTTAGTTGCGTTTCCTTTTAGACGTCTTTCCTCAGCTGCCTCACGGGTGACTTTAGGTAACTACGTGTCGTTATCAAACATCTCTAGTTCCCAGTCCAATCTGCTTAGCTGTACAATTATACTTAACACTTTAGTCACTCTATGATGCCAGCCAATCAAAAAAAGAATAGGAACCGCACAGAGCCACAAGATCTCTTTTATTAGGTATACAGATTATACTTTACACTTTAGTCACTCTACCCTCCTTTTTATTGCCTGATGATCAATATTCAAAAAATACACGTTCGCCAAAATTAACTGCTAGGAATTTTTGAATGGCTTCCGCTGATTTTAAGGAGGAATATGCAGTAGTGCTGTGCGGTTGAAATATCCCCAATGGCAACTGCTTTCGCTCCCATTTCTTTTCCATGCACCCGGCAGGTATCCGCGGCAGTCTGTTTTACGAGTGAAAGTTAGGTTGGTCGCCCACCGTAGATACCTCTTGTTCCTAGTCCTGTAGTTACTTTTAATTTTAGTTAATTTAAGTTCTAAGTTTATCATTTAATTTAAGTTTTAGCTAAGTTCCGTTTTTAGCTTAGTTAGAAACCGCCAAAGTTGCAGAAGTATACTGAACACTTTGACTGCGACTCTCAAAATAGCCTGTATGCCCCTAGGCCGGCGTTTTCAAACCTGCATTACTTTAGGCCTACAGGTGTACCATATATGGCGCACGTCGCAGTTTGGGACATCACTGCATGTACCACATATGGCACACGTCACAGTCAAAGTGTTAACTTTCATTCTTAAAGGAAGGGTTTTGTTTGGTTGAAACATTTTTCTAAATTGCCGAATGATTTTGAGAGCTACCGACTGCTAGAAATTAATTCAAGTTTTACAAACTGAATGCTGAGTTCCTCCTGTTTAAAGGAAAGTAGATTCTTGCCTACGGTTTGGGAAAGTGTTTGCATAGCTATCACAGAATTTTGCAATAGACATGGACCATGCTGTATATATCAGGGGCAGCGTTAATAAATTAACGGATACGTTGCATTATGAATGAACATCGCACTGTCCTAAAAAAAAACTCAAAATTAGAATTTCCGCAAATATTCCCATGGTTAATATTAGAAGTCAGTTTTTTTGGCAAACAATTGTTTTCAGCAACTCCTCATCAGACCAAACATTTGCAAGGGAAATTGACGCTGTACATAACAATAAAAGTTTGAATAGGTAGAAAAATCAATAACTATCTAACACGGGTGCTAATTGGCCAACGCGGACTATGTCAGTTTGCGCATGTAGGCCATGTCAGCGTGTTGGTTGAGGGATTGTCGCTTGTTGGGAGGGGCGAAATCCTATCGCCACCTGGTGTCGGTTTAGGCCATGGAAGTGACAGAGCTTGTGTTAGAGTCTTCTGACAACACAGCACTGGGTTTGCTAGCCTTATAGCTACTGCTTCGGCTGAAGCAAGCATCCGTTGGCGTAGGCCTTTGGAAAGATTAGATGGTGTCCTGTAGACCGCCTTAAAGGCTTCGTTAGTATCGACTCGATGGTTCGTATCGACTAGATGTGCAAGAATAGCACTCGAGATCGATCTAGTTTCACCTTTACTTAGCCAGGTCGGTATGTGCTCACGTACCCTCTTTTCGAGACGCCTCGTTGTACGGCCGATGTATCCCGCTCCACAGGAGCAAGTGAAAGAGTAAATGCACATTGATGTGGCCTTCAAAGGGAGTCTGTCTTTACCTCCCAATCGTAGGAGGGGAGAGTTCGTGAAGAGCACCCGTAAGTTCGCCGCTGGGAAAGCGTTTGTGATTGCAGTCTTCAAGTGTCGTCTGACCAGCTCGCTGGTTGCATCGCCTAAGAAAGGCAGTCTTATGAACACGTCTTTCTTTTCTGCAGTTAAGGTGACAGGCTTTTTGGCGCGTTTACCAATATTTCTGTGGATGAACCTTTCCGGGTATCCATTTTCAATTAGTGTAAGCTGCAGCTGTTGGAGTTCTGCTTCGACAGTTTCAGGAGAACAGATATGTCGTATTCTAGCTGCTAATCCTTGGACCAGATTTTGTTTTATATTGAGGGGGACAAAACTGTGGAAGTTAGTGGATTGTCCTGTCCAGGTTTTCTTTCGGAAAACCCTGCGTAGGATAGATCTATCCAGGAAGGGCGTCCCTGGAGTAACCCCATTTATGCGTAGCTAACATTTGCTGTTTCCATTTACTCTGACGATGGCTCCTTGTGTGGAGCGGAAAGCTCAGAATACAACTATGGTTCCAGAGATCGTGTCTTTCTCTTCTTTACAATAGAACTCACCACCTGCTTCCATCTAGCAAAGGCCGAGATGCCTATGCGAGTGAATGAGTGAATACAATTAAATCTACCTCGCTCTTCTCTTTCACAACCGGCCGGAGACGGGCGTGTAGCCGACAGGGCAAATCGATCCACCCCCACGTAACCCAAATGACCTCATCACTGAGGTTGCACGTGCCAGGGTTCAGAAAAAGACTGAGCCTGGAGAACCAAAGGCAGGTTGCTGTTGTGAAAATCATGTTAATTTATGTGCTGGTATGAGCCATGAAAATTCAGCCTTTCCTGAAAGCTGTCAGGCTTACTGGTTTTGTCGAAAGGAGTTGTTTCGTCTCTTGACTTCTCCGACTCCGTATCCAGCAGCCACGCGTACGTCAAAACCAGTGATAACAACTATCAAGGTGGTATGGTACTATTAAGCAAAAATAGTAAAGAGGTAAATAGTGCAAAAAACTCAACAATGGACACACCAAGTCAAGAGCGAAAGAGCCTATACAAAGTAACGACACAAGTTCAAGAATAACGCCACACAGGGCGAAACTAGCCTTGCGAAACCTTGTGTGTGTGTGTGTTAGTGGAGAGGGGGTGGCTGCGCTTTTATATGATTCCACGGGACAGTTCACATAGCATCAGGATTGGTGTGAAATACTAGCACGAACGGGGGAGGGGATCGGGAACAGAGGCAATATGGAAGTGTCGACGGCGGAGGGGGGTGGCTGGACGAGTGGGCCTCAGAGTAGCCGCCGCAGCTGGGTCAAGAAGGGGGAGGAGGGACGGGACAGCTGGCATGTCAATTCGCGGTGGTGTCCATGTCAAAGGTGAAAGTGCCAAATGTGAAAATCGAAAGAAGGCGCCAAGGGGGGGAGTATTCAGTCATGTTCAGTCAGTCAGTCATGGACGGCCAGCATTCCAGGGGGAAGGGAGCAGCCTTTGAAAGAGGTAAACAAACATTTTGCAGGTTGGACGGGAGTTTATTTGGCGAAGAGATATGGAGAATTCCAAACTTGTTCAGCCGGAAATAGCAGGAGTGATTTTCGACTACAGAAGGTTCCCCAAGTCAGAAATCAGTCAGACCAATTAGGTTGGACAGGGTAATGTAGAAAAAGGAGCTAACAAAAGGGTCTGCAGAAAAGAGCGGCTCACAGTAGACGAAAAACTTGTTATGTACGTGTGTTCTGCACCGCTGCGCAGGGTTGAAGGCAACTTCTGATCTTTCCTACAACCAATCAGCAAATGGGTCACACTGATTGGGTGGCATTCACGGCGCGCAGCTTGACAGCGAAGAAAACATGTCAACGCTCGAGGTGCCCTCCAGACAGCCACAGTTCCATTTTATTTTATTTTGAGCCCGCTTGGAGAGTAAAGAACTGGATGAGTTACAGAAACGAGTGCTGGCACTAAAGATGACATGGCACTTACGCGTAATGTTTTTGCTAGAGTCCAATGAAAAAAGTTCTATTGCTGGAGAGATGGCCTGATGTGAAAGAAAACTGAATATGCAACTAGTTCATAGAAGGGTAGCCAGCATACCATACACCGTTGTACAATCTGGTTCTGTCAGGAGTGACGAAGCAGCATTAGCGTGATGCGTGTCAACCGTCTTGAAACAATCTCAACAATGGATCACGATGAGACTGGGAAGATATTGTGGTATACGATATGGTCCGGCCAGATAATAGGCGATTGAACGTATCCGAACGAATATAAACTAGTGGATATTATAAGGCGTGGAAGGCCAGAGTGCTATGCATGATTTAATAAGGTTAGAAGGAGTATAATATGGGTAACAGGTAAGGGATTCCCAGGCAAGTGCAGTCCAGCCATGAATGGGCCAGAGTCCAGAAGCGCAGTCCAGCAAGTAGATCACCGGGCCCGGACAGCCACAACTGAACAGTAGATCATCGGTTCTGGGAGTGAATGAGCGTAAACAACTCCCCCGTAGTCGGTTCCTTTCTGCACTGGCCTTGCGAAGTAGGTGGCCAGTGAACCAGACAGCGAGTGACCTTGAAAGGCTTGTCCTCGTGGCGTCGGAGGCAAGCATGGCTTAGAAATACAAGGTCGCTACAATATAACGAGATTCATGCTGTGCAAGCCTTTGTAACTGTAGCCTAAATCAGGTGCAAAATATGTTCACGACACCCTTGCACCTACGTTGGAGAATAGTACTGCCCTTCGGTGATCTACTCGGACAGCACGGTTTTCCTGACTGATGATGGTTTCCATTTTGCGAAACTACTGGGTATTGAATAAGCCCGTGAATAAGTGCGAGGACTTAACCATTTCAAAAATTCGCGTCAGAATGGAAATGTCGTGGGAAGGAGGTGAGGAAGAGGAGGAGGAAGAATTTTTACCCAAATCGGCTGCACTTTGGATTCATTAGCTGGCTGCGTGCATGTGACAAGGCTCAACTCAGTGCTCCGCCCACACAGCATTCCAAGCAGAGCAGTGAAGGTGATGACTCAGACCGCCTGGCCGCTGATTACTGATATGCGCCGGATTAGTGGTCAGCGCTGGCAGGAAAGGCGGAACTCACTCGGCCTTCCGCCTCGGCTCGAGACGGATGCGACACTGCAGTGCTCTCTCACGGTCCTGATGGTCGAACTCAACGCCAGGCCGAGTCAACCACCTTTCTACCATCTATTCTCCTACTTATTCTGTGCAGAATATAACCATCTCCTACTCTGGTTCTCCAGGACTTCGCTATCATCTTCTAAGGAACCGGGCGAGGACAATCGCAGTAGTTAGGGTTTAACCAGCGTAGCCTTAAAACACTTTTGCGATAATGGTTACCCCGACGCAAAAGTTTGAGAGAGCACTGCATTGTCGCATCCGTCTCGAGCCGAGGCGGAAGGCCGAGTGAGTTCCGCCTTTCCTGCCAGCGCTGACCACTAATCCGGCGCATATCAGTAATCAGCGGTACGCAAAATCTATTAACCGATTAACTGACACGTTGACAGAGCAGGCAGCGGAGTGCTTATGGCAGTGCTGGCGGGGCAGGCTCCTACAAGTTCACCACGCCTTCGTGACCTGTACGTTAGCTGCCGCACCCATCCACGTTGGACCCCACGCGTACGTCATCTATGCCCTGCAAGACCGGTTCTACCTCGGGGCTGCCGACTGAGATTTTAAAATATGTGCAGGTGAGGATGGGATTTTCTTTCGGTCAGACAAAGCCCCGTAGTAGCTCTAAAAGGCTATAAATCACGGCTACGTTAGCTACCCATGTATTTTTTTGGATCGCGACCTGCGCTCTTAAAAATGCATATAGCTTCTACGCTAAGTGATTTAAAATTCTATCTAGAATTCGGCAAAGCACTGCCTTGGCTCTCATAAAATACTAGAGTAGATCCTATACAGTTAGCGTTCTTCACGAAACTAGAGGATACCCGATCATACATGCATGCTTTCTGAGTGTCTAGGGATATGGCTCTGAGGTAAGAACTTTTTCGTTCCACCTTCATGCCCTCTTGCAATTTCAGTTGTGATCTACGACCAACCTTTAATTTACTTTAAATTCGACTGAAAGCTCACAGCACTTGGGTATTTTTTTACCTAGCCACCGACACGGGTGTTTGAGCTGCGTTTTGAAACTACTGTGGTGTCCTAGTAGTCACCTCTCGGAAATTTACTAGATGACCAGATACATCTGTCCTCGTAAAGGTGTAGAGGCCCCTAGCAGCCGCTTGGAACCCAGGATCAGCCGCTGACGCATGGCGCCTTTGGCATGCGAGGCCCGCGCGCCCCCGCCAGCAGTTCAAGGTCGCGCCATGACCACAGTCTAGATAATAGCCACGTGATTGGCTGCCATAAAAAAGCATGCGCTGGCATTACAATGATTCCCGACGCCGTCGTCAGTCCGGAATTGACACCCTCGCAGCCGGACTGCAGTCATCCGCGAGTCAAAACTCTTTACATCTATTGTCTTATACTTCTGTGAGGAATACACTTTTCCTAACACTCTGGCCTTCCCAAGACTTCTCTTTTATCTCCCAAGGAACCATGGTCTGAAGATCGCGGTTGCTTGGGTTTCACTCACATAACCCTCTGCGATAAAGCCAGTAGACTATCTTGCTAACTTATTAACCCGGCAACGAACACAGCTGTTCGAGGTAGGATTATGTTCGTGTGTAATACGGCTACGTATTACGCACACACTTATCCTTTGTTCCCTGAGCAGGTTTGCACATTGCCTCTTTGCCGACCGGCACGGGTGATAGAGAGGACCATAAACGCAGCTAACGGTTTCAAGTGCCGCCAGTCATTGTATCTTGATCTCTTCTTCTTTGTGAAAACGCCAAGACCATGTTCAGAAGGATCTACCGCCGTCTAACGGTCGCTCTCTCTCCTGGTAGGAGCTACTTATCACGTCAGCGCATCGTGATAGTTTCAATGCGCCGTGAACTTTTTCATAACGATGAATGTGCCGAAATTCCATGAGGATGGATTCCGCAAGTTTTTAACTCACTCGCCTTTGTTCCTCGCACCTGCACCCACCCACTGTCCGAGCCGGTTATTCAATTAATGCAGGTGTTGAACGTGGCGTGAATCCTACGCGTCCCAATTCCTCGCCAGGTGTGGTATTTGTTATGAGTTGCGCGGACTCTCCGCAGCCAGGTTAACGCGTTCCATTACCTAACCGGCATCCCGCCCTCTGGTACTGGTAAGGCCCTCTGCGACGCCGATGCCTGACGGATCACGGCCTCGTTATAGAGGGTGACAACGTAAATTAACATCAGGTAAGGTAAATTTGCTGGCCCAGTGTTTTGAGCGTACCTATCGACTGGCTCAGTGACTGAGCGACCTGTAGGTCCAAGACGATAAGAGCACCACCACCACCTCGTTTGTAAATTTGCCTGCAGACGTCTTCACGCGGGCAACCACGCCGGCATACGCACGGCTGCGATTACCATCACATTTGATATTACGGGTAGCCCTTAGTCACATTGAGGAATTGACTAGGATTTCGATGAACCCTGCTTATTCGTGGTTGAAAAGGTACTTCATACCGAGATTTCAAACTAATAGTCTTTGACCCGACTAATATCTTACTGATTGTTGAACACTGTTTATGGCGTAGAGGTCTCAGCTTGGACAATTGATCAGGTTTAGTGATGCAAATTTGACGAGTACCATCTTCGACTACAAACCACCTCTTGGTGAAAGTTGCTTCTGTTGTTGATGGGTATCAAACTACGCATCCCTAAATCATTGGCTTTCGGTTATTCTTACTAGGATGTGTGAACTACAGTTCCGACCCTTCATGGTAAGACAAACAGCGCTTGTGGCGCGAATAAGTTAGCTGTCGTGCCTGCATTAGAACGTCAGCCCCGATTCACTCCTCGGGCATACAGACCTAGATTTCCGATTCCATCAGATAATGTTCGTATCGCTTTGGCTACTAGAAAAACCCTTAACACTACGATCTTTGCACCCGGTTCCTTAGGAGAACTGGAGACATGGAAGGCCAGAGTGGTAAGGACAGTTAATTCTGTACAGAAGGAAGTGGAGAATAGGTAGGTGTAAGTTCGCTCTCGGTCGAATGCACACAAGCGAACTGGGTAACAGAGCGATAGAAGACGCCCTACTGAACATATAACTTAATCATTACTATGTTTAACACAAACGAATAAAAGCCCAATGTGATTATCTGCCACGAAGACGCGACACAGATGCCGTGTAGACTCTTTTTGGATGTTGCAATCAGAGAGCGTTGGACCAGCCTTGAGTTTTTTTTACCGGCGATGCTCAGCCTCTGCTGATCTTGGGGGTGAGTTCCTTGTCTTTGATCTCGAGCTTGACACTCCTAACTGAGTGATGGGTCTAGGCCTCAAAAACAATGCTCTTACCAGTTGGTAACGTAACAAACACCTGCATGTCACCTGTGAATTGTTTGCGAACGAAACATAGGTGTTGTTTGGCCAGTTAGACATCCTCTTTATCGTAGCCTATACATTCTGGTTTGAGGCGTTGGACTCACCCTCCAGAGCACTTAGTATACGCGGATATATAAGATAGGAGGGTAAGGCTTCCTTGTGGGGTCTCCGAAAGGACCTTGTCTATTATAACCACCTACTTACAAATATAAAGTAGTTTGAATTTGCTACAATCTTTCAGTTTTCTGAACGTCGGCCGTCGACCCAGTAGGGATTGGATGATGGCATTGGACTACAAAGGGTCCTCCGAAGGCCACCGCATACAATAACCGTTTGAATCAGTATATTAAGAAAAATTGCTTTTCAAATTAGATACGGGAATGATCGCTTGCTTACAAATTTTAAGTAGGATGAATATTCTTCAAATCTTCCTCACTCATTCGACATTATTATAGTTAGGGTTGGCGTTACTACTAGAAGATGTACCTCAATGACCCCGCCCGATGTTAGGGCACAATCCCCCCAACATACACGCACTCGCCATTGGCCCGGTAGGGGGGGGTTAGCGATGATAATGAAGCCTCCTTTAGTGTCCCCGCCCGAGGTTTGCTTACGCGCCCCAACTTACCCTCGTAACTTTTTTTATTTTATAGGATTATTACGATCTACTTTGTTCCCTGACATGCCCGCCTATCCTCTCCCGTAAAATCAGGTGACCATGCGACTGCGGGGCGCTCTTCACGCACTCTCCAGGCGTCCCCACGAGGTACTCCTACTGGCAGTGGTTTAAAAAGCCATTGCGTCAGACCGAAACGGAAAGCAAACCAACACACGACAGCCAGACTTCACTGCGGCCGTACTGTCTGCCATGAAAGGCATGCATTTAACGGTGCGGTTGGGCGGCAGGCCCAGTTTAAACATCAGTCCACAAAAGTACGGGGAATGGTGGCAATACCACAGGTAGAGGGTTGCGTTAACTACCGAACGTACCTCCACCACAACAGACTTACAATCGCAGTCTGGAAAGTTGTCAATTAATGACGGAATTCTATCCTGCCTCGCAACAGGGATCAGGTCTTTATGGCTCTCACAAATGTGCGACGTAGGTTAAAGTCACCTTAGGAGCTCACATGGCCAAATCCAACTAAAAATCGTAGCATCGCAAGCAAAAATCTCCTGGACTAGATGCTTAGCCTATTAAGCAATTGACCCTACCTTCCAAAGCGAAGCATGACCGAGGAAGACTAGAGTACGTATCAAAGACATCAATGACAAAGGCGATCTACTAACTAACATGTGACGTATCAACACATTGACACTAAAAAAACAACCTTATCTCAATGCCAAAATGGATGAACAAACGAGCAGACGAAAAACGTATCAAGTCTCTTCCTTTTAAAGTACCAGATAACATAAGCAATACCATCGCAAATGTAAAACGCAATCACCCAATAGTACCGAAAACAAAACATGGAAAGTAAAATGATCGTTTACTCACGAAATAAAAAGGTTAGAAGTTTCAAGCATAATCAACCACCACGCAGACGGAGCACCAAGTGCAGAGTCGACTCTTTCTGGATATTGTAGTCTGAGAGTGTACGACCGTCCTCCAACTGCTTACCAGCAAAGATCAGGCGCTGCTGATCTGGAGGAATGCCTTCCTTGTCCTGAATCTTTGCCTTTACATTCTCGATCGAGTCGCTCGGTTCCACCTCCAAAGTTATGGTCTTGCCAGTCAGCGTCTTCACAAAGATCTGTATGCCACCACGCAGACGCAGTACCAAGTGCAGGGTCGACTCCTTCTGGATATTGTAGTCCGAGAGTGTACGACCGTCCTCCAACTGCTTACCAGCAAAGATCAGGCGCTGCTGGTCTGGAGGAATACCTTCTTTATCCTGAATCTTTGCCTTCACATTTTCGATAGAGTCACTCGGTTCCACCTCCAACGTTATGGTCTTGCCAGTCAGTGTCTTCACAAAGATTTGCATCGCGAGACCGAAGAGTACGCCAAAATAAAGGAGTAGGAAACAGAATTCACGCAGCATTTGCGGTGCATTTATAGCTGCATACGCGTTGTCTACACTTGCGCACTGATTGGTTAAAGTTTAACCTTCTCGGTTTTTTATTGGTTAGACGAAACGCAACACTAACTTCCGTCAGGTTATGTCAAAATCCACACGGAGGGCCAAGCAGCGAACGGAGAAAAATCGATCAGCCCATGGCCTAAACGTACAGCCACAACTTTAAATTTCTTATCGATAAAGTCAGTTCGGCCCAGCTGCCCGAAAAATCAGCGAACAAACTCATTCCGGTGAGCACAATATGATTTATGATTCTAATCCCGGAATTATGACTTTTTTAAACTAGAGCCCTATTATTTTATCCAATAGCGCAGTAGCTATGCTAGGCTAAGCTTTGTCACCCACGGTTGCCTATTTTTGGTAGGCGCCATGCATTGCTGACTACGCTGCTACTTCATCTAGCTGTCTCGCACTGCGTGACCCTTGCGGGGATCTCTTGAGTCATATTTTTTACGTTACTTTTCTAGGGAAACTAGTTTCTACAGAGGGGAGCCTCAGGCGATCTTTTTATTTTTTATTGTTTGCCTGGAGCAGTGCTTTAAGCAAACAACTCATCAAGAAGTGCATACACGCATGCACAATACGTTTCGTAAAGTCGGCTCTCAGGAAAACAGGATCCATTATCGGGCTATCGAAGTATGCTTCTAACCTGGACATTGCGTTGGTTATACCTCGGTAGATTTGATAAACACGCAACTGCGGACGACGCATGCTAACAGTTATTCTGATAATATTGAACATGCCTTACAATATGTACGATTTGATGTGAGTAGGAGACATGAATGAACACCGTTAACTTCATCAGCTGAGGTGAACATTCGTTCGCTGAAACAATAATTTTACCAGTCTGAAGCTTCGGAATTTGAATCTTTTACCGCGACTCGAATGCGTCACGTAACGGTATATTGTCACAACGATCAAACCAGAAGCTATACAGTAGTTCCTGGGCCCTTTATTTTGTATGAAAAATTACTTGTGTCGTTCCGAAGTTAACGGTAAACGAGCAGAAAGTGCCCCTTAAGAGAGCTGTGGATATCCTTTAAGGTCAAGTTGTGATTGCGAGGAATAGCGGTAATTTTCTTCATTTCTCCTTTCTTTCTGGCAGGACCATATCATTCCTTTTCCGTGCGTCACACATAAGCGGGATTAGGCGGTCTGTGTAGGCTTCGTCACCCATCCCCTCGAGCACACATATAAACTACTCAGTTAACAGGGTCAGTCATCGCCAATGCGACTTTATCACTTTTCACTTTCAACTGGCGACTTATGACTTCGAGGACGCGCCGTTGTGTGGACTACTTGTGTGATGACAGGGCTCAGTGCTGGACGCAAGACGCTCCGTCGGCATCTGTTGCTGTTGGCCTCATAAAAACCGCCACTGCGACGTATGTGCACTTCACTGGCACCATCTGACGCATCTTCAAATGCACACGGAAGCTGATAACGCCAAGGTCAAACACTCGAAATCATTCTACTCAAAGCTAGGGTTCCTACACCGTTCTGGATCACTGAACCGTAACCTTTAAAACCTTTGCAAATAAACGACAGGAATGTAGGCAAAGCTCATTAATTTTTTGAAGAGTTTCGCATCACGTGTACATGCAGGCCATGAAATAAAAAGTCTAATACCGGTGTGGTTGTGGAAATCATGCAGATATGTGTGTGTGTGTGCTGGTATTAGTTATGAAAAGTCAGTCACTCCTAAATCTGCCTGGGTTACTGGTTCCATTTTCTCCCCTTTTGAACCCGCTTGAAGACTAAAGAACAGGACGAGTTGCAGAGACGAACCCTGGTACCAAAGATGACCTAAAACGTATGTGTAATGTTTATGCTAGGGTCAAAGTAAAAAAGTTAGTTTGATTGCTGGAGAGATGGCCGAATTTTGAACAAAACTGAATTTTCAACTAGATTAGATAAATGTAGGCAGCGAAACTCCCGCTAGTGTGTAGTCTGGTTCTGTAAGTAGTGAAGAAGTATCAAGTTGCATGATTTATCTCAAACGTCTTGTCCCAATCTCAACAGTGGATCACGATCAGACCCATGAGGTGTAACGGGATTGTTGCAGTGCAAACCTTCCTCACTGTAGCCTAATTTGGGCGTAAACTATGTTCACGACCCGCTTCCACTTGCCTCGAATATCAGTCCTAGCTTGCAATGATTTCCCGTCTGATGAGGGTTTTTATTTTGCGAAACTACTTATATTGAATAAGTCCGCAAATAATTGCCAGGTCTTTAAGGTTTCGCAAATTGCCGCTATTATAGAAAATTCGTTTGAAGGGGGTGAGGAAGAAGAAGAAGAAGACGAAGAAGAAGAAGAAGAGGACGAAGAAGAAGAAGAAGAAGAAGAAGAGAAGGAGTATCCTATCGGATGCCATCCCAACTGGCCACGCGCACGTGATAAAGCCCGACTCGGTGTCCCCCCCACACCGCGGTCCAGGCAAGAAGTTGGCGATGATGAAGCAGACCGTCTGTCCGCAATTTCACCCCGTTTTCTTAGCATCCGCACTAGCATCCACGCCCGTGCATCCTGGACCCCAGGCGGACACATCCTTTGTCCTGCCAGACCAGATCTATCTGGTGCACTTATGTGATTGTTATGTGACTCGGGCTTTGCAAAGGTGAGAATGGGATTTCAGTTTTGATCGGACCAACGCTCTTGCTAACTCTATATGGCCCAACCCCAAAATTTAATTAAATCAGTGATAACGTGCATTGGCATGGCTCATAGAGGTACATAAAGGCACACAAAGTAAGCATATTTTACAGCTAGGCCGTGCAGCAGTATGCTGATGTTCGATGGAAGATCTGTAGTCGCCGTCAGCTCTACTTGGAACCCATAATCAGCCCCACGTGAATGTCCGCCGCATGCTGACTCATCGCGCCCAACTGCCGCTGATGTCGTGCCTTTGGGACCAGGCGCACTTTGTCTTCCCGTCATAATCTCAAACCGTCCAATGAGATGCCCGCGTTACTAGACTAGACTCACTAGTAGGTTGGCTTCAACTTGTCTGGACAGATCTCAATGCGGTGGCTGCCGCTAGACATCACTCAGGACCTAGCCCGCCTCGCGGCTCGACTGTGCTCCGGCAATCAAGACTTCGGCCTAACTACTCTCCTTTCTGTCTGCACAGAATACACTCCTCCTATCACTTTGGCTTTCCCAAGACTGCTCCCATCTCCTAAGGAACCGGACCTGGAAGCTCGCAGCCATTAGAGTCAACTTAAATAGCCTTAACGCAACGTGATAGACCTTCCAAATCACTTGATTCTATATCGGTCGAAGAAGGAAGCACTAACTGTGCAGTCTGCTTTTATCCATTAACGTAAATACGGTTAGTCTTCATATAATTTTTTTAAACTCTTTAACGTTCTGAACAAAAGCTTACCCTTTGGGTTTTTTTATTCTGAAGAATAAGAGGGAGCCGCAAAGGGCTAATCACCGAGAGTAAAAGGGTGAGAAAAGAAGACGAAGATGCGATCACTGGAACAAGAGTTTTATTTGCCTGAC
>JAYGXS010000004.1:19032384-19070748 GCA_036362985.1 Ligula intestinalis | reverse complement strand
GTCAGGCAAATAAAACTCTTGTTCCAGTGATCGCATCTTCGTCTTCTGAACTGCTTCCTGGGACTCGAATATTCGCTACTATTGGCAGGGTGAGAAAAACTTGTTATGCCGTTTTTTGCTAACACACGGCTGCTTTTGAGTGCTAGTTGTGGGCAGCATTGGAGAAACCCGAATCGCAAGAAGTCAGGTAATTTTTTCCCACTGTCTCAGGCAATCAATTCTCCACTTGCAGCTAGGGATGTTTGTTCATTGTGGTCTCATAAGGAACAAATTTAACATGAATTAATTGAGGTCGAAAAAGCAAACTATCTTGGATCATCCATCCACCTTTTTGCATCTTACGACTCTTGCCAAACTAGACGCATGCATGACATTTTGGGTTATTAATGAATGAGCGTTCAAGTTAGGCTTTGATTCAGCACGCAACGACTCACAGAAGTGTGGGAGTCTGCTGTGCTGACTCACGCTACCTTCGTCGCTACACCTCGCACGCTCATTCTCTACTCGCGCCCACTAAACGCCACAGCACTTCGTCAACCGCCGCGAGAGGCCGGCGATGTCCTGCCTGTCTTATGCTACCCTCGTCTGCTCGCTGCTCAAGGCGCAGGTTAGTTCCAGCCAATTGACGCACGCCTGTCCACCTCGTTGGCTGCACGGTTCGCTAAGAACATTCCACAGTCACGGCTTCACACCAGCGAACACAACTTCGCGGACATATCTGGCGAGCACACACAGTTGGCAGTTGGCGCACAACACAGCCTTTGTACAGTCTCTTTTCCGGCAGTAAAAGTCCTGTCCAGCAACACTGTCTTGCTTGACTCGTGGTTTGGGGGAACCTTCTGCTTGTCGACACCAGTACTCGCGAATGAAAACCTAATTTGAATTGAACAGCTCAAAAGGTCAGGCGCAGAACAACGGTTAACAAATAATTCAGTTGAGTTGACTTTCGGCCTCGCTCGGGAGACTAACGTCAAAGTACGGTGACAAACGAATTAACACCCAAAAGGACGAGAATTATTTATTAACTTTATTATTATTATTATTATTATTATTATTATTATTATTATTATTATTATTTAGGATACCATCTTAAGATCATGAGTCCCCTTCAGAATAGATGATACGCACTTGCCCCAACGGGCTTTCCACTGTTCGAAGCATATTTTTTATATTCTTCTGAACCAATTTTGTTGAATGACTGCAGCCATTTTTCTTAAACATTGCTAAATTCTGAAAGTGCTTTCCGTTTAGGTTTTGGTTTCTTCAGGGGAATACGAAGAAGTCATAGGGAGGTAATTGGGGAGAGTAGAGAGTGTGAGAAACTGTTGTCGTACCGTTGTTGGCCAAAAACAGATTGATTTGAATGCTGTGTGGACAGACCCTTTTTCGTGATGCGGCAGTCAGTACCCCGATCACCACAAGTCTGGTCCTTTTTTCTCGCTACCTCACGCAATTACTTCAGAACATGCAACTCGTAATGTTAGTTTACGGTGATGACAGGAGAAACAAATTCAAATTGAATGACTTTTTTGATGGCGGAAAAAACAAACCATCATAGCCGTATTGCTTCCTACAGTGTGTTACCGCAAAATCTTTGAGGGGCTTTAAAAAGAACAATAATTCTGCCTGCGCTGATGGTTTGGCATAAACGCTATTTGGCCAACTGAGCGGAAAGAGGGCCTGGTAAACTTTCCTGGCAGGAGGAGACAGCACTGTCAACCTTCAGCTTTTTAATCTCCTGAGAAATTAATTTCTGTTTACGGTATACATCAGTATATTGAAGGTCTATAGGCGTAGACCGAAATTGTAAGTGTATAGTTGTGTTGAAACCCGTCAACACCTCTGAAATATACACCTGCTGCCATCAGACAGTCTTTATTAGGATAAATTGACGTTGTAACTTACCATACTAACAGCTTAGGTACTTTCTAAAAGGCCCAGACCCATTGATGAACCGGAACCCTCGCAGCTGTGTCAAGCATCGGCAGAATACCGGCGAAACACGTGCCTGGGCCTTTTAGCATGTACCTAGGCTGTTAGTATGGTAAGTTACAACGTCAACTGCCAACCTTCGTGCCTATAGAAGATACCTCGTACTTTTAACCACTACTACGTTTCACACTGCTCGTGATTAAAAGTTCTCTTAAATAAATGTATGACGAGCCCTGTTTGGAACGTGACACTCTCAACTGACCAAATTTGCTCGAAGCACACGGCAAGACGACAGTTCCCCCGTCGATTTCGACGATGGGCACCACGCGCTCCAACAAGCCGCAGCAAACGCTGAAGCAAGCCGCAACTGACACAAAGGCGAGCTGGGCAAGCAATACGTAAGCGACCGCAAGCAGGAGCAAGACACAGGAAAGGCCTCCCTCCAGTTCGGAGGGATATGTGCTAATGTTTAGCCAGGTTTACAGTTCCGTGGTTAAGGCAGAGTGTAGTGTCGTGGTAAGCAGAGGCATCGCTGACTCATGCCGCCTTCACCTGTTGAGCATTGCATGCGCACGAGTAACGACCTCCATGAGCACGTGACGCCAATCGATAATTCGCCGATTAGATGCAGCCGAAAGAAATCTCGAGCGAATGCACTTTGGCCGACACCTGCCTGATGAGAGCGCATGCAGCAACTGTCATAATCACGTTTTGCACCACACCTTTTCTCACCAGATTGACGGCGACTGACATTTCAGGTGCGCCAGCAGCTGCCTTTGCATCATCTCTTTTTATGCCTCGAGTATTCCAGTCAATAAAATAAACGGTTCTTATAGCACTTTGCAGAGCATTTGGCATAAAGTTGTTGACTTGAAACCTGAAAAACGATGGACGAGATGAAAATGTTCTGTCCGTCGTATCTTGCACGTGATGGCGTTTATTTATTTGCCAGATACACAACACAACATGTCCACACGGATGGAGCCGAATGTTCGTATTCCTGGGGTGTGAGTGTAAGTGAGAAGAGGGCTTTTCTCTCGCCGGAATCATGGCTTTATTCACCGGAGCCTTCTAACTCATACTGGGGTCATCCTCTGGGCTAAAAGCAGCAAAAACAGGCAACAGGTACGGCGGTAGGGTGCAATCAAACACCAGTGACGCTAGTCCGGAGGTGGCTGGGCAGGGCTCTGTATATCGGAGCACGTCAGATGGCTGGAGCTCGCGGTAGATATCGTCGAAACTGACGGTTGAACTCTCTGTGTGTCATATCGGTGCCAAATAGATAAATCTGTTGACTAAGTTCTCATCAGAGGCCCAGGCTTCAATCAACTCTCGACTTGTCTTGCTTCTGGTATGGGTGATTATCTTTATGGCTGCAAGTTTAAACTCGTGAGCTGTTTTATAGGTGTGGGCGGCCAATTGGGACACCCCGTCATGCACTTCACACAAACAGCTTATGCTCGCGGATGCGTGATCCAAGCATGCATCCAGTCTGCCCTGTGTATTTACGAGGGCAATTTAGCCACTGAATGCCATACGGCGCACCCGATTGCTCATTTGGCTTTAATCAGTCCTTAGTTTTCATGACCCGGCGGTGCATGGTGGCTTTATGTCAGTGTGGAATTCCGACACTTAGTCCCGCAGCAATGCGCTCGGTAACCCGTGACTCGTCCTTGATTTATGGTAGCACAAAGCCCCACCGTAGGCGCTGGTCCTGGTTAGGTCTCCCGGGCCGAATGCGTAGGTATCAGCTTATGAACATCTTCCACTCTGAATTAATGGCTGCGAAATCTTCTCGTACCATGCGCCGAAGCTTCCGTCATATGACCTGCCGTACATCGGCCTACCAGTACTCGGTACTCCCATTCTTAGCACGATTCCTCACGTGTGAAGAAATGGAAATTGAAAAGCTGAAGGCAGACCTGTCTCCATAACAGATGTGGTAACCGTGTCGACTTCTTACTTTGAGCATTTTGTTATCTTTGACCGCTTACTCTTGAGCTTTTTGAACCCCATAATTGATCTTATTTTTACTCTCCGTGAATGGAGCCACTTTTTTGCTGAAAATTTTGATATTATCATCAAAATATAGTTCTCTATCTATCTATCTATCATCTATCGTTCCGCATAAACTGTTTGCCGAGATATCGGACCTCATGTGTTTATTTTTCATCTGGGTTGCTGCAGTGGGCCTGAATTCGTTTGAACAGTGTTTGTACACAGCTGCGTTTATGCGTCACCAAACGGTTGCTGTGCAAATAAAAAAACTGCGTCATGTTCTATTTCGCCGTCTAAACTTCGCCGGACAAGTACATCAAAGAAGGGCAGCTGCTGCTCCTTTTATTCTTGCCTTGTGAAATGTATGTCTGGGAAGATAGAGTTAAGGTGATCATAGGCATTCTATTGCATGTTTCTCTTAAATTTTAACTTACTATAATTCAGGCGAGACAGGGTGTGAACGAGCACCTTATTTTGTGAAAGCCAGAGAATGTCGGCTAATTTAAAACCACGAGTTTAACATTTGTGCATTTTGATTTTCTTCCTGAGTTCATCGTGGAAGGAGATTAATTAGGGAGGCACTCATTTTTGAATCCATACAGAAAAGCACTTTTAGAAGAATTTTCTATTGTCCCACTATACTTAACCAACCTACGGGTTCAGGTCAATTGCTGACAAAAGTACTTATAAGTGACGTTCTCCAATTGGTCAATAGCGTATTCACTATGAACGTCTATTTTCTTCTAAGATAAATTTTTATACATAGTGAGTACCAACTATTGCTTAAATCGTTACCCGCGTAAACGTGATATCCGACTTCGGAATTATTGACCATGTACAGGTACCAGCTAAAAACCCAGACACATTTTTTGCCGGTATTCTGCCGCTACTTGATGGGCATATGAGGGTTCGGCTCCTCAGTGGGTCCCTCAGCATTCCCTGTGTACTTTATAATAGGTACTCCAATTTTGAAAACTGATGTCTGCATACACAGAGACTTTTCGGAACTGATTTATTTTAAAAGCACTAGCAACCATAACTTCCAGAAACCATTTTTCTGAACAAGTGCCTGTGGATACTGACATTCACAAAAGTATGCTCTTAGATTTCAAGCACACTCTGAAACCATACCATCACCATAAAGCACGTCATAATGCTATAGGGGAAGGACCTCCTGATATACAAAGAAGGATATGCTTGTGATTGCATTTGCGCCACATGTGCAGCTTCGTTAGGCTATGACCGGACTCTCGGCATGTGACCTTGTGGAAAGCTTTCTAAAACGTCTCAATCTACGAAAACCTGCTCGCCGTGGGTAACCGCATATCGAACAATACAGAAATTAAGCACCTTAACATTAAGCTATCTGTCATTTTTAAAGTAATGCATCCAGTGTAACACAAGAGATATGAAGGAAATTAAAAAAAATAAGCATCATCTACTCCACCGCACAGTGTAGACCGAGGGACAGCAGAAAATCAATGCCCATACAAAGCAGCTGATGAAAAACACAAGAGGTCCCCAAAGTATGAGATAGGCACTCGTCCAAGGCCATCTTTCACAAAAACTGCAAGTATATAACGATGAGGAGTTGCAGATTTAAATGTACGTATTCGCTGAAGCTGCGAGCAAGAAGTACAAAATACCCGAAAGATTACTAGTCTGCCCTGTATTACTGACATGTGTTAGTGCCACAACGCTTTCCCAAACGCGAATTCCATTTGCTTTTATTTAACACTACTCGCTACTTAAATGGATATTCACAAATTATGCATATTTTGTTTCGTTTGTTGTAGTTCAGGTGTGATTATGAACAAAATAAAAACCACCCTTAGGCAAGTTTTGGTAATATATTCTGCGGAGGGCATGTCTAAAAGCAGTATTTTCCCATCAGTTTTGGTTAAAATTGCGTCTACTTTACAGTTCACACAGGAACACTGGATACAGTTCAACTATAAGAAACTACTTTGGTGTAACAACCACTGTGGTCGCAAAAGCGGAGCATGCGTTAAGACACGGCATCTCACAAACAGTTAACTAAAAAATAATAAAATTCTTTCGAATACAGTGAATTTTCGCAGCGAGATTGTAATAAAGATTACTGTGCATCATAATTCCAAGATATTTTGGCAATGACAGGATGCCGACTTTTGAATGCGCTTCTTAAATGTGGCACAAAGAAACCACACGCGATAAAAAGTTATTCGACTGGTTTTCAATGCTTTTATAAATTAATATATGGGGTAAAATACGCTAACTATTTCAAGTTTTGCGAAGATAAAAACTCGTTCGGGTGGGCATTTGCATGTTCCCAAACACTAAAGACTATCTTTTGCACTAATTTCGTAGTAAATTAGGCATTCTCCACATTTCATTTTAAGAGATTAGATAGCTTTAGATGTTTAAAAAATTGCCTTTCGCGATTAATCTTGAGACTTAACTGCAGTTTTCTTGCGTTCATCGTTTCCGGACCACGATATGTCTACTTTCCATGTGCGGAAAACCTTGAATTTCCCCAGACTATTAAGAAGAAACTTTAAGGACTCATAAATTCACACATAAATAGGCAGACAGGTACAAAACTATCAAAATTAACTCGTGAGATAACGCAGTTAGTATAAAGAAACAATCCTTACAGTATGGAAACATGGCTGAGTTATTGATAGCTGTGAGAGGATATGATACAACAATGACGCCTAATGCGTTGTCAGACTTGCTCTATCTTACCTCGAGACTTCATCGAGTTAGCACCTAGAACTAATCTTCGACTTCGTCCACGCTAATGGTGCCAGACCAGATACACAAAAGTGATTCTTCTCCCACAGAGTCCTTGATGCTTGGAATGCTTCGCATGAGGAAGTCAATAGAAGTTTTTGAGACGAAGATAGCTGAGGTTTGAACTGCGCACCACAGTGCCCTTCGACCGCTGTCATCGTGGTGCCCCATGTTTGCAATTCATTACCATTATAATGCTACTGTAAATATTACAGTAACATTTGTTTATGCGGTTTATTGGGGTACAAAAATCGGCAAACATGAAAGTTCCCCCGTCGAGTTCAATGACGTACACCGCACGCTTTACAGCAGGCTGGAAGCAAGCGCGGAGACTTGCACGTAAATTAGATTATGGTGGAAATATACTTGCGCGATATTTGTCGCCCTTTCAGGAATCCGGGGGTGGGACATAGCATAGACGCATGCGCGGCTGGATCCGTCCCTAAGCATGCCACCACACCTGGCTCGGTTCCCACAGAGTGGGCATGCCGTAGAGCCCATTTTATACAAGGAGCCATTGCAACCTGACCCTCAGTTCACAAGTCAGTCAGTCCACACAAACACACTTTGCACTGACCGCGCGGTCTGAGTTATTTCGTCGATTGGAAACCTTGCAAGATATGGCTATTAGCGGCCCCATCATACTTCAAGTGCATCAAGATGGCCATGGTGGGAAAAATTTGCTGACCCCTTGTCTCATTCTCTGTTTTCATTTCCATTCCCATACACTAACCACTGTCCGAGCCATCCAATTGACTTGCGCGGGGAATGGGCGCAGTTGCCGATATATTTAATGGGTTCGTGTGCGCGTACTACATAAACGACCTGGCCCCCAAACCACAAGCATTGGGACTTCGCGCAAAAGAGGGTGGGCAGTTCACATATTTGAGAGTGCCGGAGGACACGTAACGAAGGAGCTATTGCAGCCTGACTCCCAGACCACCAGTCAGCCAGTCCGCCTAAACACACCGTAAGCCGACTGCGAAGTCCGAGTCCAGTTGTCAGTTGGCAATCTTCCAAGCCACGGCGATTAGCGTACAATGCTAATCTTAGGCTAGGATCACACATAAAGCAGAGGAGACATATGGAGAAGGAACCGAGGATCATACTTCCTACTCACGTGATAAGTGTTCGTTGCAAGCATGTGTTGTGCAATGCTGGGCGTGGCCGTGTGTTATGTAGGTGCTGGTCAGGGTAGATGCGGTAACATTCTACCTCAGGGTTTCGTGGAGGCTTTTGTGGTCACATAGATCCCTTTTAGTCAATTAATGTGCATGGAAAATTGAGGTGGGTGCGACGAGTGTATTTTAGGGTGCCTGACACTAGTTCGCCAGTCTCTGTGCGAAGGATGCGCAAGCGACCAACCAGGCGGAAGTCTGGGGTGAATGTGCCATAGAAATAAGGTCGATTTAGAATCGAGTTGCTATGGCTGATGTTGAAGGCAGTGGCGGTGTAGGTAGCAGATGGCGTGACGTCTAAATTGGTCTTAGCAACGATGGGAGTGGGAGAAGTGGCAGTGTCATTGGTGGTCGTCACTGTGATCGATGCGGGGTCTGTGGCAGGGAGGATGGTGCCGGCAATCGAAGGTGGTATGGTTTATGCAGTGTGATCACAGGTGGTGGGATTGGTCGTCATCATGGGCACCCTGTGGTTTGACGCAGTAGGGGCATTCTTGAAGATTGTATTTGAAGTTGCCGTGTTGAATTTGTCTTGTGTCAGGGATATCCGATAAATCGATTCGTACGCGGAACGTGCGCTGGCAGTGCATGCATGTTGGGATGGGTTGGGTGTGTCAGAAATGTAGCTCGATCAAAGGCTAGCAACCTTGCAGGCTCTCCTAAGACGTCGTGCTTGCCACCGACTGCCACAATGATTCACTGATAGATAAGGACTGTCTTAAAGGTCATATGCATTCACGGTGTTTATGCTCACGCGATGAAAGACCACACACAAAGACCATAACCCGGACACGCAAGCACGCACGTCCAGACACGTGCCCAAGCCGTCGCAGTTCCCGAAGGGCCACTTAGGTTCGTCACGGCAAGTGACCTTCTTCCAATGAAACCACAAGCGAAAGTGCTTGACAATCACTTATAAGGTTGCAAAAATTCCCATCACAGAAATCCGAAGAGCCACAGGTTTAAAGCTATTAGGCGACGTTCTCTCCGCTCCTTTATAAATAGGGGTTATTTTGGCTAGCTTCCAGTCAGTAGGCAGAGCCCCCTTCTCCATCGAACTTTCGAAGATCCTGGAAAATGGGGAGGCCAGTTATTCTGCGAGCTCATTCAGAAGATTCGCTGATATGCTACTCGGACCAGGCGATTAAGTGGGATTTGGTTATCTCAGATTTTTTCTTACTGTGTTTGTTGCGAACGATACCGTGCTAATTTTATCTGCCGCTGAGACAATATATTGCTGTACGCCCTCACTAAAAGGCGGCACCTCGGTAAATACAGACAAAAAGAATTTAGACGAGATGTTTGCCTTATCTGAGTTATCGGTGAACTTGTTTTCCCGGTTATGTTCCAGATAAGGAATGGGATCTCGATTGCGCTTTGCCTTATTCACATAACCTGTCCCACTTATAACCTTTTGAGCTTACTAAACTTGATCCGTTTTGGTCCCGCAGATTGCAGGTGGGAATAATTTTACTGTATAACCTTTTAAACGGTCGTATCACTTACCTTATTATCCCGAGGAAATTTGACCACTCTCGATGCACCAGTCACCAAGATTTCTGTCTATTTCTTACTCTGGTACACATAGTTAGATATCTTCAGTTTTTTTTTTCACTAAAAACCATAGCAGTATGAAATTAGCTACTCAGAATTATCAAAATTAAGCAAAACTATCCTTTATTTAAGAGAGATAGCATTTGTTTTTTTACATTCAGAACAACTTTCACAAATTTTCCTACTTACCCGGTGGAATCTCTCTTCTGCTCTGATTATGTTCACAGACTCTGAATCCTGTGCTAGGCTTCCTGCTGAGGGAAATCGTGCTAACCCTGCAGCCAGAAATCAGCTAATTCTTCAGCCGATAGCGAGCAGCCATTTGACAACTCAGAATTATCTGGTGCAAAATAAAGATCACAATACTGGCCACGCTGTGCATCTATATATGTATATTTAAGGGGTACAGGCAAGAAATGCCCTTGAGGACCCTATTAATGTAAAGTAAACAATTTTATTTTTAGAGTTAGTGTACAGTTGGTGGAGGACATATGATACCATGACAGAATTTCGAGTGAATGTTCACGGAACAGAATGAAAACATTCTAGAGCCATAGAATTGTTTACAATGCTGGCAGTAGGAAATCGTGTTGTAAAAGTCACCCTTTGTCAAATAAAATCACATCGAGTCTTCTTTTAAATTCCGCAATTGTGTCAGCGGAAACCGTCGCGCTTGGTAGCAAGTTCCAAGGTTGGACCGCGAGTTGTCTAAAGAAATATTTTTGGTGGTCTAATCGAGTGCTTTCGTTTGTGACCTTGTAAAGGTGGCCACGCAGGTGAGTGGTGGTGGCTAATTCGAAGAAATCCTCCAATCTCAGGGAGGAACTGTGGCCCTGGATTATCCGGAATTTCCAGAGCAGGCTGCACTGAACGTTCCTGTAAGACTAAGGAAAAGGGTCATGTTTGATCAATCTCTCCTGATATGGTAAGTCCCTGAGGCCATCGACCATCTTTGCCGCTCTGCGTTGCACTCGTTCAAGAAGGTCCATATCCTTCTTCAACCCCGGTGTCCACACTGGCATTCCACATTCTAAATGTGGTCTCACAAAGCGCCAAATATTTTCTTGAAGAGTGCATGTGGGAAGATTTTTAACGCTCGTCTGATCCAGTGCAGGATACTAGTTGCCTTCTGGATGGCCTTTTTACAGTGCTCTGTTGGCATCAAGTTCGCGGTTGTCCATATACCAAAGTCTTTGTGTGTATCAACCTCTTTTACTGCGGCGCCATTTATAAATTTTTGGCGTCACTTTTTACCCCGGGGTTATGCGTAGAACCAGAAACTTGGATACATTAAAGTTAAGAAGCCACGTGGACGACCAGATAACCAGTTTATCGATGTTCGACTGTAATCTCTTTGCGTCGTTGGCGCAGCTAACTTCAGCCCATATTTTTATGTCAACCGCAAACATGACAGCTGCGCAATCAAGATCATTGAGGTAGTCATTTACGTAAATCAGGAAAAGCAGCGGACACAAAACTGAGCCTTGTGGTACACCACTCTCGACCTTTGTCCATTCCGAGGTTGAGTTTTCGACAACGACCCTCTGTTCTCTGAGGGATAAGAAACTACTGATCCATTTATACATTTTCCTTGAATTTCTACGTCTCATATCTTCTGTAGAAGAAGCCTGTGTGGTACACTATCTAAGGCCTTTTTGAAGTCGAAAAATATGACATCAATTGGATAGCCTTTATCTGCGGCCTTTGTCCACTTTTCCTGTGAGTGAAGAGCACTCGTTAGGCAAGGGCTTCCTGGGCGAAAGCCGCGCTGTCCATCACATAGTATTTTGTTGCTTTCTAGGAATTCCATTAAATGCTTCTTGATAATGCCCTCCATTATTAAGTTGGTTTGGCAGATTTGCTTAATTTGAGTTGAACCTCCATTATTTTGCACACGATGCGAGTTATGCTGACAGGACGGTAATTGCGCAATCAAGTTGTGAGCCTCCCATATAGATCGGGGTGACGTTTGTCTACTTCCATTCTTCTGGGATTTCGACTTCTTCAAAAGATCTCTAGAAGATGGCAGCCAGAGTTTTGCACAGTTCGTTAGCTAATTCTCTTAGTGCTAGTGCAGGAATTTTGTCCGGCCCAGATGATTTGGCAGGCTTAAGTTGGAGTAATTCGGCCCTGACATTGTCGTGTGAAAACTCTTGGTTCTCTATTTTGTGCAATGAGGAGGAGGGTAAGGGTGCTGTTACCAGTCGATGAGCGGACGCACCGTCAGCAAGAGTTGTAGGTTCTCGGGTGTAGACGGATTCAAGGAAATCGGAGAGAAGGGAGGATTTCATCTGGTCTTCCGTCGCCAGTTGTCCATCTGCTGATCTAAGGGCAGTGATCAGTTACTGAGATCTCTTCGTGCTTCTTTTATAGCCATACAGTATCTTGGGGTGTTCCAGTGACTTGTGTAGTATGTGCAACTTGCATTTCTTGCGCAGTTTAGTAAATTCACTTTTACAAATGTTACGTTATTGCTTATACTCCCGTAAGTGTTTATTGGAGCCGGTTAGTTTGTAACGCCTCCATAAGCGGTTTTTTTTGAAAGTCGCCTGAAAGTTTGATGTTATCCATTTCGGGCGATTTGTAGTTGTCTTTTCTCTGCTGTGACAGTTGAGACAAACAGTTATTTTCAGCGTCAAGCTGAAGGTCATCCACTGTTCATTTGCTCCACCTTGGAGGTCTGTTTCCCATGATACCTCTGACATTTCTATTCTTATAAGTGGGTAGTCGCCCTTAGAAATGTTACTTTCCCATGTATCGGAAAAATAGAGTTAGGAGAAGAGCGAGTACTCGAAATGCAGCATAATGTGGTCGCTTGAACCTAATGGGGTTTGATCCTGCAGGTCAATCAGTTTCCTCCTCTCGGGTAAAGATAAGGTCAAGACAGTTCGACTGTTGTCCTTCCCTAGCCCGCGTTCCAAATGTGATGATCTGGCAGAGCAGTTTGTCTGCGTCAACCCTTCCCCTTCCCAGTCTCAAACTCGAATAATAATAACGAGCTGCAATTTTCTTCGCCTGAAAAACGCTAGAAAGTATGAACAGGAGTTTTATTCCCTGTCATTTTGATCCTGTACTGTATAACTCTTGTAGCCGTGAATTTAAACTGACAATAGATAAATAAATAAACAAGAATTTGCTTTTCATGCGTCAAAACTAAAAAAGTCAAGTTATCTTATAGTGGGTACTGGCATATCGACCCAGCTTCGACTTAAAAACTTCTCCGGTTGCGCATATAATGACATCCACAGATAGAGCACTGCAAAATTCGACCACCCTGCTGAGGGAGAAGAACATTCAGATAACCAGCCTGGCTTCAGTCACAAGTAGCTTGAATGGATAACCTCTCAAATTCGAAGTTTTTACTTATTTGAAGAAGTCATCACATACAAATAGCAGCCCTGACCGCGTGTGAAACGGTATGTTTGTATCAGATCACCTCGTAGCTGCTTGTAAATCAACGAAAACATATCACTTCTGCCAAGTCACAAGACTGGCTGTATGCCTTTGAACATTTTCGGGGATGATGAACTCTTTCGTGGTCTACGGTCTCTTAGCTTAGATAGCGAACTGCATTTGCAGCCAGACGATTGTTCGAAAAATGTAGTGAAATAGCAATCAGCAACAGTGCACAACTGACATCCGGACTTGGCGACCTTTGGACACTTTTGTACTTCGTCTCATCGAACGGCAAAAGCCAGTCTCTCGACCACTGGTTCAGTCGATTTAGGTTCGCCTGTCAATTCTCTTCGTCAGCTACAGTTCAGATGATGTTCCAAAGCTTAATATAATCGGCAAAATGGTGAAATCACAGTAGTTGACACAGTGACACAGTCGTTGAAATATACAATAAACAGAACAGAGCCAAAAGAGCACCTTAGAGAACACTGCTTTCAAGCGAAACCTCAACCGACTAACGTTCATCGACATGGTCATTTTGAGAGCGGCCAAATAAGAGCGGCCAAACCAAGTCGCTTCTGGAGATTTCGACTAGCACCTGTCTGGCTGAGCGTGTGCAATTTAAACAGAGTGTCGGATCGATTTCCGCATTGCTACTTTGACGAGATCAACTTATATGCACGTATTTATATAAAAGGTTCAAATGGGGTTGAATTAGCGTGCAAACAGTTGGATAAATCTTACAATTTAGACCTACTCAGAATTCTATCAGATTTGTGTCCTTTCTTGATCTCCGCCTAAACTAAGTTAATATCTTGCACGCTACCTTTGCAAGTATTGCAACTGTCTTCTTGTCTAACTCATTCCGTGCGCCAATTTACCGATGCCCAAATGCCGCATGCTTCACTCGTGGGTAAGTATGAAGATTAATTGGGTAAAGCAAGTTTGTCATAAAAATGGGAGCCTAATTTAGTCATGACGCCTATGTGGTTATGCTCATTGGCCGTGCGAATGCTATGCACCTATTGTCTATCCGACAGCATGTCATAATTTTTAGATAACATTTTTGTTTGTCTGTGTCGATTGTACTTATTTCTGGCGGTGTGTTTTGTTCGGCCAGATTTTCAAGTAAACTATGTCCGGGATTGCAGCATCTGTCACAGACACTTTAGGGAACATCAAGTCAGTTTTCCAAAGCATTTATCTCACAAATTTTTCATTGTGATAACTAATTTCGTACTACTTGATAGGCCATGGTTCCAAAAAGTTACCACCCAAGCGAAGACCACTGATTCGAAGTACTTTACAACTACGAAAAAAGGAGAAATATTTGAACTTAAGGCCGAGCTGCACAGTGAAAAGAAAGAAAAAAGAAAAGAGGCCGTTAAGAAAGTGATTGCCAGTATGACTGTCGGCAAAGACGTCAGGTAGATTCAATGTTGGTACTCTTACGTAATAATCGGTAGCGCTCTGTTTCCAGATGTTATTAATTGCATGCAAACTGACAATTTGGAGTTAAAGAAATTGGTGTACCTTTATCTAATGAATTACGCCAAAACTCAACCTGACACAGCAATTATGGCAGTGAATACATTTGTAAAGGTGGGTCTTCACATTCCTGCTCAACTTTCTTTAGGACTGTGATGATCCCAATCCCCTGATACGCGCTTTAGCTGTCCGTACTATGGGGTGTATTCGGGTTGAAAAGATAACTGCCTATCACTGCGATCCACTCCGCAAATGCCTAAAAGACGAGGACCCTTATGTGCGCAAAACGGCCGCTATTTGTGTCGCAAAACTCTACGACATTGATCCAACCCTAGTAGAAGATAGTGGATTTCTGGAACTTCTGAAAGATCTTCTCAGTGACAGCAATCCTATGGTTGTCACAAATGCAGTTGCGGCCATCTCGGAAATCTTAGAAACGACTCAGTCCGAGGCTGCTATGAACATTCTAAAGATTGACCAACACATTGTCAACAAGCTACTAACGGCCTTAAACGAATGCAACGAGTAAGTTTGCTCATATTTGTAGTTCAATTTGACAAAGAGCTTCTTTCTGTCTGGTTGCATTGTACCGGGTAGCAGACTTTTGTTAGTTTTCACTATGTGGGACTTCATTCGTCTCAGTGACCTTAGTATATATTTTGGGCGACAAAACGAGGCCATTGATTGCGCCTAAAAAATGAGCTTTTGTTGTCTCCATGCTTTAAGGATTTATAAACTAGGCGGAGTATTCTGCATTTAACGTCTGTGTTGGTCGAGATAAGCATGCTATATTACTGGCTCATCTCCACGTTCCAAGGTGACCTTATCACAGCCTTAACTGAAGCACACGTAATGTCTTTGACAGTTTTAATACAGCGGTCTCCACTTATGCTTTAGGAAAAAGTGCCAAATGTTTGTTGCCCTTAGGATGTACAACGCTGGCATTGCTGGACATGCTAATCATGCCCTTTATAGTAACGCCTTTTTGGCCTACCAGCTCATTGTAGGTACTCTGGAAACAGCGTTTCGTACTTTCTCCTTTTGCCCAAAGACACTTTGGGCCCAACTGAATTATCGCTAAATGGCTGTTGAAGTTAGTCAGACGAAGGCTCGTAACTGCGACAGTTATCGAGAGTAGTTACGTTGTACTTTTTGGCCGGTCGTATATTCCTATCAACACATAATCTTGACTGTAGCTTGATGAAAACCGTCCTGGCTGTCAGTGTTGTCATACTACATCGTGCGGCAGTTCACTATAAGGAAAGTTTAGCATTCCAACAAATTTATTGAGTTGGATTCCGAGTGCTTGGTCATCGTTTGAGTTCTAAGCTAATAAATGCTTTGTTGTCGGGAAGAGATTTTTTTGATAGTCATACAATTGAGCTCAGCAATGTAAACAAGGCTCTTTATCATCATTAACATGCTTTCCCAGTGCGCAGTTTTCTGCCTCGTTCACCACATACGTCACATTTCAGTCCATTGGCAACAAAGTTATTTACTAGTCACTCGTAATTATTAACTGCTCACTGAAGATCTTGCTGCATGCAATCAGCGTCTAGTGTTCAATACATCAGCACAATAGCTGTGACACCGACCAAATCCTCAAGAGATTCAGGAATGCACTTCACTCGTTAACAAGTTGTCCGTGTCATTACTGTCGTAAAGACTGAGACAGTCCTCACGATTTAATGAATTTTGCGCAATTATTTTCCAACCAGGCAATATTGTGTATTTACCATCAGCTCCGCATAAGGTCTATCGATTCTTATACGAAGAACTACGCTGTGCAGATTTAGGAATTCGACTCGAGTTGGTTTCGTTTGTCTTTAAAGCGTCGTTTTGGTTGACATTTAGCTCGCAAAAGTCATATCAGGAACTTATTTCGTAATGATTCATGTCATGGTCCCATCCTCAGAATTAGCGATCTTTTTGTAGATAGATTAACGCACCAAACCGCAGTCTTTCGTGTCCTGATAACGCTGCCGCCGCTGGTCCGTGCCGGTCTATTTATCAGTTCTAGGAGTCTGCTTATTTTACACTCAGCTAGTGCTGTGAGTCAGCCAATTATCCGCCACCTTTACAGATTCAGCTAACTAGTAGCTTGTAAAACGGCTTCACCCCTCGGCGTAGAATACAAAGACAGCATTTGAACGCTATGTAGGCATATGAGGTAGCATTTACTGCTCACTTTACTTGAATGAATTTACTGCTGTTGTTTGAAACTGCACTAGAGCACCTACTGGGTTATTTTCAGACGCCATTTTAAACTTTTCTCGATCAGCATTAGTGTATTCCATGCATGAGTGTAAGCTAGGCAAAGTGTGAGTGAACTCACGGCTCCCGGTTAGGTCTCATTGCTCAGATAGCTAGAGCGTTGGCCCTAGTAAAGTCATAACTGTTGTAGGTTTGAATGTCACCGAGGCTGCCAACATTTTCCCAACTGGGTTAAATGAATTATTCAAACCTGTAAATGCCCTAATTAATCAACTGTTTATATTTATGTAAATTGGCTGTTCAGTTTGGAGGTCACCCAGACCCTTCCTGACAGATCATGCGATGCTCAAACGTTGTAAAGGTCTGATGGGGAGATCCGCAGTGTTATTGCATTTTCAACGTTAGTTGTTGTGTATATTATCAGAAAAGAACACACGGAGTCGAGCTATGGAGTACTAAAAGTATTCTTTAGCCTACGGTATGTGCCTTCTTTACAACATAATTGTATGTAATAGGTCAGTATGGAAATTCATGTACATTATGGAGATCGGGTAGCGGCCTCACATGTACCCTCCTGACTATCCCATTTGGATTAGCTATATCAAACATTTGTTTACTAGTCCTTTCTCTATTACAGATTCCACAATTTAGTTATTTTTTAAAACGAACCAAAAATTGTCCTCTATGCTACTCATCTGCTCCCTATAATCTTTCTAGATGGGGACAAATCTTCATCCTAGATGCTATCGCGGAGTACACGCCAGCCGATGAACGCGAGGCAAAGGGGATTATTGAGCGTGTGATGCCCCGCCTTGCGCATGCCAACTCAGCCGTGGTTCTCTCTGCGGTGAAAGTTATTATACGCACATTGGGTTTGATTACTCCCGACTCCGACATGGCAGTCACCACTACCAAGAAACTTGCGCCCCCGCTCGTAACGCTGTTGTCGGCTGAACCAGAAATACAGTACGTAGCACTGCGAAACATCAACCTTATTTCACAGAAGAACAAAGAAATTTTGAAACAGGAGATCAAGGTACGTACAAATATCAGGTCAAACTTACTGGTTTTCACTCTGTCCATAAACCATCGCTTCCTCCCAGACAAGCATATGTGTTAAGGCGCAGCTTCATTACCAGTCCGACGCAGGACCATGAGAGTTAGAATTGTCACCAACCAAGACGATTTAGATTGAGGCAGACTTTTGAAAAATAGGCAAAGTAGAAACTGCATTTACGAGGAAGGATGCGGCTTGCCGGCCACTTCCTTTTGTAAAATGCCATTTTTTGTCAAATTATAGTTATTAGGGATGAGACAGCCGCTAGGGGTTCTCGCCAACTGCTGCAATTCTTCAACCCTGATATGGTCTTGACCACACGGAATCTGTTTCTGTATTCAAATTCCCTCTACAATCTGGTTTGTCTGACAGGCACTTGTCAGGTGTAGCCTTAGCAAGCAGCTGAGCCAACGGATCACATCAAGACAGTATATCTCATTTGCTAACCAACAACTCTGGTGCTTTCAAAAAATCTGATTGACGACATTGTTGTGCGAATATTTAGTCTCAAAAGCATCAGTGTTGACTGAATCTGGAAGTTTTTTACCACTTGACTATTTCCACAAGCTTTTCGCATTTATCTTCGTTCAGTAGTTTACAGAACAAATTAGTTAGGCGAGGCTCTCTCTCCAATGTCTGGGTTAAATTATTTCACGCAGAGCTATCAAGAACGCGTAATTATTACGGAAGTTGAAGTGCACGTTTCTGTCAAAGTGAGCTTTATTTTAAACTGTTATCAGCAATTGCTAGTGGTTGTATTTTTATCGTCTTTTAACTGCTCCATCAACCCCTACCCTCACAACCAGCCTTCGCTTATCGACCCCACCCCCATTCTCACGACTCACTTGTCCGAAAAGACGACCACGTTTGAACTTGCACCCAGTTTCCATATAAATGTAAGGCCTGACGAGAATTTGTCAAAAGTACACATATACTCGCCAAACTAGACTTCTGCATTTTATAAAAATCTATATGCTCATTCCTGTGGTCAAGCACGTGTCTTTGGTTATTTACCATTAACCTGGTACTACTAGTTGTCGGATAATTACTCCAGACGCCTATGCCAGTGGATACTAGCCACGGCAGAGGTCTAGTCCTGCACTCAGTAGGCGTTCGTTACGGTCCATCAGTCTTCTGGTCCAAATTAGCTCCACAACTGCCTATCCATATTTTCATTGGCACTCCTGGTAAAATTAGACCCTAGGCATCCCCCAACTCTCTTTCCCATCCTTTTTAAATGACTTTTCTGTTTTTATTGCTCTGCTATGACGTATATTATGTTGTGAGTCTGATGAATACTCAAAAATTGCTTTTGCTGTCTCTGAATTCTTCATTGGTTACATGAGTGTCGTCTCGGCACTCTTTTACTGCTCACGCGCCCAAAAGACCCGCAAGTTTATCCCTACTTTCCAACATCGTTGTGCAAATCCGACGCTGTGAGGCTATTTATTTCGCTTCTTGCTCTTAGCCCTTAAAACCCTTGAGATGAGTTAGGAAATTTTAGATTTAGGTTTATTTTAACCACTGTATTTTTATCTTGTCCTATCAGGCCTTCTTCGTCAAGTACAACGATCCAATATACGTGAAACTGGAGAAATTAGACATCATGATCCGCCTTACAAACCAGGCCAACATAGCTCAGGTGCTCTCTGAGCTGAAGGAGTACGCCAAGGAGGTGGATGTGGATTTTGTCCGCAAGGCCGTCCGCGCTATTGGTCGGTGTGCCATCAAAGTGGAGGCCTCCGCTGAACGCTGTGTTAGCACTCTTGTGGAACTGATAAATACCAAAGTCAACTATGTTGTGCAGGAGGCTATTGTTGTCATCAAGGTTTGTATGCCCTTCTGGTGAAGTTTATCGAGTAATTTATGTTCATACCCTGTGTACACCAACCGTACTCTGACCCACTCAACGCTTATATTTTGCACGCGAGCATCCTATCTCGTCTCTGGTGCCTAACAGGCGCTCTTGCACTTGAAGAAGTGTTGCCCTCCAGCCTTCACCTGCATACATTTTTGCTATTTTTTCTTCGGCAGGACATCTTCCGCAAGTATCCAAACAAGTACGAGAGTATAATAGCCAATTTATGCGAGAATCTGGACACACTGGATGAGCCCGAAGCCCGTGCTTCAATGATTTGGATAATTGGCGAGTACGCTGAACGCATTGACAATGCGGACGAACTTTTGCAGTCCTTCTTAGACGGATTTCTTGATGAGAACACTCAGGTTCAACTGCAGCTACTAACCGCCATCGTGAAACTCTTCTTGAAGCGTCCTTCCGACACCCAGGTAATTTACCCTTGCCTTATTGGAAGTGATCAAATTTAATCTTAGACTACCGGCCCTGGCGTGTATAGATTATCCAACCGACGTTCCGTTTCTTTTTACTGTGGGTTAGATACTGGTTTCATTTTCTGTCTTTATAAGCCTTTGCATTATTTACTGCTCTCCGTTATACAACCAATTGCAGTATCTGTCCTGAAGTTCTAGTGCAATATGGGGCGGTCATAATCCGTTCTGTACTCAGGTCATATTATGCGACTTTTAATCTTTCTGCCTCTACCCAACAGAGCCCGAGTTCTTGACTCAATTGCTAGAGCATCAAGCTCAATAGCAAGCTGAATCCATGTTCAAATCCAGGTTCTTCCATCGTGGGATTAGGGTTTGACTGGCTGGCGATAGCGGATAGACCAACGGTCTTCATTTCTGCTCCATTTGCCGTCGCCAGTCTTAGTCAGATAGTAGACCCTGACTGATGGTACTTGCTGCCGGATATGTTGAGTTGTGTGACAGTAATTTGGTCAGTTCAACCACTAGCGCTCCGTTAGGCCATGTGGTAGCGCTTGGCTCGTGTCTTAGATATTTGCTTGATCCTAATCAACACAAAAGTTTACACAACTTTGCTGTTGTAGGAACTGGTCCAAAACGTACTGGGACTGGCAACACAGGAATCGGACAATCCAGACCTACGTGATCGTGGTTATATCTACTGGCGCCTCCTTTCCACTGATCCAGCAGCCGCCAAGGAGGTCGTTCTCGCTGAGAAACCCCTAATTTCCGAAGAGACTGACCTCCTTGAGCCCTCTCTTTTGGACGAACTCATCTGTAATCTAGGCAACCTGGCCAGCGTCTACCACCAACCACCTAGCTCCTTTGTCGAGGGCCGTCACATCTCACGGAAACAACTTGCTTCCAAATCGCCAGAGGCCCCCGGCGAAGAATTACCGGGAGCTACAGGCCAAGCACAAACGACCGCGGCGGCGGCTCCCACTGTCATTCCGACTCAGGTACGTCGAGGAAGTCGGCGACTTCCCTGCTTTTTGCCTTCCCCTACAATACTGATTGCCAATTTCTTTAGATTACCTCTTACTAAGTGAGGACACTGGTCACAAAGCTATCATATGTATTCGTAATTGTTTTCGACTGTAAACCACTGTCAGTTGGTATTTGTTATGGCTGTGATCATGCCTGATCCAGTCGACCTTGATGATGTCACGGACTGTACTCCTCCACGTGTGGCGATTAGCAACAGCGGATCAGGAAAACTCCACCCATTCTATTCTATAGCGATGAAAGCCGAAGGTCAAATAACCGTTTTCATGTCTTGACGGACGGTATAGAGCCAGGTCTTGAGTTGCCCTCCTCTCCGACGCCTCCAGGTGGGCTGCGGCGCCGGATCAAGGGCCGTATAGTAAAGGTCGCGAGGCGGACGACGGAGCACGTGCCCAAAACCACCTCATTTGTCTTTCTTTGATGGTCAATGCTATGTTGGCGATACTGTCGCAGCAAGCGCGGACGGTGTCCCTTGAGACTAAATCAGTGTACTTCACTTGAAGGATAGTCCTCACGCAGCGGTAGTCTATTCCGACGCTCTCCTAACCAAACGAGCTTCGTTGAATTAATTTTTTAGAATCTCGCCTCTTGGGAACGAAGTATTGCACACAAAATATACCCCTTCGCCACTTGTACTACCTAAAAAATCTTCCCTGCTTAACACTCTTCCAGGAGACGTTAATTGGTGATCTGTTGGACATTGATTTGACTCCCAACACCTCGGCGGTCAACTACGGTGCCGGCCTTCACTACGCTCCCGGCATCGGAATCGACAGCAACCAGCCAGACCTCCTCGGTGATGGCCTCGACGACCTCCTCCCCGGTGCCACCCTGCATTCGGCTCCTGTCCAGGGTAAGTAGTTCCTTCTCCAGCATACCCCATTGTTCGTCAGAACAGAATACGGCTCTTTGCAGTCTACAAACCGCAATCGGTTGAAAGCTCTGTCATTAAGACTGGATTGACTCGTTTTTGTTCAGTCTGCGCACTCTATATGTTTGGCACGATGAACTAGCAAGTCCTCATACTAATGTTTAGCCAAGGCTAGCCAGGCTAAAGAGCACTCAGGGTGTCATCACGTTATCCAACTTGCACTGGATACACTTGAGTAATTGCTAATACAAGCAAACATGCCAATCCCAGGAAGTAATTGAGACGTAGAAGACAACTCGATCTCTGGGACACTATGTTTATTTGCCTGACGTTTCGAAATCCGTCGCGAAATCATCATCAGAGGCATACTCACAGAACCGTAGCAGAAACCGTTTGTGTGTGTGTGTGTGTGTGTGCACAGGGTTCCGCCGTAAAATTTAAACGTACAGAAAAAATAGATAAATGCGCTGGGCGTGTTCTGATTCGTCGCGTCAGCCATGACCATCTGGCCTTGCGGTGTTGGCATAAGATGATGTAGTGGCCCGTCTGTTCTCCGTACGGTGAGTTGCTTTGGCCAAATTTAGTCTCAACACCGAATATGAGCCGCAACTTGAGAATTGGCATCATTTCGCCGCACTGCTGCCGCGTGCTCGGAAATTCGCGTCTTGAGAAGTCTGCCAGTTTCTCCGACGTAGTTGCTTTGCCCGCAACTGCACCATATCCTGTAGACGACCCCAGATGTTTCCTGCCGTGGCAGTGGGTATTTCGGTTTCATTATCTGACGCCTTATGGTTGCTTCCGGCCTGTGTGTGACTCCAAATCCAAGTGATGCGGGAAGGCGGCCGATAGCCTCCGAGACGTTTTTGACGTACGGGATCGCTCGCCAAGATGCGAATTGCCGAACACGCGGCTGCAGTGCGGCGAAATGATGCCAATTCTCGACGAGATCCGGCCACACGTTCAAATTTTATGAGGCCGAAATTCTCACAAGAGTGACAATCGAGTGAACCGAAAATTACTTGAGTCATGGTTCACGGGCTCCCAATCCATCAACAAATGCAACGATTTGCCCAATCCATTTTTGGTGCTGAGATCCAATTTGGCCAAAGCAAGTCGCCGCTTGGGGAAACGGACAGGCCACCGCCTCATCCTATACCAGTACCGGAGGGCCAGATGACCGGGCAATCATCACGCTCACCACGCGTGATCAAAGTTTAGCAGATCAGAGCCCGCATGCCGTTCGACAGACCACCAACATTCAAGAAGACAATTACGGTTAATTGTCATCGTATGTTTGCGGTAATTACTGTATCCAATAGATACTGTAAACTCCTATACATGTGCTACCATACCTGCTTCTGCTGTTTGACTATGTCACTGATGACGAATCTGCGACGGATATCGAAACCTCAGACGATTAAATGTATTGTTTTAGCTATTGTAAGAACCAACTGAGAGCGATTGGGACTTATCTAAGTATAGCTTGGTAACAGATTCGACAACGGTATATCTGATAGGTGGGAGCGATCTGCGTGAACACGGAATTTACGACTGCTATACCAAACATCCCTTCATTTTGTCCTGTGGGGGACAACCATAATGCCTATCCCCCCTTCGTTGTCCAAGGCTCGCTGCTCCAAAGTCGCGTCGTCACAAAAAACTGTTCCAACGCTTTCTTTCACTAGCGTCCCCGTTCCCGGAGGCTTGACCTTGCAGCTGCTTCTGGCTAACCGATAACAGCTGCGTCAACGTCCCCTGTTCTTTGGCGTGCCGGCGGACCCGACAGTTGACCTCAGCTTACTCAGTCTCGAACACATGTGCGCACACACCGGCGCGTACACGTGCGTCCAAATAAGTACGCCTGCCTAAGTGCCACTTGAATAAATCACCCCTCGGTCGATGCAGCAAAGACCTCTATAGACGACATCCACTGGGGCAATTGCAACACACCATAACATAACACTTGAACTTGCTTCACAGTCATGTAAAAGCAACTGTCATCACTCCACGCAACAGACAGTCCACTCTCTCAGGTCTGGCTGAACGCAGTCAGCTCTATCCCTGGCTTCGCCAGTGGCCACTACCACCTGAGACAGCAATTGGGAGTTCTGTACACAATAAGCCACTCCTTCTGGTGATTTCTGCCTTTTAACTTCCAGCCTGGGGACTTCGACCTGATGATTGTAGTAATTTGAGTACACCCACTCCTTCCGTGGTTAGGGTTCTGTGCTACTGTCTGTTTTGATAGGACTGCTGACGCGGCAGCACACTTCTACGCTTCTACTTCTTCCCTTTCTTTCCACCAGCGGCTGCCGGTCCATCTGTCTCCTCCACCTCCACGGCCGATGCTTTGGCCGACCTCTTCGGTGGGCTTGGCGGCTCCGGTGTTGGTGGTGCTGCTGACAGTGGTCCCCTTGTACTTTCTCCCAAGAACTACGTGCCGCCTAGTCGTGTGATGTTGGAGGCCTCGCGTGGCAAGGGTCTGGAAATAGCCGGGACCTTTATGCGCACACCCACAGGCGCTGGTGGCCAGATCCAGATGGAGTTGACTTTCACCAACCATGCCCTCTCTCCCATGACTGGATTCGCCATCCAGTTCAACAAAAATAGCTTCGGTCTGGCGCCCGCCCAGGCCCTCAACGTGCCCTCACCCCTGCAACCGGGCCAGTCAGCCAGAGTGCTTCTGCCGCTGACGCATGCCACAGCCGCCAACAACACCCACGTCATGAAGATGGAGCCTCTCATGAATCTGCAGGTGGGTTACTTATTTCGTCCCCCCTCCCCCCTTGAGTACTTTGATACTGATAGCACTACTTTTCCAATGCACCCATCCACAGGTCAGTAGTGAGTACCTAGCAGTGCTCGCAGTTTGGTGCTTTGTCATCGATGTATTAGCTTAAAACGAACTCGACCTCTCCTCCGCCCTCGTTTGCTTCCTGGACTACAATGATCCCTGCGTCTCTTTATACGCAGTGTCACCAAGGCACCCGTAAGTGAAAGGGAAATCTTATCGACTGAGCGAGAGCGCGGGTGTGACATGGGACGAATTATATTCCCACTGGAATAACTAGACCGGACTCTGATCCTCCAAATGGCTCTTCTGCCCTGGCATTTGCTGTATTTTCTATTAAAATCCTTATCTTTGTTTGATAAAATTGCGCCAATCAGGCCGGACTTCACATGATGACTTGTTTTCGTTTTGGCATCAGTTACTTCATGACAGTAACGTGAGACTCCGACTGAGGAACTTTTTGAGTGTACAAAAGCCAGAACTCCGTGGACTATCCGCCGCGTCTACTAGCAACAGATAATTAAAACAACCATCAGCGAAATTGACTTTCGAAATAAACTGATTTTTGAGCCCGAGGAGTCAGCAGCCATGGAACATGCAGTATTGATACCTTCGGGCCTGGCTGGGCTCCGAACTACCAAGTGGGAGTTATCTCTAAAGGAGCCACAAGCCATTCTAGTAAATGAAGATCTTGCATATATTTCAAGTCGGCGATAAGGTCCCTGTTAGATTGGAGACATCCTCTCAAACCTTCCTGACTCGTAGACTTTGTAGCCGGATAAACCGGCGTCGATGATAACTATTATCTTCGCTCGAGCAGTTTTGGAACTCTCCACGCCCATCTCCTGTGAACTTCTGTCTGACCTGCGTGCTATTGTTTCCTTCCCTCTTTTTATTATTCACGTCGATTGACCTTGAAACGGCGTCGCGCTTGTATTGTTAAACGTGTTTGTGGCGGACAGCCAACAATGCTGTCCGGCGCCCTTGTTCAATGCCCACCGCCTCAACATTGCGAGAATTCGCAGGCAGCTGTTCCCGACTCGCTGACGCGAAGCCCATTGACCGACTTCCCCGCGTGCATACACACGCGTCCAGGTGGTCGCCGTTGCCAAAGGACCACTTGAACTCACCACTCCTAGGCCAACGCAGCATGGGCCTTTATACGCGACACCCCCTTGGCTAATACAACACACCTATTAAACTTGTTCCACAGTCATATGAAAGTATCTGCCACCTAACTCTCTAACTCTCTCAGGCCTGGCCGGACGCAGTAAACACTAACCCTGGCCTCACCCTGCGCACGTGGGACGTTGTCGAACACTCTTTGTTTATTCGTCTAGAGTCAGCGTTCTAGTTGGCCGACTCCTTTGTTATTGACCATATGTGTCCGCTGGTGGGTACCGTACCACACCAAGTGTTGTTATCATTGGGAATTGACGTACGCCTTACGACAGGATACTAAGTCAAAGGATACTCGTACAATAATAATCTGCGTACACAACACTAGGAATAAAACCGACCTTAGTGACGTTTTTTCCCACACCTCATGCTAATCAGCGTTTAAATCCCACTGAAGCTACCTTTTTCTACTTGGAAGCACTTTTTAAACTACACATCCCTGTTTCAAGGTCAGTAGTGTATACTGCCGAACACCTAATACTAATAGTCTTGAGTGAGAATTTTGCAACTTTTCTTATGAGAGTCTTTAACGTGACAGATAAACTAAATGACCATCTTTCTGGGTTTACTAATTGTTGAATTTGTCAACTGTAGGAGGAAAATGTTGTTCGTGTTAACTGTCCAACTCCTTTCGACTGTTTGTACATGTCAGATAAACTTATCATTAGCGTCGGCGCCTCTGTCTGGTTTCTAGAGGTCTCCCCAGACTCTTCTAACGTTCATCGCATAGAGACTCGGAACGAGCTCATCCTGATCCTCAGTTGAGCCCCTTACTCTTTATAGATTGCTGTCAAAAACAATGTGGACATCTTCTATTTTGCCTGCCTTGTGCCCATCCACGTTCTGTTCATGGAGGACGGAAATATGGAGAAGAGGGTCTTCCTGGCCACCTGGAAGGACATTCCAGCGGAGAGTGAAAAACAGTTCAACCATCCAACCCTCACTCTCGATGCTAGTAAGCTGTCTTTGTTACATCTAAGTTTTTCTGTGTGTTTGTTCCCGACAGTCAAAAGGTGTGTGTGCGCTACCACCACCAGATTCCACATATACAGTTCCATCTTGTCCCTACGGCCAATGTGCATTTGAATCACACATCGGCCTGTTCGATCAGCGGTGAATCCACTGCACTGAAACCGGCTCATACACCCGTCACTCCCACCTCGCTTTTCCCCACTGGCCCAGGACCCAGGGCCACCGCGCAGGCAATCTCGACCATTTTCTTCACATCTCATCAATGCATGAAGTTCAAAATTCGACGGGGACGTAAATTGCAGTCTGTCCCTTATTAAAAGGACTAAGGACAAACCGGACTTTTATTTTCTCTATGCTAGATTGACAGATGACTGCGCCAATACATCTCCTCCCTTGGCTATCTGCTAAGATTTTCAAAAAAAGTTATCCGTGCTATCGTTTTTTAAATCATGAGAATTGCTAGTAAACTTAGTATAGTTAACATTTTCTTTCCTGTCTCTCCGCATCGCTTTACCCATCTTTTCTTTCTTCCTAGACACCTGCTCAACCAAATTGGGCAACAACAACGTCTTCACAATTGCTCAACGGAATGTAGATGGACAAGACATGTTGTATCAATCTATACGGCTGTGTAACAGCATTTGGGTGCTTGCAGAACTCAAAATTCAACCAGGAAAGCCCGGCTATACGGTAGGCGTGGTCCTTTTCGTTTTTTTTAGCGTACATACGTACAGAAGCAGGGGTCCTGTTCCTCCTGTCTCGTACTTCGTTAAGTGTTTTCTTTTTCTGCACTTACAGCTTTCACTGAAATCACGAACCACGGATGTATATCCGGCTGTGAAGGATATATTCGCCGATATCCTCTCGAACTAATGGTCCGATGCCCGGTCCCACCCCCTCGCCACCGTTTCTTCGCATCATCTTGTCGGAGTAGCCTTCGGGCGACCCTTTCCATTTCGGGGCATACACTTCACTCAGCCTCCGTCGTGTCAGCTATTTCTGCCGCCAACTTTGGAGGACCGTTGTTTTGACGCTCTAGGATTTTAAAACATCATCGCACCACTGACACTGTTGTCTCAACTACCCCGTCTGTGATTTCCCTTTGGCTTTTGATTTTCTTCTCTCTGTTCATCGCGTTCTCCTCAACAGTCTTCTTGTCGTCAATTCACCAACCCAATTTCCTCCAGTTTTCTAATATGCCTTTTTTATCGGCTCTTCACTCCTGGCGTGTTTGAAGAAGACTTTGTCTTCACTGCAGTTGCTTTTGTGTCCTGCAATCGCCTATCAGTTTAACTGGTTGTTGTTGTTGTAGCTCCAGGATTCTTCTACACGCTATTTCGAGGTGCCCTGTGATGCAATGTTCAATATCATGCTGCGCCTGCCATTACTGTCCGTAATATACTGTGTTAATTTTACCTCCGAGGGCCTTGCCGTCCCGAGCTGTGTTCACTAGAGCCCGGCACCGTGGAAAGAAAACGTCTAGGCTATGGGGAGGCTTGATGCCGGTTGTGTTATTTGTCAAGATCGTTTTACAGAGAATGGGATTAAACTGTGTGAAATATAGGTAGTGTTATCTTACGTCAGTTGTAAGGTTGAATGCTTCTAACAGCGTAGGTGATGTTTTCCGATTACCTGATCCCATTCTCTGTCCAGGAGGGCTTGCGCTGACCAACTGTGAGTGGCTGCGTTTGCCTGAGCAGGCAGACGGCATAATCTGTTCCTTGGTGGCCTGTAGTAATGCTTAACTAGTTGTTCCCTCTCGGACACTAGGGTGGTGTTGGGTTGTGTATCATCTACTCAGCTCTTTAGTACTTCGTCGTGTTCCAGCGGCATGACTGCCGTAAAGAGAACGTAGGCGCAGTTATGGGTCCCCCATGTAGTTCTGTTCATGGGTGCAGAACTTGTCCTTCTCCCATTGGTGACCTAGGCTTCATTAATTTATTGATGTCGAAGGACTACTGTATCAACTCGTATCTCTTTTCGCCTGTCAATTGAAGCGAGCACGCAATGGCCGAAGACGGCAGCCATCAACTTAGGGAAAAGCGTCCTTGAGTAAGCTGCAAAATGTAGGTCAAAGTGGACTTCCTTCAAAACGCTGCTAGCGTCGTGCACCAATGACCTCATATTGCAGTTCGAATAAACAAAAGGAGGTAAGAGTCAGTTTACAGTGAATGAAGTAGGCCAACCAGTGTATATATCAGAGAATTTACATGCGGATGGAGAGTAGAGAAATAAGCGGCTGATTTTCGAATGCCACTCCGCAGTATAGAAGTGCGGAGCGGAGGTTGTCGCCTTTGCTCTACTGTGGCGCGATAGCGACTATCGGTACCAACGTTATTTGGGTCCGCATTTCTGTCACTTGGTCGGGCTACCGAGCCTTACTCATAGGCAGGGTGCGTCAAAATACAAGTGGCCGTAAACCCTTTTCTATTCCGTCTATGTTTATCAAGCTACCTAAATCAAATAAGTAGGCATTCCATAAGCATTTAGTTTGTTAAGAATACTTACTGCTGGTTATTATAATCAAAAATGTGGGTGCGTGGGTGACCAACTCGAGGACTGGATGCCGTGTGCAATTCCGAGGGGAAGAGAGATACGCTTTATTTTGAAAATACAATTCCAAATTTTTCAGCAAAAAACACCCATTAAAAATGTATAAAATTAGGCGCACAAATTCAACACCGGGGAATATAAAGTAATCCATAATCTAGTTGACCCAATTGTGAAAACACTCGCGGCATTCGGCGGGATTTGAACCCCCATAGGAGAGTGGCCTTTAAGCCAAACCAACGCTCTACCCACTTGAACTACGAATGTCGCGCTTTACACCGTGAGTTTAATCACACTTGCATCGATATTACACGCCCAAATTTGCCGCTCACATGGAATCCACCAATGCGGGAGCAAGTTGACTGCCCAAGCAGGATCTCCTAAGCAATCATCACTAATTGCCTACCGCGTGGTTCAATTGCACTTTGCCTTCTAGTCAACCGTCTGAATGTCTGCTTGCATATCATCTTCTCTCTGCCCATGTTACAAAGGCTTTAGTAACGCATACTAAACTGTGCGCATATGACAGTGAGAAACAGAGAGATATGTTTGCTTTATTTTGAAAGTATACTTCCTAGTTTTTCAGCTAAAACGTCCTGCATTCATCGTGAATAACAATGCACACACACACACACGACGACAGTTCCCCCGTCGATTTCGACGATGGGCACCACGCGCTCCAACAAGCCGCAGCAAACGCTGAAGCAAGCCGCAACTGACACAGAGGCAAGCTGGGCAAGCAACACGAAAGCGACAGCAAGCAGGAGCGACGCAGAGAACTGGCGTGAGGGAAAACAGGAGTTTAGGCAGACTCGTGCAGAATCTACCCACTCGCTCGCCACTCCCACCTCCGTATCCGGTGTAAAGACAGTCAATAAGACCGGGGATGAGGAAGGGTGTAGACGGCTGGCGTGATAAACACTCAGCACGCGCACACTTGACACAGCCATCTCGCTAGGTATGCTCCCGACTGCGCGGGAGCGCCATAAAGGCCACAATAAGAGGGAGCCATTGCAGCCTGACTCTCAGTCCTCCCTCTCCTCCCGTACGCACACACAGACACACGCGTACAGAAGGAGCAGCTACGTAGGGGGTCCGAGTTTTCCCGTCAGTCGGCAGACCCTGAAAGTCACGGCTTTAGCGCACCGTGATAGATTCGAGCGCATTCAGATTTATTATAGTGAGGGGAGAAACGCGCCGAGGTCGACCTCACTCTCTCCCCCACCGCATAGTGACCGCCTAGCTTTTCGGGCACCCGCAGTGGGGCCTGAAACCCAGTGGGAGCGCCAGCGCAGTCACCAACAGGGACTGAGAAGTGCGAGAAAGCGCCAGCGCCTTCCAGGCCGCAACGACCGTGGTTAGCTGAAGACTGGCATTGCATGTGCATACAGACCATTGGATCTCAGAAGGGTGAGAGCAGCCCTGCATGAAGCCTGGGCCAACTCCCTCCTGAGAGGGGTAACCAGTCAGTCAACGACTGAAAGGCACTACCCATGCTCCGTTGCCGGTCGGCGTCCGTGGGCGAGGCTGAAAGGAGAGCAAGAGACAATTGGTGAACTTTGCAAGTGTGGACGTGCAGAAGAAGAGGAGGAAGAAGAAGAAGAAGAAGAAGAGGAGTAGAATGAAGATGAAGTAGAAGAAAAAGAGGAAGAAGGAGGAGGGGAAAGGACGAAGGGGAAAAATAGAAAAAGGGATAGGAAGAAGAAGAGCGTGAAAGAGGGAGCTAGGTAGAGGAGGCGAGGGGGGAACGCAGACAGGCCGAGAGAGAGGGGAGAAAATCAAGTATAGGAAAGAACAATGAGAGCAAAATCTCAGCTTACCCCTCAGCAGAGAATCTTCAGTAACTATTGAGGCTGACTTTTGTGCTTAAGACAGAACTGTAGGTGCCGCTATTATGAGTATGATTGCGGTAATGGAGCGAGTAATATAACTACAGGAGCTATTATGGGGCAGTAAAGGCAAGACAGTCTTCGACAAATTCAGCAAAAACGGCCTCCACTTACCTGAGGGAGGAGGCACTCACCTGTGTTCCCGACAAACTTGACAACGCAATCGTGACGCGAGGCGACTAGTGAGTAGGGTTAGGGTTGGTAGTGGGGGTGTGTGAAGTGCTGGGTGTGTCGACATCACGGTCAGTGCCACTGTCGTGAATGCGCATGTGACCGAGTAGGCCCATGCGATGAGCGAATGATCGAGGGCAGTGAAGGCGGCGGTCTCGTCTGTGTGTTGGTGCTCCAGGCACTAGTTCACCAGTCTCTGTGCGATGGATTCGCAAGTGACCGATTAGACCGATGCGTGAGGTGAATGTGCGATTGCAGTGAGGGCATATCAGGCCCTCAGATCTGGTGGGGGGTTCAGGTGTGGTGATGCGAGTTGTGGTGGGCAATGAAGTGGAGGAAGTTGTGGGTGGGTTGGAGTCGGTTGATGAGGGCAAAGAGGCATCTCTCGCGTCAATTATTGCCGTCGAGGTGGAGGCTGGAGTAGGGTCTGGTGAATTGTTCGGTGCAGTAAACGTGGACGCTGTCGGAGGAGGGTTGCACGGCTTCCGGAGGTGACCGACCAAGCCAATGCGTGCACGGAAGGTGCGTTGACAACGCGGGCACGCTGGAAGGGCTTGGGTGGTGGCAGCGTGCGTCCCTGGATTGTGAGACTTACGTGCCGTCCGTTTTGCCTTGGCGGCGGCGATCCGACTAGCTTCGTAGATTGCGGCGCCCGTTTTGACCGCTCTTCGCCACGCGGTTCGGTCCAGGGCAAGCTCCTCCCAGTTCAGCGTGTTGATTTGGAGACGCTTCAGGGAGTTCTTCAGGGTGTCCTTGTAACGTCTCTGTCCTCCTTTGCGACGAGTACCTACGGCGACATCGCCATAGAACAGTCGCCTGGGTAGCCGTTCATCATTCATACGTACCACGTGTCCGCTCCAGCGCAGTTGTATCTGCTTGAGCATGGCCTGGATGCTGATAACTCCCGTTCTCTCCAGGATTTCCGTGTCCAGAATCCTCTCCTGCCACTTCACCTTCAATATGGGGCATAGGCAGCTGATTAGAAAGCGGTTCAGCTTCCGCGCTTGGCTAGCATAGGCAGTCCAAGTCTCTGCTCCGTATAAGAGTGTTGACAGCACAACAGCCTTGTACATCTTCAATTTCGTTGACAGTTGAAGAACATGACGATTCCATACGGAGGCTTGAAGCCAACCGAAGGCTTGACTGGCTTTGGAGATTCTGCGGGCAATCTCGGCGTCTATTTTAGTGTTGCGGGAAAGCGTACTGCCGAGGTAAGTGAAGTTGTCCACGTTCTGCAGTACGGCTCCATTGACGTTGATGCGTGCGACGTTGAAGTCAGCACCTGGCAGCGGTTGATGCATAACCACCGTCTTGTCCGTGTTGATGGTGAGGCCAAAGTTGGCGCAACCTGCTGCAAAGAGGTCCATGCTCCTTTGCATGTCCGCTTCGGTGGTGGTGTTGAGAGCGCAGTCGTCCGCAAACAGCAGATCATGAACTGTGGTTGTGGAGACGCGTGTGGGGGCCTGCATCCGACGAATGTTGAGGAGGTTTCCGTCCGTTCTGTAGTTGAAGGGGATTCCGGGACGCTCGTCATTGTAGGCGTCCATCAGCATGGCAGAGAACATGAGACTGAAGAGGGTGGGTGCGAGGACACAGCTCTGCTTCACTCCATTGGTCACTGCGAAGGTTTCAGACAGTGTTCCGTAGTCCGCGACGCGCGCCATCATCCCATCATGGAGTTGTCGAACCATGTGGGTGAAGTGTTCCGGACAGCCAAACTTCTGCATGACCTTTCAAAGTCCGGGCCGGTTCATCGTGTCGAAGGCTTTTGTCAGATCTACGAACGTAGTGTAGAGGTGGGTCCGCATCTCTTGACATTTCTCCTGCAGCTGACGCGCGGCAAATATCATGTCAGTAGTGCTGCGGTGATTTCGAAAACCACACTGACTTTCAGGCAGAAGCCCTTGTTCCAGGTGGCTATTCAGACGATTGAGGAGAATGCGTGCGAAGATTTTTCCGGCAATATTCAAAAGTGAGATGCCGCGGTGGTTGTCACAGACCTGGCGTTTCCCTTACGCTTGTAGAGGTGGATGATGGTGGCGTCCTTGAAATCCTGGGGAACTTGGCCCTGTTGCCACATCTCTTGGAACAGGGTGGTGAGTTGAGTTATGAGTTGGTGGCCACCATATTTGTAAATCTCCGCCGGGATCCCGTTGGACCTGGGTGCCTTCCCGCTGGATAGCTGCTGCACAGCCTTGATGGTCTCCTCAGGGGTTGGTGGGAGGTCGAGATCAGCATTAATTTCGACTTGGGGCAACCGCTCAATGGCAGCCTCAGAGGTGGTAGAGGGCCGGTTGAGTACGCTTTGGAAGTGCTCGGCCCAGCGGCTCAGAAGTTGGGTCTTCTCAGTGATGAGGGTGGTACCGTCCGCGCTGAGAAGCGGGGCTGTGCCCTTCACTACGAGGCCGTAGACTGCTTTGAGCGCAGCGAAGAAGTTCTTCCATTCATTGCGATCCGCGTAGCCTTGGATTTCCTCACCCTTACGAACCATCCAAGCGTCCTGCATTTCCCGCAGCCGCTGCTGTACAAGACGGCGACTTTTTGGTAGTAGGCTGCTTTCGTGGCGTCGGTAGGGTGAGCGATATATTCGTTGCGGAGGCGATTCTTCTCAGAGATGAGAGTACTGATGGCTGCATCGTTTTCGTCGAACCAGTCTTGGTGTGGGCGGGGCGCGGGCCCAAGGATGCGTTTGGCAGTGGATTGAACAGCGTCACGTAGTTGACACCATCGAGTCTCCACGGAGGTGTTCTCTTCTGCGATTGGGAGGTTGTTCAGCAGTTGGGTCAACTCGTTGCTGAAACGCAAACGGTTGGCAGACAAGTTTAACAGATCAGTATTCAACTTACCTGGGGGTCGCTTACCTTGAGGTCTCCTTCGTGGTTGAAGACGGATCCGCATCTTGGAAATGATAAAACGATGATGGGTATCACCATCTATACCCGGCATTGCCTTTGTCGCCAACACGTCCTGCAAATCGCGTTACCGTACAAGGACATAATCCAGAAGATTCCACTGACGAGACCTGGGGTGCATCCAGGTCGCCTTGTGCTGCAGCGGTTGGCTGAAGTAGGTGTTGGTCAGTATGAGACGGTGCACCGCGCAGGTGCGAAGGAGGAGTAGGCCATTGTCGTTGAGTCCTCGGAGGCCGTGGGGTCCGAGCACTCCTCTCCATGCGGCGTGGTCTGTGCCGACGCGGACATTGAAGTCACCAAGGACTATCAACTTGTCCGCCTTCGGCACAGAGGCGAGGAGGGCGTGCAGATCCTCGTAGAACTTGTTCTTTGTCTTGTCAGAGCTGGTCATCGGAGGAGCGTAGACACTAGCGATGGTGGCGAGTTTTCCACCCCAGAGAGCCAGGCGGAGACTAATCAGGCGTTCGTTGATACCCTGCGGCGTACAGGGTAGTCGTCCCACGATGTCCTTCCGGATGGCAAAGGTGACGCCGGCCTCGCGTCGCTCTGCCGTCGGACGGCCTACATAGAAGATGGTGTAGCCGGCACCCACCTCTTCTATGGAACCTTCACCGGAGAAGCGGGTTTCACTGAGTGCGGCGATGTCCACCTTGAAGCGCGCCAGCTCCCGGGCGATGAGCGCTGTTCTCCTTTCCGGTCGAATGCTCCTCGTGTTATCTTAAAGGGAACGAACATTCCAAGCGCCGAAAGTGATAGGACTTACCTGAGCTCCCTGAGCTGTCGTCCTGTGAGCTCTGGGAGCTGTCCTGCGGGAACGAAACGGGTTAGAGGGAGGGTGGGGAAGAGAGAAGTTTCGATTTGCGTTTGTAGTGTTTCGACCGCGTGTTTGCATTCTGTCAGCCACGGTCAACTGGCAGATGTCGCAACCCAGCGTGTTTGGAATCCACTTTTTCTAGGCCCATCAACCCTCTCGCGAGGGGCAGCAGTGCTGTTCCACAAAGGGACTGCCAGTCACCCACAACTGCTGCTGAACTGCACCATGGGCCGCGAGTGTTTTTGTGCCGAACGACCACTTGGCTGTGAGCCTGCCTACAGCTTTGCTGAGGACTTTTAGGGGGGGGGGAGAATTTGGGAAGTAGGGGGTGGGAGCAGCAGTAATTATCCTAGTAGCAGTAGTGGTAAAAGGGACTGTCTTACGTAAAGTTGATACGCATTCTAGTGCTATGGCATCTGACTGTGGTAGAATTGCTGCTACGAGTTAGGTGTTATTGATGCTACTGAGGAGGCAAACTCTGTGAGGACTAAGAGTGCTAGTCATGGCGGTAGGACTTCTATTTGAGTAGGAATCGCTACGATGGAATCAGGTCACTTTAAAAGCAAGGTAATGGAATGGTATAGGTATGGTTGTAGAGTCAACACTAGAAATATCAGGCAAAGTAACATATAACAAATAGCAAACAGAAAAGTAATAAGATAAGATAAACTAGATGTAGAGTGACGCATACATACGCAATGTTAAGACTAACGGTTATCGAGTGGATTACGCAGATAAGGGAATGCTACGGTAGTACTGAAATGCTGAAGCTAGTGAGGTAGGCAATGATTGCAGCAGTGGTAATAATGATAAAAGTAACTAGAGATAGCAAGCGAGACAGAGTGTATACAAGTGAGGAAAGTAAGCAGTAAAGTACAAACAGACAATGGTACCGTGTACAGTAAGTAGCGTCCTTTCACCAACTACGTCTACTAGGATGCTTACCGCTGAGACCCGTTTTAGCGGAGACCCTCACTTGGTTTAGCCCGCTGATCGAGGCGGGAAGCCGGGGGGTGGCCGCCAGGCAAAGCCTAGCTCCGGGGAGCCACAAGTGAGAGTTGGATGCCAGCCAGGGACGCTAGGCGTAGCCACCACCTACGCGAGGCAGATGATGCGATCTGCCACGACCTTCACGTTCAACCCCCAGCTGGACACCCCATACCCCCCACACACACACACACCACATAACACCGGGAGGTCACAAACACTGCATAAAGGCCGAAGGTGGCAGCTATTAACACCATGAAGACTCGTCCTCGAATGAGTCACAAATGTGCGTCTTGCGTTTAAATGTAGACAAAAATGGTTCGCGATGGACGCTCCCCTCCAATACGTGCACCTGGTTTTTGGGGTAGATTGGGTGGGGCATTTTGAAAGACAAGTCATAGCGCAATAACCATGCAAATTGAGAAAGTTACGCGTGTGCGTTGGGGGTGTTCGCTGACCTTGGGCGAGGTCAATGAGGTACATTTTTATTATCATCAACAATCCCTACTGGATCAACGGCAATTGCGCGAAAAATGGGAAGATCGTTGAAATTCACCCCTTATTAAAATTTTTAAGTTATCGGTTATTGTAGATGTTGGTCTACCAAGCACCCTTCTATAATTCCCTGCCGACATGACTTAACTACCTTCAAAACGCCGCTAGCATCGTGTGCTAATGACTTGACGAAGAGCTTTTGTGCTGCATCTACCGCAGCGTCATGACAATCAACAAGACCGGCGGTGGAAGGCCGCGGGCGACTCACTCGGCGTTAACCTGCGCCACGCATGTCTTCCCACACCTCCCCCTGCCCCCACTACGTTTGGTATCTGTTACCGATGCACAGCTTGAAAAACGCGTGCCAGGCCCGTTCTGGCACCCCTTGTTTGCCCAGCGCATTTACCGCATGGACCGTTTTGTGGGCTTATAGGTGCACGTACACTGTCCTAGTTGCCGCAGGCTGGATGACAGACTTAAAATAATAAGAAAGCCCGTGGCGGCTCTGAGGCGAGCCCCCTGCGATGACACTCTTCCCTCGGTGCCAAGCTCCGTGCTGCTGTGCGCTGCAGGGCTGCGCGTGACTCATCATGCCTTCGCTCGCCAAACGCATTTGCGGTGACTGTCAGTCTCTTGCGTCCTGCGAACCACTCACATTCGCTGCGATGCATCGCGTCTTGGTCCCTTTCCCTAGCGAACCCGACATCAATTACTGAGGCCCAGTTGCTGATTGGCTGGAGGACGTCCCGTGACCTGTGCGCGGAGGCACAGAGCACAGACACATCAACTGGCATCTGTGATGTGAACAGCTTGTTTCGGTAGAGCCTTATGTTAGCTCCTTTTTCTACAGTCTACTGTCTAACCTTATCGGTCTTACCTGACTTCTGACTTGGGGGAACCTTCCGTAGTCGACGATCCCTCCTTTTGGTGTGTACCGTGCGTCAAAATTATTACAGACGTGCGTGTGTGTGTCGTCTTTATTTGGACATGCAGCCTGTCCATCTCCCTAGGCTTGTCTGCGCAAGAATCTATGGAATCACTGCGATTTATCTAACCAATGCACCCCTCCAGCCTACTTGAGGGCACACTATTGACTTTCCAGTCTTGCTGGCTTCCTATTTTCTTTATTCCCACTGTTGTAACCTGTTCGAAAAGGTAGACGACCTGATTCTTTGGAGTTTTTATTATATAAAAAATTGGAACGAAACAAGTAAGGCGCTTGCGAAGGGTAGGTGCACGGATAAGAAGGGTAGAGGAGGTGGACATGGCAAAGCTCGGGTGTGATACTTATATATATACGTATATACAAGGTAAAATGGGGTGGCTAAAACACGTTGTTAGCAGTGTTTACCTCGGTACAACACATACAGAAACAATGAGTACGAGTCAGTGTGACAAGGACAAATGCGAGAGCATGAGAGAAGGCAGTAGACCTGAGCTACAAGGGCACTGTGAGTTGTTTCAAGGGACGTCCAAGTAGTCGTCTTAGGCGTGTTTAGTATATGTCCACGTGAGGCTGTTTCATACGACCAGTGGGAAGGTCAATTCCCAGATCCGATCATCTCAGCCTCACCGGCGGTCAAGGTGGTGCCCGGTGCTGCGAGCGCTGTGGGTTCCTCGGACCGGTTATCCACCTCCAGCTCAGTACTGTCGTCGAGTCTGAACATTTGTATATAGAGGTCTGGAAAGTGAAGGTCCCGTCGTGTTTGCATTAGCTCCTTCACAATGCATCGGTGAGAGGAGTTCATGTTTGTCAGAATGGGTAACACTTCCATTAGACTGTAAAAGCGTTCCTCTGTAGAGTACTG
>JAYGXS010000004.1:19007686-19029234 GCA_036362985.1 Ligula intestinalis | reverse complement strand
ACAGGCAGCTACGTGGGGACCTAATCCAGGCATTTCGCATGTTGCGTCGTCAGGATTGCTGCCTCCAAACAAATGACTTCTTTGAGTGGGCCACCGCCTCTAGGCTGCGAGGACACCCCCTCAAATTAAATGTGACTGGGGCAAGACTTGACCCAAGAAAATTCTTTTTCTCGAAGAGGGTAATCCAGGCATGGAATGCCCTTCCTGCGGATATGTCATGTCCCCTTCCGTGGATGTTTTTAAGGCAAACCTAGACCGATCTAATGAGTATCGTCGCGATTAAGTATTCCAAATCCAATCACTGAAGTGTTCCGAATCCAAAAATTGAAGCGCTCTACATCCAAAACCTGAAATGCTTGAAATGCTATAAATATATACTAATGGTAATTTATAAGTAGTATTACTATTAGCATTTAACCAAATGAGTTTCAGCCATTATCTAGCTATGACGTCTCTGCTCACTATGCGATCTACCGCACCTATGGTCCTAGGCTACTGCTCACGACGTGGCGGGTTCCTCGGCTCTTGGCACAGCAAAGGCGTATCATGGTCGCATCTCCGGTCTTCGGGACTTTCTCGTGACTCCGAGGTCTCCTCCTCGTATGGTCCTTCGGATGTAGATATTACTCGTCATGGACGCCATGGCTGCCGTCAACATTCACCGAAGCATCATGCCCCCTATCATTCACATACTTCCCCCACGAGCGCCAGTTTTTCTCCTAAAAACCACAAATGACATTCCATTTTGAATTATGAGCCAGCCTTAGGAGTTTTTTCACTGTCTGCTCTTCTTCCTCAGTTACACTGCTGACTCGTGTAAACTTAGTGTGAGTTTATTACTTGAAACAAGCGAGTAGTCTTCTGAAATTGTGTCAACGACTTCTTTGGAATGTTCGGCTATGCCGATGCATTTCTTAACTCCTATGTACCAAGAGGGAGTTCAACGGCGTTTGCCTATATTTCCTTTGATAAATTTGACTTGATTTGACTCGAACCGCCACCTGCTTAAAAAGAACGTCCTAGGACCGACTACTAAGGTGAAAGTTCTCTACCCGCCCTCTATAATAATTATATAGACTTTTGTGGATTTTGACAGACAACAACTACAAAGCTCAGCTCGTTGATCAGTCAATTGAAGACCCTGAAAACCAAAGAGTATTTCGGTGACATTTACAGGACACTGAACCTCGCCATAAAACACAGTTATTTCACGGCAAAAAATATCTTGATACGCAAATCCTTGTAAGTCTACAGTTGTATCTGGTTAGTTTTTTTTTTGATTGAAGCATCGTCCAGAGATGGGGACTAAATTAATCGATGTATCGAGTTGGTGCGGGCATACAGAGCTCTGTGTACTCACCTCCAAATGTGCGTCACTATCTGCTATTGCTACCTGACTATGTCTCTGATGACGAACCCGCGACGGATATCGAAAAGTCAGGCGAATACAAATATTGTCCCAGCGATCTAGTCGTCTTTTTCTGATAGCTGATTAGTTTACACTTACTAAACTTGTCGTCTACAATGTTGCTGTTCTTATCTCTGACGGTCAATCCCTGTACGCATTTGAAAGCTCAGAATAATAAACAAACTGTTCCGGTGCTTGACCAGGCTTTTGTTTTACTCATGCAGACACCTAGAACACGAACCATCGTATTCATTCAACTTTTATATTCACTGACTGGCAGCTCAGCATGGGACTCTGTCATGACTGTTATTCCTATGACACCCCTGTTGCTTAATTATTTTCTCTTAGTCAACCACACACTGAAGAATGCAAAAACGAAGAAAAAACATCGAATCCCCGTAACACCCATTTTTGAGCGCATTACTAAATAGTAGAGAGTTGAGTAGCTGTGATAGCACGCATCACACCAATTCACAGACAATATTTACTCGAAGGGCACATCAAAAAGCCCTTTTAAACGCTTTGTGCTTGAGAAGAGAAGACTGGTCGGGGATCTGAACACTGTTTTTATTATTCTGAAATGTAGGCGTCGTGCAGAAGTTCATCGTCAGAAGTGCTAGCGACAACGGCAAAAGTAGTTTAAGTAGTGCACCTCCTATATCCCTAGTCCCAGCATTTGTCCTGCAGAAACGCTGATTATAGGGCGTTTGGTGGTGGAGAAATAGGATAGGCAGGGAAGGAAATTTTTATAACTGTTAAGGGAAAATTTAATCGAATTTGTTTCTCGCGGCCGCTGGGAAAACGTTGTTCAGCATGTAACTTGAAGGTACGCGCGGAGCTTCGCGCTGCGGACTATACTAATCTAACTCTAGAACGGTAAGTTAGACCTAAGGTAAGTTGAAGTAGACTACCTCCTAACCGCAACTTCTATTTTCCAGGAATTTCAAGAAATCTGCAATTCGATAATCAGTTTTTTTTCGAAAAACTTTAAAAGGTGATACAGATTAGGAAAATCTACAAATATAAATCACATAATTGGGTCAACTTAGATTGAATAAATCTGTCAAACCTAATAATTAAATCAGCCTAGTAGTCATTCGAATGGATTCGAGATGATTGCTTAGGAAATCCTGCTTGGGCAGTCAGCTTGCTGTTCCGTATTGGTGGATTCCATATGAGCGGTAAAGTTGGGCGGGTAAAATCGACCCAATTATGATTAAATTCACGGCGCGAGGTGGGGCGTTTGTAGCTCAAGTGGTCAGAGCGGGGACTTCCGGTAAAGGCCTTCGCTACTATGCGGGTTCAAATCCCGCCGAACGACTCGATTTTTTCACAATTGGGTTAACTCAAATTATAAAAATCCGCCAAACCTCCTAATAGATATAAATCAACAACATTTATAAATTCAATAAAATAAAAATGCGTATAATAGTTATTAAAGAATGTTCCATTGCCTATCCTAATTCCCCACCCATAAAACCCAATAACCAAGCTGTGTCCTGTATCAAGGCTTTGCATAGTCACCTCGGATAAATGGTCACGTCTTTTCACTGCCATTTGGTGTTCGTGAATGCGTGCGGAGAGGGACCTTCCATAATGCCCCACCTATATAACCTCTATTACCACTAGTTGTGTATTATAGAATTCCGGGGTTTATAGTTTCCAGGGTGTTACTCGTAATAGATTGTTACTGTTAATTTTAACCTTCGAGTCAAACTGGCTGCAAGGTCAAGGTCCTCAACCTTAGGAAGAGCTTAAACTTAACGGTAAAATAAAATATCTTACAGTGTTGCAAGAAGACGATGCAACAGAGGAGGGCAATCTCGTTTTCATCCATGTTCTTGGGCCTGAGGAAGGTGCCCGCGTCACGCAGCTGGGCAGCGACTTTCCGCATGATGGGAAATTCGGTGAGAATATACCTGCGTTCGCGGGGTGTGAAGTTGAAAAAATTGTACTCCATGGAGGTGGCATCGAAGTCGCGTGAGAGCTGGATGAGGACAATGGGGTACATGCTCTCTTGCACCAGGACTTTGGTGTCTGATCGAGGAAGATCTCGGAAACCGGGAATAGCGCGCGCGAACCGGATGACCTGGTGTGCGTGCGCCTCGAACTGAGCCATCATGTACGCCCACACGACCGATGCAGACAACTCGGGCTCCAGAAGGAAATTGGTAGTGACCTTGATGATCCAGAAAAAAAACCTTAGTAAACAATGCAGTTGCAGAAATACATTGATTTATATACAGCACCCGTGCTGGTGGTAGTCTGGGTTGGCGAGTGCAGTGTTGTTAGTGGTGCTAATGATCTTGGCAGTGGTTTTAGTATTTGAGGTCATGGTGAGGGTTTTGTTGGTGTTATTGATGGTGTTGGTGGTGACGGTGGCGTTTATGTATGTGGTGGTTTTGATGTTGTTTTTGGTTATGTTGGGGTTGGTGTTAGTGGTAGTGACTGTGGTGTTGGTGCGTGTGACGATTTTGGTGGTGGTTGTGGTGGTTTTCATTATGTATATATGTTGTTGGTGTTGTTAGTTTTGGTTTCGTAGTGATGGTGTTCGTAGTAGTGATTGTGGTGGTGTTGGTGTGGTGTCGGTGGTCTTTATGGTGTTTTTGATGGTGTATTTGGCGGAGTTCGTGTTTTGGTTTGTGGTGGTGCTGGTGGTAGTGATGGCGGTTGCAGTGATGGTGGGGTTTTTGGTGGTGGTGATCGTTTTGGTTTATGTCGTGAGTTGCTGTTGGTTTTGGTGATGTTGTTGACGCTGTTGCTTGTGGTTGTTGTGATGATAGTTTTGGAGGAAGTGATGGTGGGGGTGTTTGTGGTGGAGGCTGTGATGATGGTGTTGGTGATAGTCTTGGCGGTGTTAATGGAGTTTGTGGTGTTGGTGATAGTGATGATTGTGGTGGTGACTATGGTAATGGTATTTGGGATGATGGTGTCTGTGATGGTAAAGGTGGTGGTGACAGTTCTCGCGCTGGTGGTGGTTGTGTCTGTGGTGGTGTTGGTAGTTGTGAATATGATGTTGATGTTGGTGTCCTAAGCAGAACGCAGTTTGCACAGTTCACGCCGTACCCTCCTTCGACAATCGTGGAGATTGTTTGCCGCCTGAACCACCTGTTCTGTAAACATCTTCAAGGGCATCTGGCTAGTGAAGGAGTAGCATGGTGTCGGTGGTGCCGTCGATGAGTAGTCACCGTTCTGCGGCGGCTGTGAGGTGCTGGCCGTGGTCGACTTTACCGAAAAATCGGTTGCGACACCGTTCGGATAGACGCCAGGTGAAAAGGAACTGGGAAATACAGTTCTGGCTGCCTCGTAGTCGGAGGCCATCTGAGACGGCGGACCTCGCTCGCCTGTCTCCCGTGATTCCTCGCGTCGGAGTCGTTCGTCCTCTTCGCACATCTCTTCTGTTAAAAAACAACAACCAGCGACTATTTTTAATCTGACGGGGCACTTAAAACCCAGCACGTTTACTTCAAATGTCTTCGTCCAACACAAGCAAATTTTGGTCCGTATGTAATCAGAGATTATATAATATATAAATTAGGTGAGCTAACTCATGAATTTTTACAAGAAACTCCCTGTTACACAAATGCAAGCCAAGCTGCAGCCTCCAACGTCTTACAGTGATGAACTAATGGCTGTTCTTCAAAATAGGGCATATTGCGACTTATCAAGTTATATAATGTTGTTTTGAAATACCAAAGTGAAAATCGAACGTACTAGGTAAAATTAAGTATAAAATGTAGAGGAAACCTGTTCGTGCAAAAAAAACGAATTAATAAATGGTAGGAATTCGTCGTAGGACCCCCTGAGTGTGGCGCGAAGTGTGCCCCTCGGTCTTACGGATAGCTGGTTTTAGGGGATAGGATGGTTGGGGTATGTCAAGGAATAAATCAGTTTATCACGTTTCTGCAAAATAAAAAAGTTACGAGTAAAAGTTGGAGGATATGCCCTGATCTCGGACGTAGACACCTAAGTACATTTTAATATCATCGCTTACCCCTACTGGACCAACGGTGAGTGCGTGTATGTCAGGAGGGGGGTGTCCGCTGACCTCGGGCGAGGTCATTTGGGTACATTTTGTTGTAATATCGCTAACCCCAAGTAGAATAATGGCTAATTAATGAAAAAGTTGGCAGATTTCGGATATTCACCCTACTTAAAATATGTAAGTTAGCAGTTATTCTCACGCTAAATTTGAAAAGCCATTTTATTCAACCTACAGTAGTCGCCGATTATTAAGCCCACGGTTAATAAGCCCAGCCGCTTATTAAACCCAATTCGGTCTGTGCCCGCGGCGGGCTTAAAACCGGTGATGACTGTACTACAATAAGCGGCTGTTGTACATGGTGGTCCTCCGAGGACCCCTCCGCAGTTCCACATCATCACCTAATGCCTACTGGGCCAACAGCTGGCGTCCTAAGAACTGGAATATCATGAGAAATTTAACCTACTCAAAATTTGTAAGTAGGTGGGTATAAAACACAAGCACCCTTCTGAGGCCCCAGTACTTACTCTTAGCGAATAAAGCAGCACCAGTAGAATTACGTTGAAAAATAATTCTTTTGTAACATTTTCGGATACATATACTTCCCTATTACGTGCATGGTAATGTATGGCTGTTACCGAACAGTCTAAAGTGCGAGTATGTATTCCAACACGGTTTCACAAGAATTGCTACTTGTTTCTTCCGTTTATACGTTGCTTGAGTTACGTTGGACTAAGGCAACCAAAGTTCAGCTTGATTTTGCCTATTGGGAGGTCACAGGAGCAAGATATTTCGTAAGCTCACGTGCGGACATGCCAGTCAGTGCCTAAAAATGTAACTGGAATTGCCAGCTGCAGTTGTAAACGTAGGATTTTTGTACACTAAGAGGAACTTTCTTCCGCCAACTTTCTTTTGAATAAGTGTGCGATTTCAAGGGTTCCAACCCTTGAGATTAGGTATGACTGGCTGATGATGGCTAACAAGCCAGAAATGGCCATTCCGGTCTCCCTTGTATTTGTTGGATCCTCTCCGTCGTATACGTGAGGTCGCTAAGAGACAGCTTGAAATCACTCATTTTGGAGCCTCAAGGCCCTCCGAGAAAAGTGTATGCCCTAACCAGATAGATTGGATGAACATACCAGTTCCATATATATATATATATATATATATATATTGATATGCCTAAAGACTCGGGGTCCAGATATGTTATCGAGTGTATCGTCTCCCAAAGAAGAGGAAGAAGAAGGGGCGGGTTCGTGGACCAAATATCTATATATATACTGTGTACTGTGTATACTGTGTACTCTTGCCTTTGTCTGTTGGATGACCTGACGTAGGAGTCAGGTTTCCATCAAGGCCAGCCACTGCAACGGCACTAGCCACCAGATCTCTGTAGTTTTGCAAGAACCTGTTCCCCTCCTCCGGAGAGCTGTCCGAAAAACCGCGAGATCGAGTCCCACAAATCTGCGATTCACTGCCCTCCGTCGCCTCGCTTTTTATGCGTTCCAACGGACGCCGCTCCGAGGGTTCGCTACTTGGCCGTGTCATGTAGAGCGCTGAGGTTCCTGTCTCCTGCATATCAGCAGAAGCCGCCGTCATCGTGTTCATTTCCAGTGGGGCGGCTATCCCCTCAGCTGTGCCTGAGTCGCTCGCGGAGTCGACCCTCTTGGCGAGCAGGATGAAGCTGGAAATCTGAAAAAATCAAAACAGTGCGTTGTTTTCCTCACTATCTTTATTGGTAGGAGTACATCGTGGGACCACTCGGGGGGCGCGTACTCAAACTTCGGGCAGGGACACTGAAGTAGGCTTTGATATCATCGCGTACCCTCCACTTGACCAATGGCGAGCGCATGTATGGAGGGGGACTGTGTCTTGACCTCGGACGAGGTCATTGAGGTTCATTCTATAGTAGTACCACTAACCCCAACTAGAATAAGGGTTAACGAGTGCAGAATGTGGAAGAGTGTGATATTCGTCCTACTTATAATTTGTAAGTAAGCGATTATTCCCGTGGTAAGTTTTAAAAGCCATTTTTGCTTAATATGCTGACTTAAGCGGTTATTGTATGCAGTGGCCTTCCGAGGACCCCTCTGTAGTTCAACGCCTTCATCCAGTCCCTACTGGGTTGACGGCCAGCGCGCAGAAAACTGGAAGATTTTGGGCAATTCAGCCTACTTACAATTTGTAAGTATGTGGTTATAATGCATAAGCACCTTCTGCTACCACAGCGGGTACTCTCACCCTTTTTTATACACGTAGATAACCAAATTAGTGCGTGAAATGGACTTACGGCTTCTTGTTCATAATTGTCAGCCGGACTACTGTTCCGTCTGTTTGCGGCTGAATCCAGATAGGCACCCGATCTTGACTCCACTTCTTCGACCATCTTGTCGGAGTTAGCAATGAACTCTTCGCTGCTCGATTGACCCGAATCAGGTGGCGCCGGCGGCGCCCCAGGCTGCTGTCTGTACCGAGGCACGGAGTCACTGGCATCGGAACCGGTTCTTAATCGCAATCCGAATGTGACCTCATAGCGTCCTAGCAGGGACCGCGGTGGTGACAAATAATTTACTCCAACGGAGACTTCCGATCGAGCAGTCTCATCGCCCTCCACTCGTTCGCTGTCACCGGCTGCGCCGCTAACCGTAAATTGTTCACCTGTCTCCAGGTCGATTCGGGGACGACTGTCATGATGACAACTGCTCGCCACCTGCCGTTGACAGTTGGCCCCGAAATCGATCTGTCCACCACAGCGTGTAGGGGGCGCCTCTCCGTACATGTAGCCACCTGCGGGATCATCGTCGCGTTGGGGCAGAAATTCTTGTGCCCTCTGATGGTCGTGGTAGGGCGGAATGCCTTTGGCCAGCTCGGCAAGTTTCGCAAATTTGGCCAGTGACAAGTTGCCCATTCTGTTCGCTTTTTCCCCCTCACCGGACTTCTTGTCGCCGCCAGCAGTAGCATAATTGGTGCGGTTAATGTCGTCGACAGCTGGACACTGGTGTTTTTCGGCGTCATAACCTGTTCGTAGTCTGTTTGCGAACTTGTCGAAGCAGTGTGACTGGAGAGGATTTAGCCCCAGTGCTGCTGTCTGAGCCTCAAGCTTCATGCCCTGGCCGGAAGTTGAGTCTGAAAAGTGTGATGATGATGACGATTGGATTTGACGTGCAGACTGAGGGCTGTCCTTATCACACTGCATGTATTGATCAACCTCCATAGGCACTGTTTTGGTTTGTTCAACCTTGAGATCGGCGGACGGGAAAGCGAAACCAGCAGCCCATGCAACGTTTTGCGAGTGGAGTGAGAAAGCTGACATGCGATTGGGTATAAGATTTTGCAGCCTTGCCGCTTGTCTGCCACCACTCTCCTCGGCCGTCAAGTGCAATTCGTGATTTTGTTGTTCAAGTTTCATTTGGCCAAGTCGGCCAGCGGGTGGATATGGAGTATTATTGGAGGGGAAATCAATTCTTGGCGTCTGTAGATGCTGATGGTGGGGCACCTGATCGCCATATAGTTGACCGCTGGGTGAAGTAGATGTGTTTGTCTTGGCGCGGATTCGCTCGATTTCCATTGCGCACATGTGTTTTACGGCATTCGGTTGGCGGCCGATTCGACTACCTAAAATGAAGGTTATTTAGTTAGCCAGTCATTGTTACTTTGTTGTGTTCAGTAGTTCGTTTTTGTTATCATCAATTTATACTTACCGTCTTTGGACATCCCGACAGACAGGCACTTCCTATAGCGGCAACTCTTGCAGTTGTTACGTGTGGCCAATGTTATTAGACAAGCGCCACCGTTCCGGCAAGTGTAGCGTTGATTATCTCGCTCACTTATTGTACGGCGAAAGAAACCCTGTGGAGAATCAAACAAAATCCGGCGTTGGTTTTCTTGCAAACAGCCGTCCGCTGGGAAAGTATGGAAGAATTAGCAGGTTTTGTATGAAACTAACCTTACAGCCCTCGCAAGTAATCGCTCCAAAATGAAAGCCAGAGGACTGAGCGCCGCAAACACGACAGGGAATGATTGAAATGTCATTCGCCGGGCAAACTGCTGCACCTAATCCGGTAAAAATCAATTTAAAGTATTAAGATGACAGACTCCAATGGAAAGGAAAATAAAATAAAACTAAACTCTACTTTGAAGAAAAGCCTTCGCGAGATTAGTCATATATGGACCTCGGAAGTTTGCAAACAACCATTAAGTCTATTAATATCGACTGGAAGACGTTAGCCGAGGGAAGAGGCCAGCACTCCAGACAGTTCAGGATACTGATTTATAGTTTGCATAAGTTCAGAGTGAGCTCTTTCGGGAAATTTACGGTGATAAGTACTCGTCTCCCATATTACAAGTGGCATTGCGCTAAAGCCCGGGGAGTTAGTTTTATCAGGGATTGGATTGGAAGAATTCGTGTTTTTGACAGTGATATAGCTAGACCACTGAAGTAGGCATCCCCTAGGATTTAGTGCAAGGCCAATTTATTACGGATATGTTTTTATCCGTATCCACGTTCGAATTTTTCGGACCACCGAAGTCCGTTCGGATCACTGTAAGTTTAGTAGCGCACGTTAGATAACTTCAGCCCCAGAATTCTGTCTTACAGAACCGGTGATAATAAGGGTTTTATGGATGGGAAACCACAGCAAAGCAGAAGAATAAATGAAAGAAATATATCAAATAAAGGCGGGAAATAGTAGATTACATCGTTATAATAAGCTAATATATACAAATAACAAGCATGCAATAATTAAAAAATAAAAAGCACCAACAGTAACGTTTTTTTATGTGCGTACATTTTTAATTTGCCATCACTTTCTAACAAATAAACCTCTGAGGTCAATGCTGCAGATTGCAGCATGGTAGTTTGCCCAATCTAAGAATGCCAAGTAAGTCGTGCCTCTGTGTCAAGGTATGTGGTCTACGAAGCCTGTACTTTCAATCAAAGCTTGACGACTGTGAACTCATACACAAGGCTGGCATAGTAGCTGATCCCTGCAGTAACTGAAGACCAATGGCTGTCTAATTGCATCATCCGCCTGGCTGGTTGGCTTTCTCGTCTCCCTGTCGTCGTCCCCTGCATCGTCGCAGTACCAGTGCTCAAACGGGGCAACTATTGCACTATCGATTTTTCATGAAATTGCGCTGCCTACGCTGTTCAATCAATGCGATATCGATTAATGGGCTCATCCAGGTCCGGCGGCGCGCAGCAATCGAACATGCAGCCGACTGCAAGCGCAATCCAGCCACCTGGGGAAGAGCGCACTCGGTTTGCGTCCCAGTTCGCAGGATTTCTGTCACAGACGGAATTGGAGTGCGTACGCGCGTGGTCATGGTGGGACGGGCCTCCGCGTCGCCGCCGCCACCCGTGTAGCGCTTTCTTCCTCCTCCTACCCCCCCCCCTCCCCTCCCCAGCTCGCCTCTCACACATCCGATATACATCCAATTTTGATGGCCCAGTCGATCTCTGGGATTGAGACAGCTCAGCCTCTCATACCGCCTGTGAGCGACAGGAAGAATACATGTGCATATGTGTACTTCTGAGTAAGCTAATGCCCGGTAGTGTCACAAGCAGGGCCAAAAGGGGCGGGAGGGGGAGTTGGAAACATCAGCGGGGTGGTTTAATGCTGGGGACAGGCCACCCAAGTTTCCCTAATGGTGGTCAGTGTGTAGGCTGTGCGGCGGTAGTAGCAGCAGCAGCCTGATTTAGTTTAAATTGCGTGTACCAGCGTGGGAACGCTTTCACGCTCACAGTAGCCAGTCAGGCAGACGGGGGGAGGCTAACACATCCATCCAGCCTCCCCCTCCCGCTGTGTGCTGGTCCCCTGTCCGTTTCAGTGCCCAGTCAGGGGGTACATGGATGGGGTTGGGACCTCCAGCCCCCAGCAGTCTAACTGGTGATTGATGTAGAGTGCGAGAGTGGGAGACAACCAGTTTGCACACCTGTATCGAACACATACGCACACATGTCGCGTTATTCAACTCACACGAATTGTACGCGTCGGCCTGGACGTGGTACCTCCGGGGCTCAAAACCTTGCCCCCAACGCTGACCCCCCTACCCTGACATGCTGTAGCCTCCACACAGCTGATTTCTGACACAGGACTCCTGTGGGACACACAGAACTAAGTTAGAAGGCATATCCACCCCCTTCCGCCCAGTTCCTCTAATCGAGTAATTTGGCTTTTAGGGTATCATCTAGGCAGACATCAACCTCTCCATTTTTTGGAATTTCATGAAGTGGCATTTCAACAGCATCCCGCTCTCCCCAACCGTAGCCCGTCTGTTGACCTTTTAATGAAGCCACTCTTCACAAATTTTCAGTCCAGATTTGGTGTTGGACTTCTGGTTGAAAGGCCGTGGATCGAGCCCTGGATGGTGCACCACCTGGGGTCCGGTATGGCTGGCTGATGATGGCTAATGGACTAGAATGGTCATTCCAGCCTCCCATGTCACTGTCAGCAATGTTTATCTGCATACACTACTATCCGCTGTGGGACTCCTGGTGGAGACTGAGCATCAAGGTAGAACGGGACGAATGAATTCCGTTTGTGATCGCTGAGCGTTCGTCGACAAATTTAAATATTCCCGATCTAAATCGACGAGACAACGAGCACCTGGCCCAATGTTAAGAGTCTTAGGCTTCTAATCAACAGGCCTTGGGTTCGAGCATCATGTTTGTTATGGCTGGCTGATGATGGCTTATGAGCCAAAGATGGCCATTCAAGTCTCCTTTGTCTTTACCGGCAATGTTTATCTGTCCAGACTGCTGGCAGCTCTCAGGATTATCTAAGAGCTGATTCATTTTCGTCTCCAGTTCACCTTTGACGCCGGCTCCGGTTGATACGTGTGTGCCTGTGTGTAGTAGGAAGTAACTGACAGTAACTGGCAAATCCACGCCTGGGACTCAACTTAACCTAACTGGGATTTATCACGCCGCTTTCTGAGCTGCCACTACCAACTATGGGTCATCGCTTCAACATCAATGGTCAATACTCAATACTCACTCCGTACTAGCTCTTAGCTCTCAGGCACCCTTAGCCTTGTTAATCGTTATCCGTTTTTCGTTGCAGTATTGTTACTATTTCTGTCCCTAGCGTTACAAACACTGCTAGCCGTATCCATAAGTCAAAGCAGTCGCCTCAAGCACTCCATAAAAATCCTCCGCTGAAAGGTTAGCCATACTCTTGTTCCTGTTCTCGCTCTTTCTCTTTCGTTCCTTCTGTTCTCCTCCTCTCTTTTTCATTTTTTTTTCACACAAACACTATCTCTCTTCTTATTCTGCGCACCGGCAATTACAAGGTTCACCAGCTCGTTTCTCTCTCTCTCCTTTCTTAGCCCCGCCCACGGACGCCAAACGACAACGGAGTATGGGTCGGTGCGTGCGTTCGCGCTCCCACTGGGTTTCAGGCCCCGCCTCGGGTGACCGATCAGCTAGGCGGTCGCTAGACGGTGGGGGAGAGAGTGATGTCGACCCTCAGCGCGCTGCTCTCTTCACTATAATAAATATGAACGCGCTTGAAGCTATCACGGTGCGCTAAAAGCCGTGGCTTGGAGGGTTTGCCAGCTGACGGGATGACCCGGCCACCTACGTTGCTGCTCCTCTAGTACGCGTGTATTTAAGTGTGCTTATGTGAGGAGGTGGAGGACTGGGAGTCAGGCTGCAATGGCTCCTTCTTAATGTGGCCTTTATGGCGCTCCTGCCCACACGGGAGCCTACCTAGCGAGTTGGCTGAGTCAAGTGCGCGCGTGTTGAGTGACTATCGTGCCAGTCCTCCCTCATCCTCGGTCTTATTGACTTCGTCTTTACATCGGAAACGGAAGTGAGAGCGACGAACGAGTGGGTAGATTCCCCGCGAGTCTGCTTTAACTCTTGTTTTTCATTCGCGGTAGTTCGCTGCGTTGCTTCAGCTTGCTGTAGCCTTCGTGCAGCTTGCCCAACTTGCCTCAGTGTCTGCTTCGGCTTGCTTCAGCATTTGCTGCGGTTTGTTGGAGCACGCGACTGCCCATCGTCAAAATCGACGGGCAAACTGTCGTGTGACACGGTGGCCCAGGATGTGTGTGAGCTGGGATTCGCACTGCCATTTCCCTTTGGGCGTTGGTGGCACGCGTATGCAAGTTTAGACTCGGGCATCAGCCACCCCTCGTCTGTATGGCACTCCCACTCCGTGGGGTCTCAGTCAGTCAGGCACGGCTGCGGCTCCGGTCGCCTACGTCCGATCCCGATCCCGCCTCCGGTCTTATTGGCTCAATTTCGGCACCGGGCACCGGCGGGTGAGGGAAGTCAGAGTGTGGTAGATGCAACGCAAGTCTACCATTACCTAAAACTAATTCGTGCGCAAGTCGCCATCCCTGTAGCAGCACTACGCTTTGGAGCATGCGGTGGACATCTTCGAAATCAACGGTCAGATAGTATTGCCGGCAAAGACAAAAGATACTGGCATGGCCATTTCTGGCTTATTAGCCATCGTCAGCTAGTCATACCCAGACCCAAGTGGTGCCCCACTTGAGCCTCGAACTCGCGACCGCTTTGATCAGAGTCAAACACCCCAACCATTGAGCCACGAGCTTTTTGTATCGCCGGGATATTGACACTCGACAATGCTATCTACCTATAATACCAGCTGTTACGGCTGGCAGGGCCTCTGGCGGGACCGAAGGCGGAGCGGGACAGATGAGAGCCGCGTTAGCGGTTATATGAACGTTCATCAAGGAGGGCCGAACTGTCGCGTTAGGCAATATACACGCGCAGGCAATAGGATGCATGACTAATTCGGCCCATTCCTCCGTGTGGGCTGTAACACAAAACGCGCGCACACACACAGAGGCATTGAGGCCTGTGTGCGCACACGGGCTGCTGCTGGGGGCAGGGGGGCAGCTACCTCTTGAGTCATCATCGCGTCATGACAAAAACGAGCAGTAGACCGAATTTTGGACAGGCATCAGTGCTGGTGGTGGGTTTACGCATGCGCATTCAGCTCGCCGGCTGGGCCCTGGCGCAATCTCGAGGCCGGGCCGTGGGCTGCACCACGTCGGGGAAGCAGTGGGGTGGGGGGAGGGGGGGGGGTGGTGGCGTTGCGTCATGCCGACGTTATTGCAACGCACACACACGGCGGGACAGACCGATGCGTCATTGGTCGATGATTGTAGCGACTGTGGCGGACAAGGCCTGCGCTTCCTGCCATAGCCTCCCTCTCTAAATGCGGGTCTGTTCTGTTAAAAGTGTATCGTAAGCCTGCCGTACCGTGTTCGTGCACACGTCCAACAGGAGGCGGGGGTTCGCGGTTGTTCTGGGATTGTGAAAACCCTCGCAACCCCCTTGCCGAAGGCTCGAGGTTGTACAGAACTGCAACACACTTCCGAACAGAGCGACGTTGTCTCGTGCCATGCGGTCACTTGAGAGCCAAAACAAGCCAAACCTCCAGCAAAGAACGCTTGTTTACTCGAAGCTTTCTCAGTTCCTGTGCTAGCCAATCAGCGGTGAGAGGGAGTGGTTGCAATGCGGTCGGTGCAACAATGAAACGCGAGCGCTATTGATCAATGCAGTCGGGGAGCTGGTCACGTGGCGAAAACGTACTTGGGACTAAACCTACTGCAGTAACCGTCCGTCCGCGCGCGCGTGAGACCCGAGTCGTACTTACTTAGCGTAGCTTGTGTAGAGACAACTTGCCAATCAAATGTTGGAAAACTTCTTGTAGCAATTGCCAGCACGGCTCTACAGTAGCAACTCGAACAGACACTGAAACGCTAGGTTCGGGATACAATAAACCTAAATTGTCAAAACATGGCGAGGGGAGGCTTAAACAGCAGAGTTAACAAGATTCTCCAGTGAGGCCTTATATATTACCGTAAAAGAGTTACTCTCGCAATGGCTGACAATAGTTGACGTACCAGGAAGTACCATGCCGATGCGAAGACATTTTTGATAGCGACAACGTTGGCAATGCGTCCGCGTGTCTTTGTTCACCTCACAGGAGTTCACCTTTGAGCAGGAGTATTTGGCATAGTTCTCATTCTTTGAACTTCGAATGAAGAATTTCTGAAGGGGAAGCAAGGGGCACCAAAGTGAGCTAGCTAGCAAGACCTGTTGTTGTTGAAGTTGAAACTGCACAAAATGCTCCCCAGAAAAAAAACTATTAATTCGTTGCCATTCCAGATGAATCCTGCCAACAGATGACTTTGTTCCTGTTGGAAATTTAACATTTAATTCTACTTTGGTTCACTCGTCCTGGTCGAAAAACAACCTACAAGGAGGTTCCCCACAAAGAAATGAGATTTTATTTATTTATTTCAAGATAGCATCTTAAAAGCAGCGAGCCTCTTCAAAAGCCTGTCCATTCGATGTTATGGACTTGCCCCCAGCGGGTTTTTCCACTGTTCGATGCAGGGTTTATTTTTATTTTTCTGAACTAATGCTGGTAAGTGCTTCCAGTTACTTTTTTTTACCTCGTTTACGTTCTGAAAACGTCTGCCCTTTTGTGTTTTTTTTTTTCATTTTTCGGAATAATAAGAAGTTTCAGAGGGCTAGGTCGGGCGACTAAAGGGTATTGGGAAACTGGTGACATGCCATTTTAAGTCAATAAATGGTCGAACACTGTGTGAACAGAAGTGTTGCCATGATGAAGAACAAGTTGAGCCTGGATGAGGTCGAAAAAAGAAGAAGCTATCTTCAACTTCAAAGGTGGTTTCTGGGTGTTAATGGGGGACCAGAACGGGTTTTATCCTTACAGTGAGACATGGCAAACTACTCGTAAATTGAAGCATTGTATTACCGGAAAAAATATGAACAGCGAAGAAACAACGAGGTTTACAGAATTTAATGAAATCATACAATTTCGTGACCTACTACTCAATCGCATACGTTCATTGCCTATTAATGAGATAAACCAAACTGCCCAACTAAGTATCGACCTAGAAGGCTGAAAGTTGATGGGCAAACAGAACATGCTTTCGGCGTGGCTTCTTAGCTCAATTGGTAGAGTATGGCTGCACTAAAGTCTTCCCTACTGATGAGGATTCTAATCCTACCGAGGCCACGAATTTTTCCCAGCTGGGTCAATCGAATTATTCAAATCTGCCAACCCCCCTCTCCTAATAAATAGAACCCGTTTCTGCTACCGTTTTATGCTGATGTCTCTGATGATGAATCCGCGACAGATGTCGAAACGTCAGGCAAATAAAATTGTCCCAGCGATTGAGTTGTCTTCTTCTGAGAACATGAGCTGTTGGTCTAAGCTGTGAATGCGCATAGTGACGGATTCGTTAGGGGTCACGAAATTGTATGATGTCATTAAATTCTACAAAACTCGTTGGCCCGGCCTTATTCGTAAATTGGTGCCTGGCTCAGATCTTCCTTCCCACAAGTTTCCTAAAGCACTGAAACGTTTTCTTTCGCTGTTGTCTGTAACGGGAAACAGAATTTGATGTGAAGACTTTGCTCCTTACAGTTTTTCGTCGCGAAATCACTGAGAGCATCGGGGGGGGGTTAATGAAACAATCGTACTGTCCTCTGTGATGCTTTCTCGTGAACACTACTGGGTCAACTAAGCAGCAAAATTGTTTTGCAAACAACGTATCTAGCGAGAGCATACAGCAGTATCAACCCACCTGCCTACAGAAGATGATTCCAACTTATTTTGGAGGAACCCATTTCAGTCGCTGGTAATGTAAAAGTACTTAAAAGTATAGGGCAGTAATTCTAACAGAAAATAATGCTCGTTTCTAGGGTGCCCCCCTCTCATCGTTAACTCTCATAAAGGAGGGCATTCGTCGAACTCAAAAAAAACACCGGAGCGGTGTTGATTGGCACATTCGGTGAATTATGGTCAGAACTGCGCAGCATCGGCCGCCCCCACGAGGTGAAGAGATGACAGGAGATGGGCGTGGGTGCGATGAGATAGTCTCCGTCTACGCGTGCCACCCACCAGATCCCAAGTCACACAAACCACGCTTCACTCCGTCTGCTGTTCCACTGGGGACAAAAGAGGAGCCATGACAGGCTGGCTCTCCGTTCCAAAGATTGTCAACAAGCGGATAAAAGCCACCCAGTAGGGCTGGTCTACCTCTCCGCCACCTCTAATCCCGAACTGGGTTAGTGTTGGGACGGCCTAACAACAGCCTTAGCAAGCAGTAGCTTGCAAGCCATAACAGCGTCCCCAATAGGCTATCGATCGGCCTGTGCGCGAGCTAACACACCGCACTAGACAATCAATCGATAATTTGAATTTCTAGCTACATTCACCCACTGAGCCAACAGCCAATGGGGCTGGCCACTATTTCAGAAGACAACCTGATTGGCTCAAGGGAAATCGTTTACACACGTTTGTTTCCCTAAATTTGTTGTACCTCTAACACTCATGGACTTTCGCTTCTGCACACTTCCTGTCTTGTTTTCTCGTTAGGGGCTCACATGAGGCGTAGTTAGACGGCGAATATTTTGGCCTGGGCCTCCGTTACAACAATTTGGCGAAATGATATCTCGGCCTGGGTTGGCTGAAGATTATGGCGGGTAGAGTAGCTGGGCGGAAAGTCTGCCCACGTGTTATTGGCTTGTTTGGTCCCCATCCCGTTCTCACGTTCTGGTCGGAAGACGCAGGCCTCAAATGCGATTGTGAGCATCGTGGGAGGGGAAATAAAGTACCTACTATTCTCAGCCTGCTTTATCATTTCCCTAGTTACTTTCATACCTCGTTGTGGTGAAATTAAACAACACACCACGTTCATCAGTTCACCCCTTAGGCCGTATGATGAAGGTAGTCGCCTTAGCGGTCTCTAATTCAGATGTTAGGCCAAACGTACCGGGAAAGCACAGATGACAGTGAAATAGGTGTTGACTATGTATGTGATTGGAGTGGAGTGGAATACTTCTCAGAGATGGCAGAAACTCCCTGGTTTTATGGCTGTCAATGTAAGGCCGAAACCGAGTGCATGCCCTCAGAAAAGCGGTTGAAATTAGAGTATAACATGTGTGTTTTTTAGGCCTATTTTACCCTCCGCTAAAGAAAGTCTGTCTGTTTCGCTAAGTGACTTTATACAATTGGCAGGTATGTTTACTGGAGGCAACATTGTAAGGCTACAAGGATGTCCTAAAAGGACAGAAAAACTGAACTTTTGCGACTGCATTAAGGACTATTGAAGCCAGCACCCTAACCGATCTGCGATGGCCCAACAGAAACGGTTCACGGGGGAACTGAAATGACGAGGGGTGTGATTGTAATAGTCATCCTCTGCTCTGGCTTAAGGTATAGAAATTGAATTAGGGACTGCAAAATGTCTGATTATTGTTGATCGGAGGGAACGGATAATACACTGACGGTGTGAGAAGTTACCCAAAGAACATTAAATTTAAGTTAACTACTCAAGTTTGACCATCGTCTATCGAAGTCTGCGTTGGTCCTGGGGAGATTTGAGCAGCGCTGTATTTAGACAGTCATCTTGATCGAATAATAAGAATACAAAAGGGACTGGAAACGGGCGTACGCGCGCGGGTTGATTCCCTAACAGACATCAATCAGACTTAACTAAACGGGACGTTAGGAAGGATCCGAGGCAGCCTGACTCTCAATCCCGAAGACAGAGTTATCTCACGAATTAAGGTGATAGTTCGCATTCCAGGTAGGAAGGAAGGCTGTTCGATCACCTGAATCAGTTCATCTGAGTTCTTAGACTCTTACTGGAGTCCATCATTTAGTATAAAAGTGGCAACGAAACACGCAAAAACTATGACGGGTGTGCGCCAACCTTTCATTAGTTACCTCGTCAATTAGGAACCCTCCAAGCTATGGGACGTAGCGATAATGATAGCATTCGACTCAGTACGGCAAAGAAAGCTTAGACGATGAGGTGGATCTATTCTTCCCTTCGCCTCCCACGATAAACCGATGGTAAGATTAAGTAAAGCCAACTTGAAAACTTCCCAGGAATTTCACCCTCCGCCGAATTCCCCGTCTAGTCCCTCAAGCGACATTAAAACAGAACTTGAATCGAAAACCTATTCGATAGTGCCTATCTGTAGATTTGAGATTCAAATCGCGTACGTTTCGAGCCCAAATGCGTGCTGTTTAAGGTTTTGTGGAAAAAAGGGAACATAAGAGCGATGAACGCCGTTGAAGTAGCCTAAAGTAGAAGCGTGATATTAAAAACGCTTAAAAATAGAGTTTATTGGGTGTGATAAACTGTGTCCGGATATCGGGAGTCTGTCCGTTCTGGCTGTCAAAATTAGTTTCCATGCAGACAGTCCTAAATATGCTAGTGTTCTCCACGGACACAAACATCGAACATTTTTAGTCGTTTCTAGGAGGGGTTCGCAAACCGTCCGCCCGGTGTCGGCTGACATTAATGGTAGTAAGGCAGTTTTGGTAAATTCAGTTTATTGTTCTGACTGGAAATTCGTAACATCCAAGAATGTACTTTTTTCAGATGACTTTAATTTCATGCACAGAATCCCCCTCTGTCGCTCTCTTTCCCTTTCTACTCACACTTCCGTGTGCTCAAATGCGCGTTGGTCCGATTTTAGGTCAGTGCAGGAAACGAGATCGTAGAGGAGACGGGCTGGGAGGGTGCAGGAGTTACGTCGGCGCTCCCACCCCCACTCCGTTCCGCCTTCATCTCGCCTCCGCGGAGGCAGAAGACAAGAGTACACTTCTGTAGGGTAGGGGGAGCAGCGGGTTTTGGGAACCGACAAGCCGGCTTTCTCCCAGGCATGAGAACTGTCAGCGGACATTGCCGCCGACATCGCTTTGGAGGCTTTATGGGGGCTTGTGCACTCTGCGCTGCCACCTCTCTTTGTCCGCCCGGCCGCCCAATATCTCCCGCCCTTCCCCACCCCCCCCCTCCCCATCTCTGAGACGGGGCAGCGTTACACCAGAACGAGATGTAACCGTTGTAGCCATCGTCTTCTACAGAGAGCAATCAGCAGCAGCAGCAGCAGCCCCGGTTTCCCGCCCCCACTCGGGGGCGTGCATGCACGCTGCCAGCGCGGGAACAAAGAATATCTGACGCGCACGCACGCGCACGCACGCAGACAGTGCGGCCTGGTAGCCTGCACGCGCGTGCATGGAGCCGCGTGGACCAATCACAACGCGACGCACATCCCTATTCGCTACCCGGCCACGCACGCGCAGGCTGCAATGACAATTCTGGGCGCTGTCCGCTGCTGATATGCCGTGAGAAGGCGAAGACGCTGCCGCTGCAACGTCTCCGCCTGGTGGAAGCAGTAGCAGCAGCCTGCAGCCTAGACCGCAAATAGCCAGTTTCTTCAAACTAGTTCATCAACAGGCCGGATGAACTTCAGTACAGTGGGGGTAGTGAGGAGCCCCCACCGCCCCCAAACGCGGGTTATCACCACTGTCCATCCCGTGGAGCCGGCTGTGGGAACAGTGGGTGGTGGAGTTTATGGGTGTTCAGAAAGCTGAAAAATCACAAACGTAAAGAATCCAGTAGCTATAGTCGGTTCCCCCAAGTTTACGTGGAATACTATTAAGTTGAAATCCCTCTTTTATGCTTGCATGCCCTAGCTTCAAGCTACGGCTTCGCTTAAGGTTTCCGGCATCCAAAGTAGCGACTATCTTACCTATATGGAAGAATTTGTACGGCTGAAATGATACACATTGTTTGACAGGTTAAAAAATGTTGTCGTTAGAAGGCTTATGTGTACAAAGAGGAGACGGTAGATCGAAAGAGAATTATTTCAGGTTTATTCTACCAATCCTAACCCGGATCAGATTTGGCGAGGTACTGAAGAACTTCAGTTTGTATGAAATGGTGGTGAAACATCACCACCGTGTGCACACGCATGCTTCTGGTTACAGGTTGTGGTCAGAGCAATGATTGGCTGAATAAAGGCCGAATAAACCCACGGCAATACTTAATCAATCTACCCGTCTTCTCTATCGCCCTCTGTTAGTATAACCTGGACGACTTCAGCCTGATAGTTAGTTGCCTGTTTGTGATATTTACCACTCGTGTTTACTTCGGGAGGCTAATGGATCGGTGCACGTCCATTTCTGGGGTTTAGATGCATTTACGCAGGTTCGAGCCCTCAGAAAAAACATCTAAAAAGACCAGAAAGACCAGAATGCTAATCTATTTCCTATTTTTTTTCACAACCATAGCCCGTATAGGTTGCTCATCATCATCATCATCATCATCATCATCATCATCATCATC
>JAYGXS010000004.1:18994368-19006297 GCA_036362985.1 Ligula intestinalis | reverse complement strand
AGGAGGAGGAGGAGGAGGAGGAGGAGGAGGAGGAGGAGGAGGAGGAGATAATGTGGTGGATATAGCGGAAAGTGACTGTCGAACTGTCAGACCAAGTGTAACGAGTAAGCAGGCCTGGCAGGAAAACCCTTCTACCAACTGAGTTGGGTACATTTTCAGCTACCATACAAATTAACACAGGCTGCTTTAGCTCACGTTATAAGGCATGTTCTGCAATGGTTACTCCAAAGACTTGATACGCCGATGCATGAAAAAACAACAACGCAACAAAAAGGATCCAGATGGCTCTACTCAAACACCCAAAACGAACACATGGCGAGTCCTCCCTTATATAAGGAGTGCGTCTGAACTCGTTGAAAGGCACTTGCGGAAACACCCAATTAAAAGTGGCGCACAAACCGATGGCTACTTTACGTACCCAGCTTGTACACCCTAAGGATAGGATTGGATACCTTAATAACAAAGGAATTGTCTGCAAAATCCCATGTGGAGGTTGTGATATTGTACATTGTGGCCAAACAGGAAGATCCTTCTCAACACACATCCACGAGCATTAATTGGCCGTGAAGAGACGTGACCATTCGTCCGAAGTGGCTATGCATTACTTCGACACAGAACACATTTGCATGGGATAAAACACGCATCGTCGGAAGTTACCCCTCAAAAAATGGCCGAGAATACCTCGACCGCACGTTTGAAAGGCTAGTTGTTCATTTCACATATCCTGTTAATCCAAAGACGAGCTGGGGCACCAGACACGAAAATTCACTAATTAAAGTTACGTTATATCCCAAAGAACATCTTCTTTTAATTAAAATTTATTGGACTGCATGCTTTTCAATTTATGCGAATGCTTTGCTCTGCTAGGGTAGATGGGTGCTCGCTGATCGTTTACAAAATTCACGCGCTGTGTGACTGCTGACGGGGCTGGATAGTGAGCTTTAAAGCAAAGTGGGATGAGTGAGTTCCGCAACCGGTCGGTTTACGTCCGTTTACCGCCGTTGATAATCCCTATCGAAACTGACAGGACAACAAGCTCATAGTGCAGTGGGTTAGAACGCTGAGCTTCTTCTTAAGAACACCGCGGTTTCCAGCTTCGGGGTTGTGTATGACTGGCTGATGACGGCTAAAAAGCCAGAAACGACCATTCCAGTGTCTCTCTGGTCTTTTCCGGTTATGCCTCTCTGCTTATAATATTTTACTTGCATGCTGATGCTTTGTCAGACTTCAGACGATCATACGTCCTTTTAGTGCATAAAGACGCTAATCGGAGACGAATTCTCTAGATAAGAAGACGAATCGATCGCTGGGACAATACTTTTATTTGCCTGACGTTTCGAGATCCGTTACAGATTCGTCATCAGATACATAATCAAAGAGCAGTAGCGGAAACGGGTGACGAATCCTCGACAGATCTCGAAACGTCAGGGGAATAAAAGTATTATCCGAGCGATCGAGTCGTCTTCTTCTCAATTGCTTCCTGGGACTCGCATGTTCGCTTTTATTGGCAACTTATTTGGGCGCGATGCGTTTCGATCGGCCCGAAGATGGGAAACGTTTACCGTTCGTGAGGCCTCAAACCTGCTACGACTCCTCTTGTTTACTTTCCAGCCAAACAATTCTGGTGATCAACGACGGCGTAGCAACAAGTGCTTCCAATTTAATTTGACAAGCTAAACTTGTTAAAAAATGGGCGCTCTTCTTCCAGGTAAGATGGACAGATGCCAAGCTATAGCAAGCGCATCTGAATACTGCCTTTGAAAAACGAGGAAACAACATGCAGTTGAATCAAGCCTGCATTACACTCACATTTTTGTTCACAAGAATGCCGCTGTGAGGGAGTTATGGATCATTTTCACTGAATTGATTCAAGGTCATGAATTCGTGGTTTCTTAGCCGGAAGCCCAATTCTATCATGGGCTTAGTTGACTCCGCAAACTCTACTTATAACCCTAGGTTAGTACACGCATAAACGGGAAACTGCCAGGGGTCATGCCAAAGCCAGCCGATACACGTGAAATCTTAATAGGTTTGTTATCGTATATTAATTTTAGGCGAAACTAACGGGGCTTTCCTCGAAATGTCAATTTTGAACTTCTAGCGTTACCAATACTTGGATTTAAGCAATCTTCGACTTACATTTCGGTAGAAAAGTTTGAGTATGACAAAGTAGGTATCAGTAAAGCACTAGCGTTGTTCAGTTTGAAAATCGTTCGTAGATCACATTTTAAAGGCATACATGGTGCGGGTAGGATTCTAGGGCGGATAAACCACCCTCAAACCGTAATTATCGGGCAACTGTTGAATTTTTCCTCGCTATATCAGTGCCCAGCTGGCGCTCTGGGTGCAGAAGAAGCTCAATGAAAAATGCAGAGTTAGGTTCGTCTGCAATTACAAATCGCATAGAATGAATAAGGAGAACAATTTTAATGAGGTAGTTGCGTTGTAAGTCGCCCAGTAAACTATGACGAGAATAACAAGTCCACGTGAATAGTTACTCCCCGAGGAAACAAATGGCTAACGCCGAGCACAACAGGCAGTTGACAGAATCAATGGATTCAGACAAGTGGAGCACTTTTATAGGATTCTAGATGATTGCTTAGGAAATCCTGCTTAAGCAGTCAGCTTGCTGTTCCATATTGGTGGATTCCATAAGGGCGGTAAAGTTGGGTGGGTAATATCGACTCAAGTGTGACTAAATTCATGGCGCGAGGTGGGGCGTTTGTAGGTCAGTGGTTAGAGCCTTGGCTTCCGGTAAAAGCCTTCTCTACTACGCGGGTTAAAATTCCACCGAACGCCTCGACTTTTTTCACAATTGGGTCAACTCAAATTAAGCACATATGCCAAATCTCCTAATAAATTTTATAGGAGACAAATACAGCATTCGTTGGTGACGGTGGCGCGGAATCGAATGGTCAGCAAATTGCCCTTTTCTGGCTACACTCCTGCTGGCTGTGTGGACTCCTAGCCTGCCAAATTAAACAGAACAGCCACATCAAATGTCCACACAAGTCTCTCTCCTTTTTGTGCAGAAATTCGCTGACAGCTTCAGCCTCTGCAGTTGGCGCGAGGGCAAGGAAATCGGAAGTCGCATTGAAAGGACGCCAAAGAAAAACGCAATTGCGAAAGTCATCTTGGGCCTCTGAACTTTTAACAGGACTGCGTGAAGTACCGATGACCTTGAATTCCCTCTCCCGCTCTCCCCTCCCCCCTGCACTTAATCGGATGAATCGGGAAAGTATTTTGAAAGACATAATTGACAAGATTGGTCCGATCGATCGCTGGGCGAATACGTTTATTCACCTGACGTTTCGACATCCGTTGCGGATTCATCATCAGAGATATGAGCAGGAAACAGTAGCAGAAACGGGTTCATCAGGCAAACGGACATTGTCGATTACAGATAGTCAGCGCAATTTATTAAAACATGCGCTAGGGGCACACTTCATTGCATGCACAGCAAAACGATCTGCAGCTAAGATGATGCAACTGCCTTCGTGGAGAACGGAAAAGTGGCCCTTGAGACGTCTGGAACGCAAAGATCAAGTGGATTTGTAGCACATCATGACTACCTATCAATTTGAGTTCGAAATCAGTGCTTCCATCAATGGGACTATTTGGGTTTGTTAGTACAATCATCGAGTTTTTGAAAGAAAATTCATCTCACTGCCGTTCAACGGAGCGGCGCTTAAAAGCCACAACCAGTACATCAAACTTTACTTCGTCAGTTACCTGTACTGCCTGATCGTTCGATGGCATGTGGGCTGTGGAGTTCCTACAGCGCTGGAAACAGAATTTCTTCAAGGCCATGGTCACGTCTAAAAAACGCGGGTCATGACTTCTCCTACACAACAGTCTGTTACTCTGTACTAATAGTTGCAGTAAACGCCAGAGTTTCGTGATTCCATTGATTCTGAGCAAAAAGGAATATTGCGACCGGACAAACGCAGCGTTTTACTCCAAGGATCTCCTCGTCAAAATAATAATAATTTGTATATTTAAGGCCCAAGGACCCCTGTCGCGAGTTTTTTTCACAATTGGGTCAAATAAATTAACCAAATCTGCCAAACATCCTAAATAATTAGGTCAGCCTAGTAGTCATTCTGGTGGCTTCTAGATGATTGCTTAGAAAATCCTGCCTGAGCAGTCAGCTTGCTATTCCGGAATGGTGGATTCCATACGAGCGGCAAATTTGAACGGGTAGTATCGATCCAAGTGTGATTAAACTCACAGTGTGAAGCGTAGCATTCGCAGCTCAAGTGGGTTGAGCGTTAGCTTGCATAGAAGGCCTTCCCTCCTATGCGGGTTCGAATCCAACCGGATGCCGCGATTTTTTTCACAATTGGGTCAACTAAAGTAACAAATCTGCCAAACCTCCTAAATAACTTTCGACAATGCTTTCTGGGGGGAAACAGAAGCAGCACTGAAATTAGAAAGGATTACTTGAATGGAGGATGTAATACTGATTTAAAGCTCAGATTTACGGTAATGTTTACCCAGCTGTGAGAGTTCACAGGCGAGCCACTGCCAGTCAATCTGTCTCGTTTCAGGCGTTGTTTGGGGTTTAGCTGTTCTAAGAAGACATAAATGAGCCTGAAACAGCTGTGGTCTCAGTCCTCCCCCCCACCCGTCTTGTTCGGTGAACCTCTGATTGCATCTGATCTTGGTTTGGTAAAATACCACCAATGTGCGTTGCCTATCCAGTCAATTTATTGGGCCTCTTTTTCACTACGTCTTGCGGTAAACCAACCCTGTAAGAGCTAAAGCCTGTCAAGGCAAGAGAAGCCAGGGCGACCAGCCTTAGTTAACTTGTCGTCGAATTCAGCCATGGCAGACTCGAAGTTTAAACCCAGCGCCCCACTTGGTAATCAGGCCAATGAGGTATTAGCCCACATTTCGCGGATTGTGTTCCGGAGTGGTCAAGGTCACATGGGAGTGGCTGACAAATTTGATTACTTACTGGAAATTCCACGGTCAATTTAGGTGCAAATACGTCTGAAAAAAAAACAAACGAAGGCCATGGCTTTTTCTATACCGCAGTTCGTTTCTCTACATAGTTGTACTAAAAGCCCGAGTTTCCTTATTCTGTTGATTCCGGGCAAAAGGAATACTGTGGCCCCTTGTTAGACAAACTCAGCGCATCGCTTCAATGATCTCCTCGGCAAAATAGGATGCCTTCCCGCAGTGCTTTCCAGTTGAAGCATAAACACTAAAAGTGCTTCAAATAATAGACAGTCAGTGACTAATGTCATGAAATGTTAACCTATATGCTGAAATACGTTTTCGATTACTGAATTGCGGTTGAAATATTGATTACCTTGTGGCATAATGGCAGTATAGTTGAAACATGCTAGAATGTCAGTTTTTGAATTTACTCATTTTTGGTCGTCTGAAAAACCACACTCAGTAAATGCTGTGTATTTATTCCATGCCTTTGCAGTGCCTTATAAATTCAAATGTACGTTATGAAAAACGTTGGCAGCAATAGTTGTTCTTGCATTCATTTGGTAGCAAACCACGTCTTCATCACGTCTTCAAAGGAAGATTGTATTTACTTTTCGTAAATATTTCTAATTACGAATGTTAAGAGCATAAAATGTTCAGTCAGAAAGCATCGTAGCTGTGCGTTTATTAATGTCGTTCATTAAGTATTAGACATTGCAAATTGTTATGAACGCTATATAGCATCTCCTTAATGCCATGAATTCAAAAGCCGTCAATCCTGACGTTGTCACAAGATGATTGAGATGACAAGCCAACCCCGAATTTAGTTAAAAAAAATAGCCCACATTAATTGCAGGGTTTTATGAGAACTGTAGGATACCTGCTTGATAAAATAGAGGAAAGCATGCGCCTCCTTCAACGGAAAGCATACAGCTTGTCGACTGAAAACCAACGGCAGATCGGGCTCAACATTATTCGGGAATCAGATTTTTTTCAACACCTAACTATACCTTGCCTTTAAATATAAAAGTCGAAGAGGATATGAGTTGCTATCAATGGAGCAAGCGAAATGGCATTTTGAGCGTATTTGGTAGAAAATGTACTTGCATTTTTAAGGGTATTGAAAACAAATGGAAAATATTTATACTAATTGAGTAGTAATTGTCGATTGAGTGCGATTTTTGAAGGCGGCCGAAGAGACATGTATCGCAAAAAGGGCATCTTGGCGTGTCCGGTATATCTTGGATTTATGTTCCTAGATAATAAATATTGCATTCCTACGTAAGGAATACTTCATAATCGATTTTTTGTTTAATATTCAATGAGATCGGCAACTTACTGTGTGATCTGTACCGGGACTTCGACAGCACAAGCCAGATACCGCTTCCAAATACGCTACTTCACTCAATTGCTTGTCACTGTCACTTGTCATGATATATTTTGATATCCCTCCTGCGATAAATTTCACTGATCTCTAGATCCGCAGTTAGCAAACAAGAGCTTGCTACAGGACGCAAGTCTGCGGAATATTGTTTTATTTATCGTTTTCTACTGTAGTTAGTCAAAAGAGGTTGGATGAGGTACAGATTTTGTGGGAAGGTATGGCATACTGCAGGAAGCATTTCAGCTTGAAATGAGCTTGCGGGATAAGTGGCTCCTTGAAACTAGCTCAAAATGCATGAACTCTCAAATTCACCGGTTGCTTTAGCGGCCTACAAAGAACAACAGTTTTCCCAGCGTCATTGTAGTACTCTCTAGGTTTGGGTAGGTCCCTCATTTAGAAGGAAATCCGATTTTGTACAAGCGCTTTTAATTAAGCTGTGGACGTCTTAAAGATTGGTCGAGTCGTTTTTCGAAAGGCAATTGACACACCATTTAACAGCCCGAGTTGTTGCTTTGCTAGAAGAGGTCTAATCAAGATAAATTGGAATTCCCAGCCTAAGTTCACGGGGAAATTGTCGAGCACGCATAACCTGGAAGGCAAAAGTCAGCGAGGATATGCAACGTAACCTCACTGGATGGTTGCCCAAAAATCTACCGTCTTATTTAAATCTAGGAAGACGTAGTTCAATGTGGCTGGCCCGGTAATAGATCGTGAAAGGAGTTAAACGATACATGGAGTTAAACCTTCACTGGCGTCATTGACGTTAAAGTCACTCATGTTGGGCACATGCTCAGGGTTAGTTTTAGGAGTTAGGTTATACCTAGGACTCGGTTTGCGAGGCTTGAGTTCGTGTTTGGACTAAGGTTGGAGTTTTGGTTTAGAGTTTTAAGGCTTAAGTTTGGGTTAAGTCTGAGCTTTCTTTAAGTGCCGACACGACCATGGTTGACATCAAGGTTGTAGATAACTATAGTTTCCCTAGTGGGGCTACAAAACCTACCCTTACCAAAAAGCATAAGGATTTTGATTCTAGCCATCGTTGATCGTCTGCCGTCCTTTTCCTGTACTTCGGGTTAATAGCATCTCTAATATTATTAAAACCGCTGGTGGTTCACAAAAAAGGGCGACGATCGTGTTCATAAGGCTAAAATTTTCCTAAGAATTAGACCGTTTACACCGCTAGTTATTGGGAACCATGGATGCCGGTTTCGTCAAAATACTTCAGGAAAATGTAACAGAGACTTGTACAGTTCTCACCTTGCAGGCCTCGCAGACGTAGGCGTTGCAGTGAAAACCGGCGGAGACATCACCACAAATGTCACATGGCGTCTTCTCCTTCATGCTGGCCACGTCGTTGACCTTGACCCGCGACCTTGGGCCGCTGCTAGAGGAGGGCAGGGCAAGTCCTCCTCCTCCTCCCGGATGGTGTTCGTAGCTCCTGAAATCGCCATCTTTTACGCCGGCTTGACGCAGCTGTGCCGAGCTGGGTACGAGGTGAATCATCGTACCCAGCATCTGGCGGTAGCCCTCTGGATCGAAACAGGCTCCCTGACCCGCCAACTTCTGGGGCAGGTCATCCAAAGGTAGTGCCAGGGGTGGCTGCGGTGGTCCCGTGGTTGGCGGGAGCACCGCAGCCGCTGCCGCTGCCGCATACTCCTCCCCGACCTGATAGGCGGAGGAGGGAGGGATATGCAGCCGTCCGGCCGGCTCTCCCCCAGCTGACACGCTGGCGTAGACTTGAAATAGGGCCGCCGGTGGCACGCCAATCTCCGACTTGCCTGACGACCGATTAATGCTCGGTCCTCCCACGTAGTTGAGGCCAGCGCCGTCGTCACCGGAAGTCGCGTTCTGACCAGCAGGATAACCGCCATAGTAGCGGTCACTGAGGGAGCTCGGCTGTTGATGGTGCTGCTGCTGTTGGCCCAAGTGTATTGCAGCAACCGAGGCTGTGGGCGAGGTGAGGTAGCTGGACACGTTTTGGGGCGGCGGCGGCGGCGGCTGTTGCAGCATTCGTGGCGAGTGCGGAAAGGGCTCCTCCAGCCCAGGGTGTCCAAACTCCTGGGAGTCGTAGTGCGAGGTTGCGGGGGTCTGTCCCACGTGCAGAGGCATCTCCGCCTCCCCCTCCGCCCCCTCCTTGGGGGTCTGTGAGGCAGAGGGGTAGCAGGGGGGCTCCGCAGCGGCGGCGGCGGCGGTCGTGGCGGTACCCTTGGGGGTGAGGCGTCGGTCTTCAAAGGCTTGGTGCTGAGGGTGGCAGTCCGAGGCCATCTGTTGACTAGCCAGGCTGTAGATGGGGACCAAGTGGAGGGCGTAGGGTTGGTGGTTTTGATAACGTGCTGGCGTTGGCTGGCGTGAGGACTGCAGCAACAACGGTGTTTGCGGCGCTGGGGGAGGTGAATGTTTGGAAAAATGATGCATCATGAAGTTGCAGTGTTCAGATCCAACTGGGCGGACCTAAGACAGGGATAATGCATCCTTCTTAAACTTCAAAGTAATATATATAGATATATACATGAACCAGCAACTAAACTTAACTGGCAAAACAAAAAGCCCGTGGACTTCTGATCAACCAATCACAGGTTTTAGCCTCGGGTGGTGCACCACCTGGAGTTAGGTATGACTGGTTGGTGACGGCTAACAAGCCAGAGATGGCCATTCCAATTTCCCTTGTCTTTTTAAGTAATGTTTACATAACTTGTGTAGCTCAACTCCAGTTTATAGACATCGAAAAGGTGGAGACTCAAAGGCAGACAAGTTCTTAAACTACGTAATGTTCTATCTTCCGGCTTAGAGGCCAGAGAGGCTTGCCGAGTGATCTACAAGATGCCCTCAGGCTATTCAAAGTTCCTTGGATAGTGTCTGTTGACTATGGCAGGAGCGACTGGAATTCGGTTGCGAAGACCGGTCCTGTGTGCCCAAAAGAAATGCGTAAAGGCACCGCAGTTACCATGGTCGAAAGTCAAAAAGTCAACCTCTCGCAGCTAATTACCTTTCACCAGCGGCCAGTTCCCCTTGACGCTAATCATATTACAGTAGTCGCCGGTTATTAAGCCCATCTCGGGCCCAGACCAAATTGGGCTTAATAAGCGGCGGGCGCACTAACCGGAGAGTCCTAGTTCTTGATTAGCAAACGGAGGATAGGCACTATACACTACATACGCACTGTATTATGTGTAGAGCTTGGTTATGAACAAGAAAAGAATGCTGTTTGTCTGTATTTTACTTAATAACAAAAGCAAAAAAATGATTTGCGACACGTTTAAAAAAAGCGGTCTAGTGTCAGTTGTTTTGGAGGAAACTTCACTCGCAAGTGCTCTTTGATGTCCTTCCCCAGGCACCAGAAATCGTCGAATATTGTGAAATCTGATGCCTGTAGACCACGTTGCAGGGTGTAGAGTGCAGCTCTCATCTGTGCAGCAGTGTGAACTAGCTCTTCGTCCACATCATCATCATGAACAACTTCCTCATTTGCTTCTCCTCCATTCTTCATTTCTTCCTTCTGAATAATTTCATTGACTGGCCAAAATTATGTAACCAGTTGCGCACGCAGAGGGATGAGAATCTCACTCTATCCTGTTGGGAAACTGGGCTTTGTAGCCGGCGACTGGGCTTATTAGCCGGCGGATTTTGCTGTGTAAAATTCCATCCCAAGCTGATTTGGGCTTAATACGCGGCTGGGCCTATTAACCGTGGGCTTAATAACCGGCGACTAATGTACTGACCCCAGCTTTGGCCCCCCGACCCTGACAACTGCATGACTTTTTTCTATCAACTCATATGTTTTACTTAGTTATCAACACAATAAGTGTACAAATCTGAAGAGGAGCATTTATCGAAAGCAAAAGTATGCTGGCCAATTTATCTTTTGAATGGTCTAGCGACTATGCTACTAGGTCGTAAATTTCCACGCCCGGTCGTCAGAAAGCCTTGTAGCCCACAAGTTCTAACGCTTTGGGCCAGAAACGACGAGGGGGAGGGGTGTTACAACACTGAAGTGGTGGGCGTTCTGAGTCAAGGAAAGGAAAAATCGTTAATTTGCATGCTGGTGACACCAACTCGGCTTCAGGCCAAATTAATATGATTGGAACTGTATCAGTACACTAGAGCGTTTTATGGCACGGAGATTATATAAACAAAGAGTACGGAGGGTTGAGCGCGGAGCCAGAAGGAAAGGGAAGCAAGCACATTTACAGCTTTTGCTAACGATGACCAAATGGCAGCAGAAACACTTAAACGCAGCTTAACTACTCGCGTGTAGTCCCGAGTGTAAACGACGGATATAGGCCGAGCCAAGACATCCATCTACAGGGTGCCCCACAAAAAACCCCTAAGTTTGTGATTGTTACGGCGGCCGGACCGCCCATGCCGTCACGATCGATGGCGGAGAAAACAGAACACCTGGGCCACATCCGAAGTGAAGCCGCCCCCGTTGGTTCGCACCCGCATTCATGTCGCCCACGCCATGTTCCGCTCAGTGGTGAGGAGCACCCACACAACGTGGGTGGTGGTCGCAGAGGAGAAGGTTCTAAAATGCCCACCTGCGCACCATATGCCAGGAATATTCTGGAAAGACGTGTAGACCCATGCCACAGCTAAGCAATTTCCAGCGCGAGGTCATCGTCCTATTCCGGAAAGAACATCCAACATGGGGGTTGCAGAAATGTTTTAACTGAAGCACACCAGCAAGCTCGAAAGACAAAGTGTGATGCCATACTTCAGCGCTTCGGTGAAGGAGAAAAATGGAAACAAGTGTGGTTCTCAGATGAATCATCATTCTGCTTGTCTGCACCACTGAATAAGCAAAATGAACGCATATATCGTGCAGTGGAAGTCAAAACTGATATTCCTGATGAAGATTTGCTGGTGGAGATAGACAAGCAGCAAAAATCTATCATGTGCTATGGTGCTGTTTCCTGGCAAGGCAAAAAGACCTCTATTTTATTGAAGGAGATGCTGCTGGGCAGGAAGGTGTTGCACTGAGTCGGAGAACGAAAAAAACTGTAAATCAAGTTGTTTATAGAGAGGAGATGTGCCCGCAGATGTTTACAGATATTGATCAAGCAATGCAGGGAGAACCCTGGACGTGGCAGCAAGATGGTGCAAAGCCACACACTGCCAATGACACTGTCGCCTGGCTCCGAGTTAACACTCCAGATTTCATCACACCCCAGCAATGGCCATCCAAGAACCCTGACCTGAATGTAATGGACTTTTGCATTTGGAGTGTACTCTTACAGGAGGTTCAGAGACGAAGAATAGGAATCACTGATATTGAGTCAATAAAACATGTGTTGATGGACACATGTAACAACATCCCTCTTGATGTCATTCGTCGAGCAGCTCAGAGCTGGATGGATCGCTTACGTCGCTGTTCTGCAGTTAATGGACAGCATTTTGAGCGGTATCTGTAACTTGTTATCAGGTAACAGTTTTTGAATTACACAATAAAGTTGTTAGTTATAATTGTAATCAATAATTTTTATTTTTATAACAGCATAAACATTATCATAAATTTAGGGGTTTTTCGTGGGGCACCCTGTAGAATCCCTAGTGATGCCTTTGCCGGAAAGGGTTCGAAATTCGATTTCTGAACATCGAAGAAACTGG
>JAYGXS010000004.1:18975625-18989368 GCA_036362985.1 Ligula intestinalis | reverse complement strand
TGACGTACGACGGAGCACCCAAATCAACGAAAATTATTTATTGAAGTTTTTTATTCAGGAAAAAACACGAATCCCTTCAAAGCAGAGGATACGCACTTGCCCCTCAAAAGACTTTCCACTGTTGGAAACATTTGTAAATAGTTTTTTGAACTAATGCTGCTAAGTACCTCCAGATATTTTTCCGCAATTTCTTCTGCGTGCTGAAGACGCTAGCCCTTATGCGTTTTTCTTCATTCTTGGGAGTACGAAGAAGAATAAGGAGTCACAGGAACCCATGTCGGATGGGTAAGAGTGGCAAGAAACCGTTGTCATGCCGAAAAAAACTGGTTGATTTGGGGCACTGCGTGAACAGGTATACTGAAGCAGTCGGTCCCCCGATCTTCACAATTCTGGTCTTTTTTCTCGCTACCTCACGCAATCGCTCTAGCGCTTGCAGATAATAATGTTAGTTCACTGTGGTGCTGTAAGGAACAAATCCAAGATGAAAGACACCTTTGATGTCGAAAAAAACCATAATGGACGCGTTGCTTCATACAGTTTGTCATTGCAAAATCGTCGAGAAGGTTGGGGATAAATTTTAAAAAATTTGCTTTTTCCGCTGCGGTGGTTCCTCATGAAGAGTACTATTTGGGCAACTGCGCGGACAGTGTGTCTAATAAACGCACCTAGCGGGTGAGGGCATCACTGTCAACCCCACCTGCTTGCAGAAAAAATTATTGGCTTTTTCGATACTTTCTCATCTCGTCAAATTCCTGTTAAGTAGCTCCTTGTTTGCAGTGAACAGCTACTCAGCTGCATACGTCGATTCAAAAACAGTAAGCATGCATTTCAGGCGCTGGGGAGGGATGACGGGCATTATATCGCGGTCTGGCTAAATTGTCATAGAAATCAGGGTAAAGAGAAGATTTCTTCATGTCACTTTGTTGGAAAGACTAATGGCATATGTAATAAGCAGCCAGTAGCTGCAGCCAGATCCCACTGCTTACGCTCTGATCTGTTGGATCGTAAGTACCCCGGCATATCCAAAGGTTCATTTATGGATCTGCACGGTTTGCCCAAAATATCCCCTGAAGGGATTCTTCGAGTCTTCCTATCAACCAATCTTTTAATACCTCAGGCATTGTGGAACTGTCATAATTCCTTGAAACGAAAGTAACTTTGAGAAGAGAAATGACCTTGCTGTTTGCTTTTTTTAACAAGGCGGAGTCCCTCCCGCTTTTCAAAGTTAGTGAGGGATCGCCTGAACATTAATTTTTCTAACTGACGGATGGGTTGGAGGGTTACCTCGAATGGGGTGCACAGTCCCATGACCCCACACACCAGTAAACATGTTTTTCACTCTGTACCTTGTACACGGTGCAAGTCACTAAGCCGCGTGACGGCTTGAGAAGACATGCACACGGTCTGAAGCAAGGTCAGGTGTGAAGCGCTACAATGTGTCAAGGAGGTCTGCATCCGAAGGTTGTCAACCCTAGCGGCACCCATGTGGAGATATATGGCTGATGACAGTGACAGATTGGCACTTACCAATCGGTTAGGTGACCTACTCGGCCTGGTGTGCCGTAGGGCCGCCAATAGCCATCCCAGACTCTCCGGTCTTTGCCAGTAATTATCTTTCGGCCTATAATACTAGCCACCGTCTTACTTGCCTACCGGAAGTGAACGCTCGCCGGGTGGCCTACAAATCAGCTCGGAGGAAGTTTAGGACGCGTGTAAGCTCATATTCCCATCTGTTATGATTGTTGCAAAAATAGGATACATGTGAGCTATTGATACAATTATAGGAATCTATTACTATAATATAATATTCGTTGGTCTTAGTAACTATGATTACTAGAAGTAGCACTGTTAACAGTGGCATATTACTTCTAGCAGCAGTGTCCTAGCCCAAACTTAGTAAAATGTGAAACAGCTTTTGGTGGATAGAGGTGAAAGGACGAAGACCAAGGAAAGCCCTGATGTGTTCCGGGCCTCAAACATGCATTTACTCGGAATAGCTTAAACCCAGATTCGCCATCCTTGTTAAAATCGAGGTAATATGAGCCCCAGCGTTGACTTTAATCAGCGCCAACTCTGACAAAACATCAAAGTCAGAAATAGTGCTCGTATTACTAACGCTTATTAGAAGTAGTAGAAATAGCTGTAGCAGTACCAGCTTCAGTTTTCTTGAGTCTGTCTTGACGCCTTCTGATCTGCTCCGAGGCTGAAACATCTACTTTACTCGGATTAGCATAAATCCAGGCCCCAAATCCTAGTTGAGATCGAGGGAACAAGAGCCCAGCGTTGGCTCTAATCAGCGTCATTTCTTACCAATTATTAGCTTCAGTTATAATACCAGCACTACTATCACTCAGCTACGCTACTAGTAAGCAGCGGTAAAAATAGTAGTGTTAGTTCGACCATCGCAAGCGATGATGTCCATCCGAGCGGGTGACTGTGGTCAGGTATAGTGAAAGTAGACGCGCCACCACCTACCCCACTCTAAACGCTCATCCGCTCTTATCGGTGACAAGACAAAGTCGAAATGACCGAGCAGGAATCAAGCGTAAGCCACTTTTTCCAGATGCAGCCAGAAACACCGCCTAACTTAGTCTTTAGTGACAGCAGACTTTGCACGGGTACTACTGCACTGTCTACCCTCACTCACCTATAGAAGGTGTCTAGCCAGACTCTAGTAAGCCAGGACTAGTATTGCTATTTCTAATACTGCTAACTAGGGTGTAGGTGAGTGATAGTATTTTCTGGTACTATTACTGACTGTTTTGTAAGTCAGAAGTGACGCTGATTAAAGTCAGCACTGGGCTCATATCCTCACAATCTCAACAAGAGGTGTAGTAGTACTGGTGCTAGCACCAACGCTAACATTTTTCAGAGGTCAGACCATCATCTTTCTAAATAGGTGCGCTACAAGTACGGCACTAGAGGACAGCAGTGTTGCTGTGACTGCAATAGGCTAAAAACTTAGACTAGGCTTTGAGGACTAGACTAAACCATGAAAGCTAAGAAAATCTAAACTAAGAGACCCGACTGCACAAAACTAAGAGGTACAATTGTGTCGAAACCGAGTAATGAAGTTACAGCCAGCTAGATTTGAATTAAATGTAACTAATTATGCAAACTAACTGCTGCTGTCACATTTATGGAAGTTTGGGCTAGGATACTGCTGCTAGAGGTAATATGCCACTGCTAAGAGTGCTAATTCTAGAAATCATACTTACTCAGCCCAGTGGATAGTGTATTCTAGGATTATATTCCTATAATTGCAGCAATAGCTGACATTCATATTATTTTTGCAAAAAGCATAAAAAATGGTAGTATGAGTTATGCGCCTCCTAAACTTACTCGGAGCTGAGTTGTAAGACACCCGGCGGGCGTCCACGTCCGGTTGGTAAGTAAGGCAGGCACGACTCATAAATAGTAGTAGAAATATCAGACACAGTCTCCTTGAGTATTTCTGTATACCTGCTAAAGGTGAGTGAGGGGATGAAGTGCAGTAGTGCCAGCACAAAAGGTTAATGTCAATAAAAGCTAAGTTAGGTGGTGTTTCTGGCCTGCATTAGAGAAAGTGCTACCGTTTTTTGCTCTTATCTCTGAGGATGAATCCGCAATGGATGTCGAAACGTCGGGTGAATAAAAGTATTGCCCCAGCGATTGAGTCGTCTTCTTCTTAAAGAGAAGAAGAAGACTTCTCAATAACAAGGCCGCGGGTTGGAGCTCCGGGCTGTTCTCCATCTGGCTTACGTCTGATTCCTGCTCGGTAATATCGACTCCGGCTCGTCACTGGTTCAAGCGGGGAGAGGGTTTAGAGTGTGGTAAATGGTTGCCCGTCTACTTTCACTATAGCTGACTACAGTCCCCATCCCTGCTCTTGGGCCATGGTGGACCGCATCGAAATCAATGATCGAACTATAACTTTACTTGAGGCACACATCTTCTCACACAGAGGGGCACAGGCAGACTCAGAGCAGTCCAACTATTGGATGTCCCGAGCAGCTGTGGGCCCCGTTTCGGCCCGGCGTAACCGCGATGCTTTTCCAGTTGAATTACCGGTAAGGACGACCTATATACCCCTCTAAATAGGACAGGCGAACGAGAACCACCGCAATACTGGCTTTTTTGCGCCAGTGTCTAGGGAGACTAAGGTTAGATGTATACATTGGATTATGGTCAAGTTTGGGGTTCTGCCTAAGGTTTGGATTGAGGTAAGTTAGGCTTAATATTAGGGCTACGGTGTAGGTTTCTGGAAGAGCTGGTGTTGGAACAAGAAAATCTTCACCCTCCCTAGAACTATACCCAGAGCGGCCTCTATTACTTGAACGGAACGTTTTTACCCCCACATCCTGTTTAGAGGACCATATAAGTAATCCTTGCCATGAAAATTAAGGACACCATCGCGTGTGATAGCGCTGTTGGAACACTTCAGGAGCATGTAATAGCCTGTCAGCTTCCAGTCCGCAAGGGCACCAGGAACTAGGAAGGTGGCTGCCTCTGGTCTGTTGATGATCTCCTCTGTCGGCAGTGCCTACTAACACCCACAACTGGGCACCAACTGATGGATCCTCCATGCCACCAGATGAGGGGATTTGTTTGAGCAGGTCGGCGAGATGTCAGTCGGGTGCGAACAAGCACCTGTCAAAACGCCTATCAGGGAGGTGATTAAAAGTCAGCTTCACCATACCGTCAACCTATTCGCTTGCCCCTCCCCGTGCCTAATTACTCGCTGGAGGCGGGTTCAAACCTCGCAGTGTATCATAACTGGTTGTTGGATGGACCGCTAGTTACAACTGACCATCTCAGCGTTCTTTATCCCTGTCGCGAACATGTATATGCATAGGACGCCGATTCTTCTTGCGTTAAAAATGCCAGAGGGTGGGGAAAAATAAAGTGAAGGTGTCTCATCAAAAGTGCCAACTGCGTGGGGGGGGGGGGGGGGGGAAGAGGGTTAGTTATAAATAATAAATTGTATATTTAAGGCACAAGGGGCCCTTCCATTGATATGCCTATAATTGTAGCCTTATTCTGCAACGAGAATACAACTTGCTCTTAACTTATTTGAAAAGTCAGTTTTGACAACTATGTTTTCGGCAAACCTTCATCAGGCCAGTAACTTTGCAAAACGGTTTTTTCCACAATAAGTTAAAGGATAATACAGATTAAGAAAATCTACAGATATAAATCAGCAACACTTCTGAAAACAGTAAAATAAAAATACATTTAGCATTTATTAAAGTATATTCCACTGCGTGTCCTAATTTCTCGCCCATAGCGCCCGATAAACACCGTTTTCGTAGGAAAACATGCAGGTGGTAGGGATTAATGAGTGGGGCTACATAAGCTACTGTCGCCCTCACCGATATTCTACCGCTACATGGCATAGCTGCGAGCAGTTCCCACCCTCCCCCGACAGAGCACTTTTGCCCCTGCCTGAGAGGAGTCCGCTACTTCAGATGAGATATGTTCTTCCCGGTCGCAATGCCGCCTCCGTCTCCCGCACTCGAAGCGTGTCCACTGGAGTGACACTAGAAACACCACCACCACCACCACCACCTTAAAGTATCGCCTTCTCCCCCTCAGTCAACATACACCGTCCACGGGAGGGAGGAAGGAAAACCCCGAGACGGACCACAAAGTTGCTGGTGAGTTGCTGGGTCAGAAATGCCAACGCGACACTTTCCTGCACCGCCTACGCCCGTCCGTTCGTCCGTTGGCCCCCTGAGATTTGGCGCAAGAAACAGCGCCAGTTTCTAGCCCCGGGCAACCCGGCCGCTGCTACTAATATACAGTGACGTGCAGGAGAGCCATGTGGCGGCCGGCCGGCCGGCCGGCCGAACTGGGTGAGTGCGAGTGAGTGAGAACAACTATCTGTAATCGAGTTCAGGACAAGGTGGAGCAAGGGAGCGCGCGCGAGTTAACCGGAGGTGTATGGGTGCGCAGGTCCACATAAGTAGCGAACTGGGGATACTTGGAAGCTGCCGGACACCACTTGCTCCCGGGCTGTGTGTGGGTGTGTGTGTGTGCGTGTTAGGAGACAACAGGGGTTATGCACGTTAATGAGGTCAAACTCGTGCTTACCTCCTACTGCTTCTCCACCTCGATAGCGGCGGCGGCGAGTCCCAGTAATTGGGTAATTCACGTGGGTGCGAAATCGTGCCTGCGCTCCAGAAAGGCGTCCACACACACGAACACACAGGATCCGGCCGAAATTGACGACAAGCAGATCAGAAGTGAGGAGCTCGAGAGTTGGTTATGTGGTGGTACGAGATGACGCCCAGCGAAAGAGAGCGAGACTGGACAGGTCAGGGAGACAGGTACAGAGTGAGATGGGAGGACAGACAGGGCACGTGTGCTGACTGATTGCCGCTAGACGCTGATGTTGACACAAGTGGCCTGTGGGCTTGCGTGCGTGCGTGCGTGCGCCAGTGCGTGCGTTTACAGCATGCGCATAAAATGGCCTGGCGACCAACCAGCAAATGCCCATGCCACCCCATCCCCCCCCTTCCCCCCCCGCCCAGCGGTGTAGCCGCCGCCACAGCGATTGAGAAAGGCCGCGACCTGATCGACGGACACAGTCTACGCCGAGCCCACCGCCGCGTCGCCTCTCTCTCTCTCTCCTTCCCTCACACACACCCTTCCCTCCTTTTCCTCGCTCTCCCCCCCTCCCCGCCTGCCTCCAGAGGTAACGAAATATCTGTCTCACTTGGGTGAGTCAGGATTCCCAGCTGTACTGGCGGCCGTGCGGAGAGCGACAAGGGGTGGGGCGGGGGATAGAGAGTGTGAGAGAGAGGTAGCTGTGCGTTCTGCGACAGACACACGCACTGCAATGCACCACGCATGTACCAATTGGCCGCGGAGCGCCGGCACGACTGAGCCAATCAAATCAATCGCAGGGGATTTTACCACTCACGCGCGTCTGCGCCCTACACACGCGTGCACCACCGCTGCCGCAGCCGACGCTGGTGTCATACTCGGTGTGTGTGGGTGTGTGTGCATTGTGTCACGAAGGGCGCACAGTTTCATCAAACCCGTGTCTGGACACGAGGCCAGTGTTGCGCAAACTAGCTATGTATGCGCGGGCGCGCGGTGTTGTTGCCTGCATCACCGGCTGGGCGGCAGCCAGGACCGGTGTCGGTGTCGGCGGCAGCGACGAGGTGACTAGACTGTCTGATCCGCGCAGCTAAAAAAGAACAGGTACCGACCTAAGCCGGCCGGAGTCCGCGCGTTCTCTGCGTGCGTGTGCAACTCACTCAGAGCGCTGAAATTATCGGGAGCTGGAGTGCGCACCGTTCGGTTCATGTGTCCCCCAAGCTGACTTGTGTTCGGGAGGTCAGGAGCAACACATGAACTTGCCAGTTTAGAAAAGATCTGATGGGGCTGACTTTTATAGCCGCTTAAATAGGACCTGGGAACAGGAACCCACCGGCTCGTTTAAGAAAAGTGGCCTTGATATACATTTCAGGAAGTGTCAATGTTCCCCTGTCTTTAATCCCGACACTGAACCTAACATAAAGATGATACGTATGACCGTCTAAAAAGGACCCATGAACAGGAACCACCTGCAATAAACGTGGTTTTGCGGCTAATTACGAGGAAATTAAGCTAATGATTATGGCGAGGGTTAGGGTTAAGCTTAGGGTTTGGTTCGAAGTTGGGGCGAAGGGGTTAGGCTTGGGATTAAGTCAAGGGTCAGGGTTTGGATTCGCGTTAACTGTAGGTTTTAGGGCAAGACAGGAATCTAGTTATTTGCCAGGCAATGTTTACTCTCCTTTGAATTTTACCACAAGGCTGCCTACTTTAAGTTGGCAGGACGTTCCTATTCTTGTGCCCTCATTATGCGGCTATACAAACCATCCTTGCCTAAAACCAAACGGTAACCTTAATACTCCGTAACGAACGTTCACCTGACCGCCAACGAAACTCATCCGTCTCGCTCTGCCAGAGGACCTGGTAGCATAATATTGCCGACAAAGGCAAAGGAGAGTAGAATGACGATTTCTGTCAGTATCCCCTGACCTAAACCGGCGAGCCCAAGCAAGAGCTCGTGGCTCAGTGGTTAGGGTGTTTGACACTGATCAAGAGGTAGCGAGTTCGAGGCTTTCGTGGGACACCACTTGGGTCTGGGTATGACTGGCTGATGACGGCTAATAAGGCGGAAATGGCCATTTCAGTGTCCTTTGTCTTTGCCAAGAATGTTTGGCAACCTTAAACTTTATCCTAACCCTACAGTTAACGTTAATCCTTAGCATATTCCTGCCTTTAACTCCAACTCTGACCTTTACCCTAACTTCAAGCCTAGCCCTAAACCTTCGCCTTAATCCCAAACCTAATCTTCCTGGAATTTGGCGCAAATCAACACGTATTGTGGGCGGTTCCTGGCTTGTGTTCTGTTTAGACCTCGTACCAAAGCCACACTCCAAGGCACTTAGATACGTTGCTGACGAAAAGCTTTTCATTTTCGAATTAATTCCTTAAATTCCAGTCTTCCCCTCTATCCGCAAGGAGTAGGCTTACTGTGAAATTCATCAAGTCAGTGTCAGCTTCGGATTTTATTTGCTGGTAACTGCGTGTTAGGACATGACCCTTTTGTTTCCAGTCGAATGCACGCTAGTGTTAAAACCGTCCCCCACCCCCCGTTCGGCTCTCTTTCCTTTTAATCGTCTTTTCTCACAGTGCTTCCCCCCACTGCATTAAGAGACAACCGTTTCAAGAGCTACTTGCTATTGCTACTACAAGCGAGCATGCGAGTCCCAGGAAGTAATTGAGAAGTAGAAGACGACTCGATCGCTGGGACGATATGTTCATTCGCCTGACGTTTCGAAATCCGTCGCGGATTCATCATCAGAGACATACTCACAGAACAGTAGCAGAAGGCGTTTGCGTACGCACCGGATTTTGCCATAAAATTTAAAAGTACAGAAAAAATCAATGAATGCATTGAGTGCGCGCTGAGTTGTTGCGTTAGCCACGACCATCTGGCCCCGCGGTGTTGGCATAGGATGATGTGGTGGTCCGTCTGTTCCCCGAGCGGAGATTTGCTTCAACCAAACCTGTACACACACAAACTGTTTCTGCTACTGTTCTGTGAGTATGCCTCGGATGATGAATCCACGACGGATTTTGAAAAGTCAGGCGAATAAACATATTGTCCCAGCAATCGAGTCGTCTTCTACTTCTCAGCTACTTGCTATTGCCTCCCTCCCCCTCTGGTTTGGCTACAGCTGTCACCACCACTGATCTCAAACACTTGCAAATCACTCCCCCTTTCTGGCACGGAATTGACTCCGTTCAAGTCCGCCCCACGGTCTCTGTTCCCTGAATAGTATTCCTATGCGCCCCCTGGTTCCCTGACTCCTGCCCTGTCTTCTTATTTCCTTATAAACTGTCAGCAACGTGTCCACGTTATTCACGGGACTGCTCGTCTAAACACCTCGAATGTACGTCCACCCTCCCTTTGTTTTCTACTTCGCATTTATCTACCTATCGTGCATTGTCAATCTTGCTGTTGATTTCTGTAGAAACACATCGAGTTATCATGACTGTCTCTTGATACATAAAGAATATTCGAGTGACTGACTGACTGTCATTTGACGTAACTTGTGACCTCGGAAACACTGCAGTACGAAAAGGTAGCCAGTATTAACAGTAATTCGAGAAGCTCTTCAGCCAGTTTTGACCGTTATTCGAGTTAGCTGACTGTCCTTCGAAATAACTTTTGACCTTAGGAACACTGCAATACGTGAAGCTCTTCAGCTTTTATTAACAGTTATTCGAGAAGCTCTTCAACCAATAGGAACAGGTATTCGAGATGCCCTTCCGCCATTATGTACAGTTATTTAAGACGCTCTTCAGCTATTATTTACACATACATTACATTTGAGTGCAAGCCTGAAGTATATAACCCCAAGTGCCCAACCTGACCTAAGTGAATGCTTATCTATTTGCTGCTTGCGTTCGTCCAGTACCTATCTGGATTTGATTATTGGTCTTGAGCTGCAGTGTTCCAACCGAGGTTTGTTTAGCTCTCCCAAAAGGGATACAGTTTAAAGCGTTTTCACCTTACTTACTTGTGTGATGGCAGCGTACACAAAAAAGTGAAAACATGATAACTTAAAAGGACATCACAAAATGTTCACTTCTATTTGAATAGTTCAAAATTTAAGCATAATGACCTATGTGGACAAAATTCACTACTCAAACGATTCAGATCTTAGTGAGAGGGCTGTGTAGTTTCGACAAGAGACAACATTATTGGGGGCGGCGGCTTCGGCTGGTACAGACCTCACATTCATTATAAACTGCTTTGAACAATGACGTTGGAGGTGTTCTCGGGACACAGCCAGTCAGGGCCTTGATTTCAACGGTCGGGGAAGGGACTGCATGTCAGCCCGACCCAATAACTACTCCCATCACAAAATTTCCAGTAGCAGACTGTGGGAAAGGACAATTCGAGTGCCAAAAAGCATCTGCCACTAGAAAGAACCGAATAACCAGCCAGAGCGCAGGACAGTGCGCATTCCAGCGTGATTTCGAACAGTCGTCACTCTGTAGGCCCTGACTCATATGGAAATCGGCCACATAACCCACAGAGTCTCCCGTTAGGCATTGTCTAAGCACTAAAATTACGGACGATGCTAAGTCTGCCTACTGTAATTATCTCCTCTGCAACCTTTTACACTCAAAGACTTCTGCTGTTGCGCTCTTCTTTTCGTGTTCTTCCTTGGGGGACTCACACAAGGCATAATTGGCCGGTGATGTCTCGACCTTGGCTACCGTTACAAAAGTAATGACTTGCACCTTCACACCCTCCTTGTTGTGTTCTTCCTTGCGGATTCAACCAGGGTGTAATTGGACAGTGATACCTCGGCTTTGGTAACATTACAACATCCTAAACTCGAATGCTACAGTTTATACTAATCCTAACTGTAATCCTAAACTTAACCCTAACGCGAATACTAACCCTAACCTTGAACCTGATCTTTAGTTATGTCGGATTTGACGCAGTCACCTCTACTGCGGGTGGTTCCTGTGCTCGCATCCTGTTTAGGGAGCCATATAACTCATCCTTACCAATTGCCAATTTTGACAAAAGGCCTAATTTATACCAAATTTATTGCATATATTTTACTTGTGCTCCTTGTGGCCTGGCAAGTGGCTGTCTGTTCGCGTCTTCTATGGCCTCAGTGCCCCCTAAACGGATCGCGTGGTAACTGCACTGGACTAATACGGGGACCGGATCACTAGTCAAATTGATGCAAAAGTTTGCATCCCAGGTATGTGCATAGATGGAGAAGAAGGCGTGTCGATAACCGGAATCATGATTTTATTCGTCTGAGTCTTCACACTTTTACTGGAGTCCAGCGACAGTTATAGGGGACAGAGGCCGATCAACCACATTATAGCAAGTGGCTGCCCACACCTATGAGATCGGCTGCGAGGATAATCGCCCACGCCGGCAACAAGAATTGGTGGAAGCCTGGGCCTCAGATGAGAACCCAATCAATCAATTCATCTATCTGGCACAGGCGTACATCGTCATGCGCCCTGGAAGTCAGAGTGCAATGGAACGACGCGGTAAGCAATTTGTAATGTAATGACTTAATGTGCTTCAATAATGTCCTGAATTTCACCTCGCAACGCGTGACGAGTTGCGACAGTGGATCTTGAACACTCAATTAATTATTTACTCTTGTGGCGGAGACCGAGTACAGTAGGCCGCGAACTGCAAAGAGCCAAGTTTTGAATTGACCCCTCTTTAACCTTTTCGGCTGGGCAATAGCATTGGCTCCAGGGCAGCAACACAACAGTGTTTGGTCGAACGACGAAAAACGTGTCCGAAACACCTCAGTCGTCTTTCGTCGGAGGTCAGATATATGCTTTTACTGTTTTTTCAGCGAGTCCGTACCAATTGCCAATTTTACCAAGAGGCCTAATTCTTACCAAATCTACTACATATATTTTACCTGTGCTCCTTGTGGTCTGGCCAGTGGCTGTCTATTCTTGCCTTCTATGTCCTCTGTGCTCCCTAGTGGGCCGCGTGGTAGATACGCTGGTTATATAAATGGGGGCCAGATCAGGGTATGGCAGGCGTTCTTCAGGTTGCGCTCTCATAACAAATGCCAAACATTGGGGAGAGAGGAGGCATAGCGGCACCCGTAGGGGTGGCTCCCACCAGGCCAGTCACCTCCGTCTGTCCCCGCCTCCGTAGATCGGCATATCAGCACTCTGTACTCACCTTTCTAGCACGCTACCTCACGTTTAAAGAAACGGAAATTCGACCTGTCTCTGTAGTAGATGTGGATTTAATCTAAACCTCTAGATGTTGACTATTTTTACTAACTTACCCCTTGGTCTCAGTGAATGGAGCCATTTTTTCTGAAAATGTCGGGTATTACCTTCAAAATAAAACGTATCTCTCTCTGTCTGTCTTGACGTCAGGCACGGAGGGGTGAGGGAAGGGAGAGTGTGGTAGATGCTGCGCAAGTCTACTGTCAGTCAAAACTAATCCACGCACAAGTCACCGCGTTTACCTCCAGCTTGCTGAAGGCCACGGTGGATATTTTCGAGACCGATGGTCGAGATGTCGTCTATGTGCTCGAAACCCTGTGCTCCAGTCCCAGGACAAATATACCCTAAGAAGCCCGATGAAGAAAGCAGCTTTGTAACAGGCGGTCAGGTGAATAATGCTATTATGCTTGCTAGTAGTAGTTGTTGGAGTGGCAGCAAGAAAAACAACGAACGCATGTGAAGGTGCGAGTTTCAGGCGTGACTAAAGAAGAAAGCTGGTCGAGCATCTAAACGATTTGTTGATTTGGACTTTTTTAAAGTAGCAAAAATTTCTATCAGAAAATACAGGAGAGCAGTTAGCGTGCATAGCTAAGTTTTCGACAAATTACCATCGGGTCAGTACATTTATATAGGAACGGGGTACGAGTTAAACATGCGAGCACCCCGGCATGGCTGAGAAAAGGTGAAGCCAGGACCAGAAACAGCGCTATCCATACCCACACTGTTGATTCTGGACATCGTGTGGACTCCAACGAAGCCTTCCAGGTGATTTATGAGGTCCCACCAAAGTACCCCAAGTCCCTAGGTCAGCGCTTGCTAGCAAGCGCAGAAGCCACCGCTATCAGGTTGAGGAAGCCGGTCAAATGTGCGCAAAAGACCGTCTGCAAGGTTCGCGCCTGGCCTGGCTAACGGTAGTATACGTTCCCACGTATTATATCTCGTGGCCCTCAATTCCGTCCATTTAACAGTAAACCAACTTTTTGCCTCCTTATAAAATTAAGTGCACTACCTTACCGTTTATACACTTGGCATTAACGTTAAGGTCATTTATTTGAAATTTTTATCGAAAAGTCAACACCATACTGTTTGTCCTATAGTTGATTGTCTTTTTTGGTAATAAAACCCTTTTTGTTCCCCTTAAATCCCTTTTTATTTTTTCAGATTCCCCATCTTGGTCCCGCGTAAACTGACATTATTTCGCTGCTGCTAAGCGTGGAAACTTTGTCTGCAAGCGTGATGTCTATGTTTTTCTAATCTCCTCCAATTTTAGAACCGTTACAATTGTTTCATTACAGTTATTGATTCAATTTCAAGGACCAGGCGTTTAAACGAGTCGCCAAGTAAGAACCAGACCGGCTTTATGCAGCTGGTTATAGGGTACGCGAATCTGTACAGGTAGCTTAACTGCACTATTTCGCTCTCTCTCTCTCTCTCTCTCTCTCTCTCTCTCTCTCTCTCTCT
>JAYGXS010000004.1:18891639-18975615 GCA_036362985.1 Ligula intestinalis | reverse complement strand
CTCTCTCTCTCTCTCTCTCTCTCTCTCTCTCTCTCTCTCTCTCTCTCGCTCTCTCTCTCCAACCCCCACCCGGGCCGGCTCCAGCAAACCCTTCTCTTATCGATTCACTTGTCTGAGAAGACGAACATTATCGATCATCTGCTTCACCTTTAATCCCGTTCCCATATAAATGTACTGGCCCTATGGGAAATTTTCATAAGCTCGCCAAGTGCTCCTCTGAATCTGTCAATTGTTCCGAGGTTTCAAACTCGTTACTACAGCTATCTCTGATGGTGACCTCTGGACAATAAACACAAAGACTTCGGTTTACATAGGTGTGCTTCCATCCGCCGTATATACGCTTTATTCTTTGACGAACGTTCACCGACCGCTAGGGGAAATCACCTGTCCCTCTCCGCCTTTGACTTAGGCCTCATTTCTCGAGCTCTGACAGCAGATGTAGCAGCTAATGGCCTTAGGCAGATAGGCCTCATCCTAGTAGCGCAATGTACGAGTTCGTGCCCGTACTGGGAAGGATGTTTTGGAGTAAACAGTTAGAGCACGTGATTCCCGCCCTTTTGCTGTAAGAGTTTCGTTCCACTCATGCTTGCCAGATTGTTTTTAGCCTACTACTTCTATTGATTAGTCTGTACTGCACTAAAACATGACCTTGCCGGAATTGTATTGATTTTTTTATGTACGAATTCAAAGTTGCCGTATAATTTCATTTGCAATTTAAGCTATGCACCGGCAGGATGTAGGTCGTGAGCCATCGAGCAATTTGACAGTACCAATAAGTCCTACTTTACACGTTTGCTTTAATCAGAAAGGTAATTTTAAACCGGTAGACCGCAAGGAAAATGAGACAGGAATTGCCATTTCTGGCTTATTAGCCGTCGTCAGCCAGTCATAATCGGACCCAAGTTGTGCCCCACCCGAGCTTCGAACTCGCGACCATACTGATCAGCGTCAAGCGCCTTATCCATTGGGCCACGAGCTCGTTGTCTCGCCGGTTTAGGTCAGGGGATATTAACCCTTGTTGATCAACGGTCACCCGACCGCTAACGGAACTAATCTGTCCCGCTCTGTCTTGGACGTCAACAGAGGCCCTGGCAGGCATAACACCTGATTGCCGGCAATGTATCGCCTACTACCAACTACTACGGTCGCCAAGGCCTCTGTCGAGGCCCAAGACAGATCGGTATAGATTGGTTCCGTTAGCGGTCAGGTGAACGTTCATCAACTGCTAGAATGTTACGCAAATAAAGCCAACCAAAAAAACAGGGCAACGTTCCCCAAACCCCAGCAGCCTAGGCCAGCTCCAAATGAACTCTTGTTTTGCTGGTAAAGGTATTTTGTGTAGACTAATTACGGCTTAACAGATGCCCAGCGATACTAGCTGGCCCTAAAACATTTATCCACGGGGACGCATAACGTCTGACGGAGCAGTACACAGGTGAAGGTCCTAGAGACTACTTTAGTTGATAATAAATCTTGCCATTGTCATACAGCTTGCGAGAATAGTGGGACGACACCTGCCCGAGCACACCGTACTCACGTGTGCATCTGCGTTACCACCGAAACACAGCCCTTCCACGTGAGGCGTAGCGGGGTCACCAAGGTGTCCCCACTCCACTAATCATACCCCCAGAACGTAGAGAGTCGACAGCCACACCTCAAATACAGACACACCGAGCCACACCGAACTTCGTAGGCGACGAGGTAGCCTCACTGGCTACCTATCTCGGCGTTTCTATCGCCAAAAAATAAAAGTACAAGCCATCACCACCACTAATAAAAATCAAGCGACGGCTTTAGCAAACACTCGTGAACAAAATTGGGCGGAGCCCTTCCTTTATGTGGTACCCCCTCCCACCCTCACTTCTGCCTCCACCCCCGAGGTAGCGGCCAAAAAAGAGCTTAGCAGATGTTGGAGCGGGCCCGGATGGATGAACGGTGAGAGACAGGAATGGGGGAGTCCCCACGACACGAGTTTTCCCACCTCTCCGCTGCACCCCTCCACCCCCGATTCACATGTGGGACCGGTGTAGATTTCGCCCACACAGACGGCCTGAGAACCGGTAAATCACTGTTCTCAAGATGGGAGAATAAATTTTCGATCGGTCTGACCGCTAGTTGGCTCGCCCGACCACCACCCGATCACATTCAATGCATAAGCCAATTTTTCACTGACCCATCTGTAACCGCAGGTGAGTACTTTCGAGTGTGCGGGCGGGCCAGTTCCCAGGAGGAACAAGCGGCCAGGGGGGTCCGTGATGAACAGAGCTCACTATGGAAAGTACATTTGGGGAACCGGAAAGACCACCTCCGATAAAAATCCCCGTTCAAGAAGAGTCAAACATAGTAAACTCGATAATCACACATTGGGCCCAATTACCCGCATGGTATACTCTAGAGCGTCCGATACAAAAAGCAGTAAGGATTACTTGGTTGGCTACCTAAACAGAACGTGGGAGGAGGAACCGCTCGCAATGCGTACGGCCTTGTGCCCACTTCAGGAGAAATTAAGTTCAGGATTAAGGTGAGGGTTAGGGTTGCGTTTAGGGTTGAGTTTAGGGTCAGGCTTATGTTAAGGGCTCAGGTTTGGGTTCGCGTCAACCAAAAGGTTTAGGTGTAGATTATGAATTCAGTTTATTTTTATGACAGTGTTAGTCGTCAGCCAGTCATGCCCGAACTCAAGTGGTCCCCCACCCGAACCTCGAACATGCGGCCCCTTTGATCAGCGTAAAACGCCCTACCCATTGAACAGTGAGTTCGTTGTCTCACCGGTTTAGATCAGGAGATATTGACACGCGTTGATGAAAGTTCACCGACCACTAACAGTCGACGGAGACCCTGACAGGTGTAGCAGCTGGTAATATGGACAGCTGTCAAGGCTCAAGATAGAGCGGGACAGATGAGTTCCGTTAGCCGTCGGCGAACATTCATCAATGAGCGTCAGTATCACCCGACCTGAACCGGCGACGGACAACGAGCTCGTGGCTCAATGGTTAAGACGGTCGACTCTGATCAAAAAGGTCACGAGTTCGTGGCTCGGGTGGAGCACCCGCTGGGTTTGGGTATGATTGGCTGACGATGGCCAACAAGCCAGAAATGGCCATTCCAGTCCCCCTAGTCCTGGCCGGCAATAATGTCTGCCTATACTACCAGCTGCTACGGCTGTCAGGGCTCTGTCGAGATCATAGGCAGAGCGAGACAGAGGGGTTCCGTTAGCTGTTGGGTGAACTTTCATCAACGAGTGTCGGTAGGGTTAGTGCTAGGGTTCAGACATGGAAATATTTACCCTTCCTGAAATTTATCGCAAGCCCACCTGTTTTAAGTTGGGGGTGGAACATTCCTATTTCCGTTTCCTGCTTAGGTGGCCATAAAACTCACCTTTATTCAGCAGGCTGATTGACCGAGCTAAGCGACCAGCAACGTCTGATGAGTGAACAGCTACTTTTCGTTAATTAAAGTTAACTTGGTTTTCCTTATTGGCTACCGGCACTATTAGTTTAGTTTTTAGTCTATTATTTAGTATATTAATTTATTAGATTAATTGAAGTTTAGTTTAATCTGTAGTAAAGTTAAGTTACGCTTAGTTTAGTTTAGTATATAGTAGTTATTTTAGTATACAAATCTAACAGTGACGGTATCTAACAAAACAAAAAATAATAAAACCAAAAGTATCCAGAGGACTAGAGGCAAGGGGTTGCTAAGGTGGGCGACCAACTTAACTTTTACCATTTTTTGTACGCTAAGACACATTTGCAAAAACGGCAATTCAAATAGGATGTTAGCGTTCCACCTCGAGATGAATTTGACGGTAAAAAAACAAAGGTAGCTTATGTAGCCCCACTCATATACCCCTAGTCCCAGCATTTTGTCCTGCAAAAACGGTGGTTATAGAGTTTTATGGGGTAAGAAAATAGGAATGGCAGAGAAGGAGATTTTTAGAAGTAAGTGTGAAGTGAAAAAAATGCAGTCGAAGTTGCTTCCTGCGGCCACTGGGAGCAGGTTGTTCCGCATGAAAAATGGAGGGTATGCGCGGCGTTAGCGCCGCAGACTATTCTAATTTAACTCCAGAACGGTAAGTTGGACCTCAGGTAAGTTGAAGTAGACAACCTCCCAACCACTATTTCACTTTTTCCGGAAATTCGAGGAACCTGCAGTTTGATAATCAGGTTTTTACGCAGTAAGTTGAATAATATTACAGATTAGGAAAACCTACAGCTATAAGTCAACAACACTCCTAAATACAGTAAAATACAAATGCATTTAGCATCTATCAAAGTATATCCCACTGTGTATCCTAATTTCCCGTCCATAAAACCCGATAAACATGCAGGTTTTAGGGATTAATGAGTGGGGCTACATAAGCTACTGCTGCCAAAAAAGGAGCGTGTCTTTTTTAGTTTCCGGGGAGAGTGGTCAGAAAGCTGATAGGAATATTTAAGTTGAAATCTATCTGCATAACCTCATCTGAATAACCGCATAATATTCAAAAACTATCAGCATGCTGTCTGTGCTGTCGGTACGGTAATATTATTATCAGTATAAACCTGTGACCACTAATACCAATAATAATACGAATGCTCCTATTACTACTACCACTACTGCTACTGGTATGAATAATCAACCACATGATTGCAGTCCTCTCAGGGTCTTTTCAAGCACACACGTCACATCAGGTTAGAATGCGTTATTCGGAAAATGCAGGTTTAATAACCATTTCTTCCCTTCTATTCCATTTTCTGCCTTTTTGAAAAAGCTCAAGTACAATTAATGACTGATTTTTAGCTACCAGAGAGTTTGCTCATGGATGGTGCAACTTGGGTCAACATTCGTATGGGACAAATTTCCGCAACGTTGTAAATTTAGATATTGTGAAAAACAATACGATATTAAAATAAAAACATTTCTTCTGAAACAAGATGGCATAAACCCCATAGGTCAGTTCGAACCTCATCTCCGCCGTGTGCCCCACAGCGTGGTGGACGCTGGACCACAACTTACACAGAAAATTAGTGCTGGCCGGCTTATGCAGCATCTACCGCACTCTCTCACACGACCGGGCTTCGGTGATAAGGTGGGCTCAGGTCAATCGGAGGCGGTTATAAGTGCAGTAACTGATAAAACTGGACGTGTGTCACCTACGAACCAGCCCTCCAAAAGGTACTGCAAGTCCGAATCACCGATGGGTGTGTCATAAAGGCCACAGTCTGGCTTTGCGTCCTGAGGAGGCCAAGTTATCCCCACATTTGGCAGTCTTTCGAGCCAGGGCTTTCAGGCGCATCGTGATAGCCTTGAGCGTGTCGGATTTATGATAGTGGACAGTATGCAAAAACGCTACAGGGGTTACTTCACTGAGTTGGTTTCACTTTTTCACTCCCTTTCTTGCCCCTCCCATAGACCAGCCAACTGTGCGAACCTGTCAACAACCTGATGAGGGCATTGCGTACAATGGCTGGCGCTGCATGAACCCTGTACCTAGGCGTGCTACAACTCCTCCACCATGTATGGCACTGATGATGACCTCACGGGGTTTCTGTGCAACCGAAATAAAGCGTCCAGTGAGCCCTACTACCCCCCAGGGAAGCTGCAGTGCAGTGTGTTGTTGGGAGGGGGGAATTTCCAACGACATATCTGCTGACGACCCTAAAGTTCCGTACCTAAGTAAGGCTTTAGAATACGTGACAGAACCTCATTATATGTTGTAAGAGTTCCTCGTATGGCCGCCTCCAGGAATTCAATAATTAAAGCCTACTTTCAACTTTTCAGTAGGCCAAATTACCGCATATCCAAACACTTCCTAGATTATGTTAACCAATAGGAATTGTTCTAACAGTTATCTTGGCCTATAGGCTTTCTTTTCAGTCCTTTGTACTTTTCACAAGCTTTTCATTTGTATTTTTATTCCAGTAAAACCTCTACAGGCAGCTTTAACTTCCTTCTTATTGCGCAGTTGTCACGCACCGATACGACCCCTGGCATCCCCCACACCTTTACTGGCGAAGTCTATCGGACACTTGAACGGGGGCACTTTTTCCACTGGGTGGACACACGGGGAACTCTTACCGGATATAGTCAGGATGATCGGAGGCAGATAGGGCGCAGTGGCTGATCAAGCTAATTATCCCGTCTACGCGCACCACATATGCCCGTTTTGCGTACGTTGGACCAGGTTTCCACTGAAAACAGCAGCATACGCCTCGGATCTTACCGGAGCGGCAGTGTAATAGAGGGCTCAGCAACCGAAGGATGGCTGTGAAAGTAGCCGTGACGACTTAAGCATGCGGCCACATGAGAAGCTCTCAGTAGTATCCTTTTTTTAAAATAAAAATGTCTTAAACAAGGTGATATTTTCGTTCCGGAAGAATGCTGCACATTTCACATTCTGTCATTCATGTGGTGCACCAAAATCCAATAAAGGAAATTTTGTCGACAAGCAAAATGTGGAGCGTAAGAAGTAGAAAGTCAAAAAGAGGCATGCCTTGTAGAAATCACTTGAAAAAATAAGTATTTGACTTCACTGGAAGTGAGAAAAGATGATTTTCACAGCGAGTGCTCGGTCTCATGAAATGCTACCGAATTTTTGAACAATATTTTTTGATCAGAACGATTATTTATGTGGGATTGTGATATCGATCATTTTGCAGCATGATTGCAAAATATTTAAGACAGGCTTATCGAGAAGCGTTAAGGCTCCTGAGGTTTAACCCTAACGATTGCGATCTTCCAAGCCCGGTTCCTTAGGATAGGAAAAAGAAGTTTGGGAAGGCCAGATTACTAAGAACAATATATTGTGCACAGAAGTGTTAGAAAAAAGTTGGCATTTAGTCCGGCATGGCGTTCGACCGTGAGGGCCGTGTGAGTGCGTTGGTTCGTCAAGCAGGCAGACAAAGGTGTCTGCGTCTGCCGCCCTGATGGGCGGAATCCCGAGAGTGTCTGTTAGCGCGGAAATTGTCGTCGGGCAGCAGCGACCACTACAGACTAACATACTGGCTCTTAAAAATACAGTATGGGTACGAAATCGTGCAACATGCTGAAGTTTGCGAAATATTGATGATCACTCGCTAACCAGCCCTAACACATGTATGAAATCTTAGGAGTATCAATGAAAAACCTTAGGCAAATATTCTACTTAAAAGAGATATAAGAAGCACTCATTGTTTGTTAATGAAAATGAAATTTTCTTGATAATTCCCAAGTTCCAGAGATGTAAAAATAGCTGTAAATTAGAACAAGAAATTTAAATCCTTCTTTAATTTCCATGAGCTAACTCACCACTTTCTTTATAGAAGAAGAAATTTTCCTAAGTCAACACATTTAAATCATATTGTTTTTATATAATTAAAATAACTTACAAATAACTTGAAACTAATATATCCATTAAAAGAATTAACTGAGAAAGTGAGTTTTTGGATATTAATTCGTATGAAGAGGGCCATGTGGGTCACATTTAGAAGTTCCTCCAAACATCAAAACACACTGTCGAGCAAAAAAACCCTCGAAACAAAAGTCTGATATTATTATTTCCAAGCTTAATCAAGAGAAACTTTCTATAATAGGTTACCTCTTTGAAAAGCACTTTACGTAGACATTTAGCTGACGAATTTCTGTCCATATTACCTTTTTCCAAGGTGATGTCAAAAGGAAAAATGAAATGTTTGATATGGTTTGTAATTTACCTGAAGAAAAATGGTTCAATGTGCCTGGAAATAAACGAACTCACTTTTCTCTTGATATTGGATTATTGTCCTCCGTAGTGGATTACTTCCAGGCTCTGTTCTAAGCCTGCGAATATGAAAAAGAATGGTCACATATGGCAATTTTGTGACATAATTATTATTCTTCTGCCTTTTTTGTTTCTAAATTACACACAAGCGGAAATAAAAACGTACAAATAAGTATATTTCTACATGATTAATCTTTAATAAGATAAAATTTTACCTAAACGTTTGCGATAATTTATGACTATCTTTGCTTACTTCCTTCTAAAACTTGATGCGGTGAACCAAAATGCACTAAAAACTTTTTACTGCAGTTCATGCCAAAAAACTTCACAGTTTGGCAAAAAATATTTTTAAAGTTAATTTGTTCCTTGTTTCCGAAAAAAATGCAAGTTCTTACACTTCCGATTGAGCAACTTCGCACAACATTTTCCGGTTTTTGAATGGATATATTTTAAACTTCCCTTACTTATTTTGGAGTTTTTTAATAGCACAATGCACTCATATTAATAACAAGTTTGGTTCTACCCTACTTAATAGCATAGAAAATTCTTTCGATATGAGACTACTCCCGATTTCACCAAAACTATTGTCCGTTACCCTTAATAAACTCAACTAAAATGGCAATTTTCCTAACTAGTAGGCTTTTTTAGGATTAAATTCACTCATTGGACCAGAATAACGAAACCAAATATATGCTAAACTACCAAGTCAAATTCGTCATGAAAGTTGCATAATTCCGCGCATACTCTGCATTTTTTCAGTCATCTGCAAAAAAACCTGTACAAGGTAAAATATAAATACATAATAAGTATGCATTAATCTATTTATTTTTGATGCTCTTATACATTAAAATATGTTTCGTAAAATGCATGTTCAGCATTATCCTTGCTTGGACTAATTTTATAGTTGGTTATAGCTGGTTTTATGAAAGTTTATAATTATGCGATTTTCATGGCCTTATAAAGTATACTGACGTAGCCTGGTACCCCCAGATAATAAACAACACAGTTCACATCCATTGAAATTTTTTATGAAAGTTATATTATATCTTCGTAATGCTTTAGTGGAGTATACAATTCTTCTCAAATAAAACGACAGATAGAACTTAACAGTATGCAGGAATCGAAAACTTATCTTAGGCATAAATATACCCTTACCTTAAGTACTAAACTCGAAAAAGATGTGTTTTTCTATCAGAGGAGGTACATTTTCACTTACTTTTCCTAAAAATATTTAAATTTACAAAGTTGTCTTTTATGAGTTAGGAAAAGTCTATTATAAGTACTACCATTGAAAACAACCCCCCAGAAATCTGTAATACCTGACCAACAGCCAGGGCAATTTATTTTAAGCTTAATCAATGATAAAATGTACATTTTTTCCAATTATCGCAATTTCTTCGTTGCTATTTCTTAACTTTTTATGGTAATTTTACCTATTAATTCCTGTTTTTGTTGGATAGATTTCTTTTATTTTGTCTTATACGCCCTCTATTATCACCGGTCCCGTTTTACATAATTCTGGGGTTTTGCTTTCCGAATCAATAAGTTTTACACCGGAGCTTGTAGTAGAATTCGAACATTTGGTAGCATAATAACGAAAAAATGGCACTCAAAAGGAGTGCAACGACAGCAACGGACAGATGGAAATGAACATTACGCCTTCGTCACCTCTAACTCCGCGCTTAAATGTACTGAGGTTTATACGCCAGCTGAACATGCTGAAACGAAGCGAGGCGTCCAGTTTTGAAGGCTAATTGAAGGGAAAATGGTTGTTTTTTGGCAACAGTAGCTTATGTAGGCCCACTCATTAATACATACTCCCTGCATGTTCTCCCATGAAAACGGTGGCTATAGGGTTTTATGTGTAGGGAATTAGGACGCGCAGTGGAATATACTTTAATACATGCAAAATGCATTTTTATTTTCATGTATATAGAAGTGTTGTTGATTTATGTCTGCAGATTTTCCTAATCTGCATGATCGTTTAACTTATTGCGGAAAACCCAATTATCAAATTGCAGGTTTCTTGAATTTCCCGAAAAATTGATATTTTGATAAGGAGATCGTATAATTCAACTTACCCGAGGTCCAAATTACCGTTCTGGAGTAAGATTAATAAAGTCCGCAGCGCAAAGCGTCGCGCAAACCTTCAATTTACATGAGGAACAACTTACTCCCAGCGTCCACAGGAAGCAACTTCGACTAAATTTTTTTCATTTTACACTTACTTCTAAAAATTTCCTTCTCTGCCTATCCTATTTCCCCACCCCCCAAAACTCTAAAACCACCGTTTTTGCAGGACAACTGGCTCAGACGAGGGGTATATCAGTGGGCCTGCATAAGCTACTTTTGTAGTTTTTTATGCAGTTACATTGACCCCTGTACTCCAGGTGGTACTGCGCTATGTTCCGTGGATTGCATATGCCCGCATCCTAACTATAATCCTAGCCCTTAACGTAGCACTAACCTCTCCGGAAACTTTGTGCCGTGCCACCAGTAAAAGGGTGATTGCTTATAACCATGTCCTCTGCAGACAGTTTCATGTCCACTTTTTAAACAGGTACATCCCCGGGTTCCTCAAACTGTACCTCTTAATGTAACAGTTACCTGGTTTATCTGCTGTTCTCCCTTCTGTGTGGTTTCCCAGGGTACGTCTAAGTGAAAATGAGGACCTTCGTCCTCCGACCTACTCCTTATGCAGCTGTCCCCTTGGGCTTTCTTACTGAGTAAGAGCCTGTGCCTCTCACGTCTGTCATTTCATTAGTGATGCGATAAAGCTGTGACTGGAATTTTCGCCAGCAGTTGACCAGCCTTGAGTCGATCACATGGCAACCCCAGGTTATTTTTGTCTTTAGACTGGAAAAAGTCACATGCCTAAGCGCCCAATCTTACATACCAGCCTTTAAGCGATCTAACTGACAAACCAGTAAGTCTTTAGACGTCTGATTTACCCCTTTCCCGAATTCCACTTATTGGACTAAATTTCTATTGCCGGATTAAAAAAAGTGAGCCGAACTGAGTTTTGCAAGGAGGTAAGTGATGATTGGTCGGTACCTGGTTTCTGGCGCTGCATCATTGCCCATGATTTATTACCAAAGGAATATTTTTTTAGTGAGACTAACATGCTCTGATCGACAGTATGGCGAGTGCTGCAGGCAAAAGTCATAACGAAAATGAAATTGGTAGTTTAGCATATATTTTGTCAAGCTATTTTGATCCTCTGAGTAGATTTAATCCTGCAAAACCTTTCAGTTAGGAAAATCGTCCTTTAAGTTAAGTTTATTCAAGGTAATGTGTACGAATGTTTTCGAAATCAACAAAACTTCGTACGCTATTAAGTACGACAGAACGAAACTTCTTATTAGCCACGGAATAACTGTAACATAAGTAAAAAAGTGCAGAAAATATCGCTTCCAGAACCGGAAAGTTTTGTCCGAAATTGCTCAGGGGCAAGTGAGGCCAAGTTTACGGAATCGCATTTATTTTCAGAAAAAACAAACAATTTAAGTTCTAAAAATTATGGTTAGCTAACTTGTAAAGTTTTTTTTACAAAAAATGCATAAACGAAAATGTTTGGTCGCATTTTGTTTTACCGCATCGCCTACATGGAACATTAGCAAAGTTTCCATGTATGTTACCGTGACAGATATGTAAAACAGGCCTTATCAAATCCAAACAATGAAGAAATATACTCTTTTGTGAACTATATGTGCTGCTTATGCGTTATTTAGAAATGGAACAGACAGAAGAATAATTATTAGTTTAATATCTTATTATAGGTATGGCTTGCCTCTTTGCATTCGCAAGCTCAGAACAGACTCTGAACGTAATCCATTATTGCGAAAAGTAATCCAATATAAAGAGAACAATGAACTCTTTCATTCACATTCGAATTGAACCATTTATATTCAGGTTAATTCAAAAAATGTCAAAAATCTCAATTTTTCTTTTGAAATTATCTTAAAAGAAGTTTATATACACAGACATTCGTCAGCTGAATATTAAATTAAACCGCTTTTTGAAGAGGTAACCTATTATAGGAAGTGTTTTTATTAATCATAGGAATAACAATATCAGAGTTACCTTGCGGATTTCCTTTATGCTTAACAATGCAGTTTGCTGTTTTGAGGCGTTTCTAAATATGGTACAGATGGCTGTCTCCATATGAAATTATATACAAAAACTCATTTTTTGGTAAATTCTCTTGATGTACATCATATTTTAAAGGTTTTTATGCAAACGTCGAGCGTAATCTCAATTGATGGGCGAACATATGAAAACACTGAAAACGCTCGAAATTATGCCAGAATTTAAAGGACGATATTAAATAAAAAGTTATCCATTAATGGCAATATGTATAAAATTTGACTAAAGAAAAGTCCTTTTGATACAAAAGAATTCGTAATTTGATGTTTTCAAATAAAGAAAAGATTTAAATTTTCTGTTCTAATTTTTAACTATTTTTACGTCAGCGGAACTTGTGGATTATCAAGAAAATTTTATTTTTCTTAACAGAACGCCGACAATCTAAAGGAAAAAGACCGCCGATGATCTAAAGAAACAAGAATATTGTGCCGCTGTTCCCATGGGCCAACACCTTCGGATGTAGCGGTTTAAATTGCCCTACCAAGTTCACAGAAGAAAGGTTTGCGACATTGGCTAGTGGTGCGCCTCTACGACCGGAAGAGTTGTGTTTTCCAATCTTCGATTTTTGCTCGTCAACCTTGCTCAGGCAAGTCCTCACATGAATACACGCATTCGATTGGCCGATTTTGCCTACCACTCACATACTTGCACAAATCGATGCAGCCAATAGCTTACTGGATCACGATGCCGATTAATGATTGGCTGAAAGGTTAATTGCAGAGCTGGCTTTCTAAATGCTCTGCAGCCGCCGCGGCTAATTCGCAGGGCTTATTTTCTGATTCTCCTTAATCTTCTTAACAAGTTATTACCAGAATACTTTGTTAAAATGTGCATAACGAAAGTCCTCGACCCTCTAATTCCATTTAGGTCAAGCTGTGCTGATTTTAGCGGGAGCGTTTGAATTTTAAACAGATTTCAACAAATTTTCTGCCTACTCACTGATGAATGTCTGCCTCCGAGTCATTTTTACTCATAGGACGCCCACATGGACATCAAAGTCGATAAAACTAAACAAGGATGCATATACCCTGATGCAACTCTCTTAATAATTGTGGTTCGTGCAAATGTGTAACGAATCTATCAGGATACCCGTTTTTGCGGAGCAGGTCATAGATTTTCTTAAGCTCCTCCTAAATTCTGTCTGCTTAGCAAATTTTTCTGGCCCTTTGCGCTAAGCAGCGGACTGTGTTGCGCTTATGTCAGATGGGCACAAAACTGTTAAGGTTAGTATATTGTCTAAACCAGGTTTTGTTTCGGTAAAGGCTCCTTCGGACGCTACCGTCAGGCCAGCACTCCCAAGAAAAGAAACAAACCTGCTGTTTCCACCTCCAATGTGAACCTAATGGCTGAATATGCTTGGTTCGCAGTATTAAAGAGTACAGCTAAATCGGTTTCGGTTGTGACGATGGGAGAGATGTCATCAACTTAGAGACCACAGTTATTTAGCTTATTGATCTGATCCCTTAGTTGAAATTTCTCCAGCAAAATAACGATAAAGTACGGCAACAATAAAACATGCTCAAATATCAATGAGACTCTTCGTGTTACCGGGGGCAGGGGAGGAAGGGAAAAGAGTAATATCCTCGTGGCTTAATGCTACGAGTTGAAGCCTCATGCAAGCCTACGACGCGAGTTTGGGTAGCAGTGGCTGGCGACGACCATCTCGGTGTCCTTAAGCTTTCTTAGCGAACAAATGTCGATTCTGCTTTTAAATTGTCTCTTCAAAAAAGGACGAAGCTTCTTCTCTCTTATTAAACATGCGTATTACTGATTTGTAGCTCAACACGATTGTTTGCAATGTCATTGCGGGTCAACTGTAGTGTGCCTACCACGGGGTGTAGGACACGTTGGGAAGCCAACAGTTATCGCGTAGTATTAAGGCTACTGGTTTAGCCCTAAAGGCTGCGATCTTCCAGGCCCGGTTCCTTAGGAGATGGGAGAATTCTTTGGAAAGCCAGATTAGTAGGAAGAGTGTATTCTGTCCAGACAGAAAGCAGAATAGTTTGCAGCAAAATTTGACTATCGGAGCGCACGTGCAGTTGCGAGGCAGGCTAGGTCCAAAGTGATGTCTAGCGGCAGCCACGGCCTTGAGGTCTGTCCAGACGGATTGAGGTCAGGCCACTGTGGGTTGAGGCCAAAATGGGGGAGACACGGTGCGTGCGTTTGCTCACGCGTCAGTTTGTGTCTGGCCCGCGGCACTCCGAAAAGTGCTTTCACGCGAGGTTCTACACTCTGAATGACCTCATCTGGTGCATTCCGATTTAGGAAGGCGTCGAATAACAGCGACCACTACATGTCCCTCGGTCGCTTTATCATGAAGTAAGTGAACGAACCAAACGCTCACGTGCGTATGTGTCTGTTTTCGTCCTCTCAGCCGGGCCTTTAACCGAGTTGGTAACTGAGTTTACCTGTAATTGGATCCCTAGGACAGCAGTCAACAATCAGTCCTGTGTCTGGCTGGAAATATGCAGCCGAAGAGAAGATAATGGTAGAGCGGATAAAAGTGACGAACTCAATAGTTGAGGAGAAGCCCAGATTAGTTTTCAGTTCCGTGAGGTATGTTGGAGATCCTGGTGCGGTCATGAGAATGTGCGATATCAGGCATTTGCGTGGAGGATCAGTCCGTCATACTGCAGTCTAAAGGTTGGCAAAGAACGTGCCGAAACAGGCACTGTTAATGATTTATCGAGAAGTGACAGGCCATACGCTTCAACAGACGGCGTTTTCGTTTATGCTTTTGTGAAAAAGTACAACGCTGCTCGAAGAGAGCGTTGGACAATGTTGTCCGCTTCCGTTTCGGTTGGCTGAGCGTGTATCCTGGCCTGGTCGTCCGGACACTGAAGGCTCACTGGGTGCACGCGCAGGGGAGGGGGGGGGGGCTAAAAGCCGTTCCCTCATCCAAATAATTTACAACGATGCTGCAGTGCATTTGACAATGTTTTACAACCTAGTTCTTGGACGGCCATTTGTCGGAAAGACTGAAGCAAACGTGCGTACGCACATGAGCGCGCACTCAGTATATGCCCTAGCAGCCTATGGTGGTGGTAGGAGTTGCAACAAAATAATTACGCCTACTTGCAACCAAACAGTAACATAGTCTGCGCAATTTATATTTGTTTCTCTTTCGTGCGTCCACCACCACCGCCAAGTCAATTTGAATTTACTCCTAGCATCCGTTGTTTGCCTGTGAGGGCTTCAACCCCAGTTCTTTGATTTGTGACATGGGAACGCGATGTTGCAGTGAGGAGCACTTGACGCTAGTTCAGTTAAACTGGTAAACCTTAGGAACGTAAACCCTCCATAATTCCCAATTATCAAAACAGTAAAGTGGTCAGCATAAACAAACTAGTAAGATTGGAACAAGTATTTGCTCGACTCTAGCTCTCTTTAGGCTGCATATGTAATTTTCTGAGGTGGTGGATCTACTGGCAACGATCCAAAAATCTCAACCACCATCAATTCCTTTGCTGCGTAGTGTAGCGTTTGCTTTGTGTTGTCTCGCGTTGCAGTTGTGGCTTGTACGGACGGAGATAACGTCCTTCAAGATCAGACTGCGAGATTATCAACCCAAAGGGCTTAGTAAACAATTGAGCGTTTTTTAATCTTCGTAGTTCCGACCATTTGATTCCACGGGTCATCGGGGTGTTTTTCCCTGTGCGGTCACGAAGACATTGGATAGCGGTCGGGTTAGAGTACAAGCAACCATTTTCCTTGACAGTCGGAAGGTTGTATAGGGGAATTTTTAAGCCCTGGCTAGTTTGTTTGCCTCACCACAGCCTTGAAAAGGACAGCCTTTTCTTGCTTTATGCGCGATTTTTGGCTCAGATTTTGGTGCAGGGTTGCTGGCTGCATACGCAAAACACATAGCTATCTGTATAAAACAACAGTTCTTTCATAACCTCTTGTGGACCATCAGTCCTCATTTGTATTGCAAGTAGTCCCTACCCATTCTAAATCAGCGCCTTTAGACCAGGGTGAAGCCACACGTTTTGGGATCTTTCGTCATCCTGAGAATACAAGAACATATTCGGTATTCATGGACTGACCTTTATCCGTCATGCGGTGGCCACAGAAGCCGAAAATATGCTAGATGCTGTCTGGGGCCTTCCTTACAAGACTCTGCAAGAAGCCCTTTTATAACAAAGCTCCCCGGAGGGAGAACTTACTGAGGGCTCATTTGGGGTGCTCCAGAAAGTGTCTAAAAAGCCCTTTGCTAAGTCTGAATCTCTTGAAATGCCACTCAGACTTTCATTCTTCCCAGTGGTAGCATTTTTCAGGCTTCTGCTTTCATTTATGCCTAGATTTGTGAGGGCGAGGGGGTGGGCTATGTAATCCCACTGAGGAAATGGTGGCTATCGTAGTATATGTAGTGGCCTTTTTCAAATAAAATAAACTAAAATAATAACTATATTACTTTCAGTGGGTGTATTTATGCCTATTCATTTAAGTCAGCGGCCGACTTTGGTCCAGTGGGGGTTGGTGATGGTATTATAAAATGTACCTCAGTAATCTCACCCAAGGTCAGCGAACACTCTCCAGTAATACATACACATGTCGTAACTCAGGGAGTTAGAAGTGATATGCGCATTGCTTCAGTTTAGCTCTCAAGTAAACCGGCCACAACACAGCCGGCTGTTTACAGCAGCCAGTCACAGGTATTTCAGAATTGTAAGATTAAACATTGGACACGACTATTTGATAAATTTGTACAGTAATATGTTTTACCACATTTTTCTACTATAAATAATGAACCCTGAATATCATAAAAAGTCTTTAAAAAGTCCATTATTACTGGGTTTTGGGCTGAAAAACAAAAACAAGTTTTGTTAACCTCGATTCGAGTTCGATTTGTTTTTCACACCTTTTTTCATTTATGCCCACAGCGCCGTTGCTATAGAGCCACCGCATTAAACTATTTCAATAAATTTTACGACTGTTTGTACTTAATTTTAAAAAAGTCCCTTTCTCCCCCATCCCCTTCCTCACCCATAGAACCTCCAATCCTACCAGTCCCGTAAGACAGAAGACTGGGCTTTTAAATATTCAAGGTACACTACACAAGCAACTCCTGCCGAAACGGTGAGTTGACAACTCGAGTACGTAACTCTAAAACCCCGAAACTAATTCCCCATCCCTAAGCGTAGCCCTTAAACCCTCACCCCAGCCCTAAACCCAAAAAACACAAGACCCTAAATCGGAAAACCTCAAACCGCTCATATTGCTTACGTTTTCTCCAACCGTCGTCTACTCTATTTTGTTGTCTACCAGAGAGACAAGTTTTTATTCGTGCCGTATCCTATCCATTAGTGCAATGTCCAGTTGCTGGCACTTTATTTGCCAACGGTGTGACTGTGAATCCTAAGTTTCATCTTTGAAGTTGATCAATGCGAGTCGGTTCAACCCCGAGGAACGCACATCACTAGCTCCATTTCGAATTAATTGCAACACTAGCAACACGTCCACCACTACTACAACAAGGATTACCACTAACACGCCTACACAAAATATTAGTGATTATACCAATAATGTGACAACGATCATGTTCAGTGCTAATATTACCAGCATTGATGCTGTTGCTACTAGTATCTCAACTAATACTTCCACGACTACTTCCACTGTTAGTGCCACGAGCAGTACAATCACTACCATCATTACCGTTGCTGCTACTTCTTCGGTTCAGCTAGAAGACTAATAAGGTAGGTATGCAGGAGTCTGTCACCCGGCACACAGTGCGCGTTTGTCCGTTTGCACGCCCGCTGTCGACTCGCCGCGTGTACGCTTGAAACTACTCGATACTCCTGCTTTATTTATTGGCTGCGGACGGCAGAGTACTCCTTGTTTTTAAATGCTATTTTCAGCGGTCTGGGTCGGGGCATTTCTGCAGTATCTGCCGGCCTTTTCCAGATACGAAATGACTTGAGCACTTCAAATTCTTTACCTGGCGGGAACAGATATGTTATATGTTTGAATCGAAAACGCATTTCAGAATTCCGGGTGACATTTCATGATAAAGGGAATCTACTGTAGACTAGGCTCATGCCCATACCTTTGAAAAAGACACCTAAGGCAGGTTATCAGGCCTATCTGCAACTCCGAATGCTTTTTACCACCCTTCAAACATTAATACCGTCTCAAGTGTCATACTGTGGCATTTTTTAGTCAATAGCTAGGCTGCTATTTGATAATACTACAATGATTTCAAGGTACATCAGATACAATAAATATGCTCTTATGTACTGGAAAAAAACCGAAGCATGTGAGCACTCATCTGTAAAACACAGCATTGAAGACCATGTTGCAATATATTATCTATTAGAAGTGATTCATCACGGGATAAAAAGCGCATGCATGTAGGCTGGTACGCTCTATGCATATTGCTGGAACAGTTGTCTGCATAAAAGCAGTGCATTCAACGTATATAACACTGCAAGGAATTCATTTATTCTTATTTTGAATCTCATCTTTTTGGTATTCAATTAAAGAAACGCAAATTTCAAGGACGTCCTGTAGCTAAGCGGAAATAATCGTTACCAAAACGTATGAATTTTACGAATTTTCTGATATTAAAAGGACACCCTAAAATTCAACGGACTCCCGGTCGACAAAAAAGGATATTTTATCATACAAAAAGTATTTTGCAACCTAGAAAATTATCTGCCTACATCTGCGAAGGCCTATTCTATACTTATTTGCCGAACGTTGTCTCAAAGGGTGACTTCAGATTAGACTACATTTCGGTGACTTTTTAAATTGAATTACTCTACAAATCGTTCCCTGACCTGGAGCAGTTGAATCCATTGAAGGATAATAGGCTTAGAGTTAATGGTGAAGAATCGAATCGGATATGCTTATAAAGATACAGGGAACATAAGCATGCATTTGAACCCCCACAGTTGGGTCAATTTTTGGCAATGCCCTACCTACATGGCAGCACTCTTATTGCACTTGGTGTAGAGGTAATCTACTGCAAACTGCCTACGTGTTTCCAACTTTTTTGTTATCTGTTGTGCAGAATTCCCGTTACAGGCACGTATGTAGTATAAACGCTCCTATTGCATCACACGTTTTCGGGACTCAGCTGCCCCCTACGCTGGTAGAAATGATTTCAATAACAATTTCTCTTAATCGCCTGGCCTTTCCGAGGTACGGAACGGGATGAGTAAGCTAGCACCTGAATTTAATTGTTTTCGTACCATTGCCTACTGCCAACACCTCTACCTACAGTAGATTGCCTATCTCATGAAACGTCACCAGGAATTCTGAAATGAGTTTTTGATTGGAACCTATTAATTGCGAATGGTTGTAATAAAGACAATCGTGCAGCCTAATCTCAGCATATTCTGGACACTTCAGGATGCCGGCTGTTTAACGAGCTTCTTTCTGACCGCCAAAAAACGTATACACTCTAAAAAGTAACTACTTATGTAGTATGCCTTTTTGTCATTTATTCTGACTGCCTTTATAGATTCAACTATATTTTTTGGAAAAAATGCACGCAAAAAATTATTTATTGTACTCGTTTGGTGGCAAATCACGCCTTCTTTAAATTTTATACTTGAAGAAAGTGCATCTTTTGATTTTAAAAAGTTTCTAAATTTCCGAATAATTTTGAAACCTAGTGACTGCTACACTGGAATTCAAGGTTTACAACTTGCGCACTGTGTACATCCTTTTAAAGGAGAAGTACGTTTTAGCCTTGAGCTTAAGGAAGATCTGACATAGTTCTCACGAAATGTTGCAATAGATATACAGCATGCTTTATAAATTAAGGCAGCATTAACAAATTGATGGATACGATGTTCGATGAACGAACACCTGAAAATTCTAAAAAAGCTCATAATTAGAAACATTTTAAAAGCGAAAGCTACCTTTTCTTTAGGAATAATAGATAAGAAAGCGTTACTTCTACCAAGCAAGTATAAGAAATAATTTTTTCGTGCATGTTTTCCACAAAATATATTTGAATTTATAAAGGCAATCAAAATCAATGACAAAAAGTCATGCTACTTAAGTAGCCACTTTTTATAGTATATACCTTTAATTAGCGGTCAGAAAGAAGCTCATTAAATAGCCGGCATCCTGAAGTGACCTATATATATTGAGATGAGGCTGCACGATCGTAATTTTTAAAACCATACAAGTCAAGTTTATAAAAGGACCTATAGGCAAACGCCTTTGAACTATCTCTTGGTACATAGGATTTAAGAAATACATCGGCACAGCCGAACATTCCAAAGAAGTCGTTGACACAATTGTAGACGACTACTCCCTTGCTTCAAGTAATACACTCACACTCGGTTCTTACGAGGCAGCAGTGTAACTGAGCAAGAAGAGCAGACAGTGAAAAAAACTCCTAAGGCATGGCTCATAATTCAAAATCGAATTTCATTTGTGATTTTTAGTAGAAAAATTGTCGCTCGTGGGGTAAAGTATGTGAATGATAGGAGCATGACGCTGCTGTGAATGTTGGCGGCAGCCATGGCGTCCATGGCGAGTAAAATCGACATCCGAAGGGCCATGCGAGGAGGAGACCTCGGAGTCACGAGAACGTCCCGAAGAACCGGAGATGCGTCCATGATACGCCTTTGCTGTGAGAGCAGAGCCTGCCACGTCGTCAGCAGTCGGTCGATACGAGAAAGGGCGTGACAGGGCCACGTAGCCTAGGACCATAGGTGCGGTAGATGCGACCTCAGACATGATCAGCGCAGTTCGCCTATTGAGCAGAGACGTCATAGCTAGATAATGACTTAAACTCATTTGGTTAAATACTGATAATTATAATACTACTTCCAAATTACTACTAGTAAGTGTTCATAACATTTCAGTCTTCGGATTCAGAAACTCAATTTTTGCGGTTCTCGTTAAAGCGTTCTACGCGGTTAAAACCACCAAGTTTTGTTTTAAATACGCCTACGGATGAGGACATGACAATGTCCGCAGGAAGGGCATTCCACGCCTGGATTAACCTCTTAGAGAAAAATAATTTTCTCGTGTAAAGTCTAGCCCCAGTCACACGTAATTTGAGGGGGTGTCCTCGCAGCCTAGTGGTGGTTGCCTGCTCAAAGAAGTCATTTGTTTGGAGGCAGCAATCCTGACCATGCAGCATGCGAAATGCCTGGATTAGGTCTTCGCGTACCTGTCTGCAATCCAGAGGAAATAAGTCAAGATTAACCAATCGCGTCTCATCAGGGAGGTTCCGTTGGCCTCGTACTAATTTTGTTGTTCGTCTTTGTACCATTTCGAGGGTTTTGCGGTCTTTGGCTGTCCAAGGTCTCCAGGCTTGGATGGAAAATTCCAGTTGGGTCGTACGAACGTTCCGAAGACCTTGTCAAATACAACTTTATCAAACTTAGTAAAGGCGCGCTTGATTAGATAGAAGTTCGACATTGCGGATTTAGCCACGTTCAGGCAGTGGAGTGATGGCTTCAGTGAAGGCATGAACCACACCCCCAGGTCTTTCTGAGCCTCTACCTCTGGCAGTGGCGTGTGATTCAGCTAATACACCCTTTGAGGCGCAGTGTTGGTTCTACCGAATCGCATTAAGTTGCATTTGGCCACATTAAATAGCATGAGCCAAATGGTCGACCATTGCTCCAGTCGATGCAAATTTTCCTGGAGGTTTAATTCATCGTTTTGGTTGCGTATGACCCTCCAGCGTTTTAGGTCATCAGCAAGCATTGCGACTTCGCAGTCTAGTCCGCTTATGTAGTCATCAATATATATATATGTATATATATATATATATATGTATATATATATATATATTCACTCAGGAATGTGCGAACACCGATCGAATAGGCTTCCGAACTAAACAAAGTTCATGTGGTGGTCAGAGGTGGTCATACCCCCCTTACTGCAATTATGACTTGGCCGAAATCGGCCTAGCAGGCGGTCACTCGTTGGACAGGTGTAATGTTATTTTTGCCAGAATAATACGTCCGGGCACTACATCCATTTGGCTTGTTTCCTTCCGTTAAACTTCAAGTTTAATTTATTACGATGCTTGACGCAAAGGTTGAACAGGATTTGCTCGACCAATAGCATTGAAAAGGAGCGTAAGATTGTTGAAGGCAGGTTTCGAGAAAATGGGTATCTCAGTCGATTTATCGCTTAAAGCATGGCTGAAATGCCACCAGAGTCCTCAGTTTTAAAAGCAGAGATTAAAATAATATTCATCAGGGTCTCATTTCAAGAGAACGGACCAAGCGCACTTCTAACGAGGCGCCTGAGTCAAACCGTAACAACTACCTACCCAGCAGCCAAGGCCCATTTATTGTTATCGACTAATCCCATCCTATACGGAAAGATCAAGGATAAACTGCCAGCCCAGATCACATGTATGTGCATAAAATCATTTACCTGCTCCTGTGGGACAGGATATATTGGTTGCACGGGCCGGTGTTTGTACAAAAGAGTAAGAGAGCAAATTCCAGCATGGTAAGGGAAAGGCCAACTTAAGAGTATAAACAGTTTCTTTCTAGCACACTTGGTAGACTCAGACATTCGCGTGGATGCCAAAGAGGCCTTCCGAGTGATCTACAAGCTATTGAAAATTCCTTGGATGGCATCTAATGGTTTTAGCAAAAGCGACTGCCATTAGGCTATGCCGACCGGTCCTGTACGCCCAAAAGAATTTCGTCGCGGCGCCAAAGTTACCATGGGCGAACCTAGCTGACACGACTGCACACGGCGGATCACTGGCCTCGGAAACGGGCTCCCGCAGAGACGAAAAAGTCCCAAATCAACCACGCAACCTTATCATCTGTCTTGGACGTCGCTCCGTCTAGACACTGAAATTCTAACCGCAACTTCCACACCCCCTTTCCCCTCACCGACCCTGACAACAATAACACTATATCTGTCCACCAACCAGCATAGTTTATTCAATTCATTACCATATAAAGGTAAAGGCCTGAAAGAATTTATCGAAAACAAACGTATGTTTGCCAATTTATCTTCTGAAAATTGAAATGGAAATTTTAGCAAATTCAAGGCTAAAGAAAAAATTTTTTATATAAAGAAAGTCGTTACGTTAAATTTTCAGCTGAACAAAATATTTAAATTTATTGTTCTAAATTATAGCTATTTTTTACGTTACCGGAACTTCGGGATTATCGGAAAATTTAATTTTTCTTGACAAGCACTTAGTACTTCTAAAAGTTCTTTTAAGTACTTAATAAACATCATTTTTACCATTATCATTATTATTTCTTAGTTTTCGTAAATGCGTTCTCACTGGCATGCGAGAAATAATCGAACGTTTAGAAACGTAGGCATGTTTCGTTCAGATTTTGCCCAACTGCATGTCAGACGAATACACGAATTAAAAAGAAACCTTACCAACAATTTGCGCACGCGACTAACACAAGGATTCGAAAAAGAACATATGGGATACTTGAATCTGATAATAATAAGAAATAAATGAGGCATATTAGTAGGGTTAATTAACATCAGTTTATAATTCGTTATAAGAGGACTCTCTGTTCTCTGTGAAGCAAATGACCATAATTCGCAAACAGTTTTACTTTCACAACTGCTGTCCTACAACTCCGACTCCAACCCATTGGTTTTTAAATAAGTTAGGGATATTAAGTAACATTACCATGGCTGAAATAACCATTTCGGTTTTCGCTAACTAAAACCTGCTTTTGTGCTTTGTTGTTAGTAAAGACCTTCGGAGGTTCTAGCCCTTGAGATTGGGAATGACGGCTAAAAAGCCAGAAATGACCATTCCGGTCTCCGTATGATTAGTCGGATCCATTTAGTTAAGTAAAGTTCAGTATATTTAGGGTAGTATGCAATGCCTTTGAAGACCCTATTGAAAACAGTATGCATCATCATCATATCTTCAGAGTCACTGTGTGACTGCCTGCACTGGCTTTAATTATGATCTCCTGGGCAAAGCGGAACTCAATAGTTCCTCTACTATATCGACGAAGCACATACACTCACAAACATTTATGCTAATTAAAAAAGTTTTTTTCAGCAACAGAGGACCAGTGTTGTAATAAGAATATTTAATCAATCATATCTTGTTCGATTTACTTCAACGTGTCAGGTGAGTTAATTGTCAGGTGGATTGGGACTCTTTTTTGCAAACCCTATTTTCGATCATCGGAATCATTGTTTTACTCGTCTGAGATTTCGGGTTTTTTCTGGAGTCCACCGTTAAAGATAAAAGGCGCCAATGAAAGACAAGAATCAGTTATAGAAGGCAGGGGCCAATCCACCGTTATAGGGGAGGGGGGGGGGCAATCAACCCCCAATGTCATCAGTCCGGAGATGCCTGCGCAGCACAATGTATGCGGGCGCCAGATCGGTAAATTAATTGACTAAGCTCTTATCCAACGCCCAAGCTTCAATCAGTTTACAGGCTCCCTAGTTGCTGGCATGAAAGTGGGCTTCAGGAAGAGTAAAATTATGATTCCGGTGATCAAAACGCCTTCTCCTTTTCCATCTGCACACATACCTGGGATGCGAACACTTGCCTCAATTCGTGAAGCCCTATTTTTTCAAGCGAAGGCCATCAAATATGCCGGTGTCGTTTTCGCTATTAAGAAGTAAAACTTAAAGTTTACATTTATTTTAGGAAACCGAAAATCTTGTCATCCAAAAAACATGTCAGGGTTAACTGAAATGTAACCCCAGTATCTAACACAGCAACAACCGAAACAGCTGAAACATAATTTTTAAATATGTTGATTTTTAACTTTCCGAGAAGCATATTGATTTTGTGAAAAAGGTCTGTGTATTTGAGAGTTTAAAAACAACCAATGATAGTTGTATGACCATTTTGATGGGTTGCTATCAGCAGAAGCTAAAAAACTGTGTACAACCTATTTAACAGAACTAAAGCCATGGGCTATGCGCGGTTTCCATGAAACATCATATTGACAGCAACATTAAAAACACATGTTTACTGACCCACAGACTGGGACTTTAAATGTTCAAATGTTTAAATATGCGCCGGTCAACCAACTCACAGTTAGGACCCCGTCAACCGTGTTATACGGTGACATAAAAGTCTTTCTTGGTTTTAACCTAATAACTGTCTCCTCAGTATAACCCAGCATGAAATCCACGTTGATAATAATGTATGCGAATGTGGTAGCTTCGAAAACTGTCATTTCAGTTTCGATGGCTGGCATATAAACCATTATCATCTTTGTGCCAAGACCACACATCACTTCTTCCTTATAATTAAACTTATTGTCACATAAAGAAAAACATATTCCTGCCTTCTTGCCAAATTAAGGTATTATATTTTTTGTTTATCTGATTCCATGTGGTAAATCACTCCCAAGTAACTAAAGTATATGAACACAGTTATAGCGCTTAGCATCAAAGGATTTGGAAATGCATATAGGGGGTTAACTGTTAAACATATCAATCTCGATGATGACTTCTACCTACAGACCTCTGATAACCGAAAATAAGCAACATATTAATAACAGAAAGGCTAATTTCGGAAATTTGGAACTAAAAAACGCAAATTTTGGAGATTGGTTCCCCAGCTCATCTGAGAAAATGTGCAACGAACAATTAAAATGTTAAACGTCCAAAAACATCAATAATCATCTGAAGTGAGCATTGATTGGCAACTGCGGATTCTGTCAGTCTGCAGCAGTAGTCATTATATGCGTTTGGTCATTCTGCTCTGGTTAGTCACGCGCATTTAACTTAACCTTTAAGCCATTAGAGCTGGCGTCAAAATCGATATGCCTACGGGATACGATGTGCTCAAGCCAGATAATAGGCGAAAGAACGTATCCCAACGAATATAACCTAGTAGATATGATAAGGCGTGGAAGGCGAGAGTGTTATTAATGATTTAATAAGGTTAGAAGGGGTAAAATATAAGAAATGGGTAAGTGACTCCCAGACAAGTACAGTCCAGGCATGAATGGGCCGTAGTCCAAAGGCGCAGTCCGGCAAGTAGATCATCAGCTCCAGACAACTAAAACCGAACAGTATATCGCCGGTTTCGGGAGTAACTGAGCGTAGACAACTCCGCCGCAGTTTTTGCACTGGCTTTGAGAAGTTGTTGGCCAGTAAGCCAGACAGAAGGTGACCTTGAATGGCCTGCCCCCGGGGTGTCCGAGGAAAGCATGGCTTAGAAATACAAGGCCGTTAAATGCCTGTTGATGTATGCCTCGTAAGAGTGTATTGCTTGTAGGAATTCAAGACCTTTTCTAGTTGGATAAGGGCCAACAATCCGTGCGTTTCCTCATGCGAACTTGTGGCTAAGTTCGACACACGTGACCAATCACAGTGGCATGACGAAACACATTTAACGACTACTGGCGCAGACTGACAGAATCCGCAGTTGTCAATCGGTGCTCACGTCAGATGATCATTGATTTTTCTAGACGTTTAAAATTTGAATGTTTGGTTGCACATTCTATCAGCTCTGAAGACGAGCGGGAAAAAACCTGCCTAAAAGATTTAAGCATTTAGGTTTTAATCTTCCCAAAGAAGTCTATCTTTTCTTACTTTACTATCTTGGGATACCCGTATTTCAATAAGCAATATATATGCAAACAGGACGTTCCAGGGCAGATTTTGCCTCAAGTTTCAATCTTAATTATTAACGAAAGCACAGGATACGGCCCTGATCTAGCTCATTTTTTGATCTAGAGCATCTAGCAGAGGGTTTACCTGGGAGGAGGAAGCGGAGAGGACATAACTCGCACAACCTACGTGGTGTCTACAAAGAGGCGTCGGTTTCCACAATCAAAAGCGGTATAAAACGTATGTTTATCAAATTATTGTATTCATTATATATGATTTTATCCCAAGTTGGGTGAAAGCACAAAACTTTTGTCGCATACTGACAAGGCAGTATCATGCTTCGGAGCCATGGTTCCTCAGAAGCCGGCAGCCACTCCAGCCAACACTGTCATGAAGGATGCCAGACGCATTGCTAAAAATGACAGAAACACACAATTGAACGGCTACTCAGAGAGGAAATCTGGAAGTTTGAAACCTGCCAAGCACTATAAAGGTAGAAGTTTTGGGAGTCACATCACTGGTCAGCTGCAATTAGTTCCTACCTGTCAGGTGTTTTTCGGCAGTGTTTGCCAAATCCAACGTCGACGGTGTTACCTCAGTGTTTTCTTCAGGCAATATTATTCCTGGTGGGATTTCTTCCAATCCTGTAAAATTTAGAGAAAATCAGAAAAAAATTAGGAAAGACAAATCGGAATTGAAGGGCGCTGACAACGATGCAATGGTTTCATGCTTATTGATCTACGCGTTATTGAATAAAGTACTGAGAGTGATGGCAAAGATGAGTACTGATAACGATGAGGTGCAACTAACTGGTCTTACCTAGTCCGTAATTGTCGGCAATGTAGGCTAAATCATATTTCGGCTGTGCTACCTCAATCATTTCGTTGGGCGATATTCCTCCTGGTGGTATTTCCAAAGCATCTATAGAATTTGAAAAAATAAAAAATCAATCAGGAAAAAAGTGGAAATGGAATGTGCTGACAACCAGACAACTTCGTTTCCCATCCCACGCGTTATTTTGTGTGGTTCATTAAGAACTTATAGTGTCTATTGATCCAGGACAGGGATGGTGGGCAACATGCTGGTAGAAAAGATGGCAAAATTAGCATAACACTATTTGGCGTCTTCTTCTTTCTGGATCGCTAAGCATTTCCAGCAGAACTCTATGTGGTCAGACTGGTGAATATATACAGACGTCGCCAAATACCATGCAACTTTTATAATTAAATTTGACTAGGCACTTAAGCGTAAATTTAGTAACACTATTTTGATTCATTCAGTTTATTGAATTCTGCGAAAGCATTTGAGTAAGTTAAATCGTCACTTAAGTTAGGTTTATTAAGAGAAATGGCCATTAATTTTGGGGAAATTGGGAGTAGTCTCATATCGAAGGAATTTCCAGTGCTATTACGAAAGAGAGAACCAAACTGCACGTTATTGTTGATTATACTATGAAGGTACTCCGAAAAACAATCAAATAGGTATAGAAGATACCCTTTCCAGAACTGGAAAAAATTGTCCAAAATTGTTCAGATTCAAGTGAAACCAAGTTAAGGGAATCGCATTTATTTGCAGTCACATTTTAGATTTGCATTTTAAAAATTATATTTAGCTATCCTGTGAAGTTTTTTTGCACAAAATGCAGAAACAGAAACAAAGAAAGTAAGAAATTTTGTTTTGACGCACAAATGTCCTTGCGAATTTGCAAAATTTCGAATATTTTAACGCGAATTGAAGATAAAGAAGGCCTTGTTGAATGTATATCGTGCAGTAATTTAGTTTTTTGTGTACTTTACGTCCCTTTTTGCGTTATTTAGTAATGGAACGGACAGAATATTAATAAACATTACCAAAATGGCAATGTATATGGCCAGTTTTTCTGAATTCGCAAGATTATATCAGAAAATAGAAAAAGTCCACTTATGTGAAAAATAATCCATTATATAAAGAAAAGAAAGTTCTTCCATCTTCAGTCAAACTGAATCGTTTATCTTCAGGAATCTTGAAAAAATTGTCAAATTTCATTGTGACATTACGCTGGAAAAAGTTATTTTACGCAGAAGTTCATCAGCCGAATATCTAATTAAAGCATTCTCTAAGAGGTAACCTTTTATGAAAAGTTTTTTATGAATCTTCGGAACAGTAGTTAAAGAATTCCACTTCGGACATGATTCACTCTCGACAATGTGGTTTGCTGTTTTGATGCATTTCTACAAATGAGCAACATGGTCATCATTCTAAGAACTTATATCCAAAGGCACTTTTTTTCGGTAAATGCTCTTTATATCTATCTTATTTTAAAGGTTTTGGTGTTAACGTCGAGCATATGCGCAATTTATTAATTTATCAATGAAGACACTTAAAACAAAGAAAATGATGACACACTTTTTTACATGACATGCAATAGATACAAATCCAGTAACGATAAAATTTACAGAATGTTTTTTGACAAAAAAGTTCTTTTTATATAAAGAAAGTGTTTGCGCTAAGTTTTGAACTTAATAAAATATCTAAATGTATTATTCTAATTTATAGCTATTTTACGTCCCCAGAACCTCGGGATTATCGGCAAAATTTTATTTTTCTTTACAAAAACTTAGTACTTCCTAAAGTACTTTGAAGTTCTCAATATGCCTTATGCTGTTCATCAGTATTTGTAAGTTTTCCTTAATGCATTCACACTGATATTTGAGAAATGATCAAACTTTTACAAAATTATGATAGTTGCGTGGTGTTTGGCGACTACTGTACTTTTCTCATGTTGCTGTCCTTTCTCCCTGATAAAATAATGCTTTTTTGTATCAAGTAAGCGACTTTCCTCAGCACTTACTTCTCCAATCCACGTTGTACGTTTGTGCGTGGTGTGGTGTGGCCGGATCCAGATGGCAGTAGAAAAATTCTACGCCCGTTTTTGAGGCGTTCACAATTCGAGTGTGAATTAGGTTCGTTCCTTCGATTGTGACCACTGAAGAAATGACATGAAAACTAGCTTAATATAGTTGGAATAAAAATTAAAAACGTGCAGAAACAGTTTTCAGAACAAACACAAGAAAGGTTAGTTAGACTAGAGCTCATATATTTGCCGTCCTTAGAAATGCAGTAGGCTGTATATCTGATGAAATGTGAAGACCAAAATTATACTGGGTGATTAAATCCACATTTGACGTTGCTTATTTTGTTAAATGAGTTAATGTTTGGTGCAAAAAGCTGTTTACTGGAAAAGAGTTCAGTTTTAATCAATGTAGTTAAAACAAAGTGGAGCTTATTTCAAATTCGATTTATATTCAAGGGATTTTTTACGCTACTAAGCGCTGTGGTCCAAAACGTGTTTGTGCGCATTGTATTGTGAAAAATATTCATAAACAGTAGACAATATTTAATTACATATGTTCAAAGATCAGACAATTTTGTCGTTCGTTCATGAAATTGAGGTAAGTACAGTCATGAAATAACGTTTTATTGTTGTGAAAAGCAGATAGATCATATTTAAAAAAAATATATTTTGCAAATCTGCTAAGTTTATACCATAAAATGAAGAAATAAGCTCATAAAACTGTTATTTTCTTTACCTAACCGAAAAAATGACTGTAAAAAAGCATATATAAATACACGCCATCGATTTTCTTTGTCAAGTCGTATGCAAAATATGTCCAAGCATTTTCTATACATAGAGTATAAGCTATGAATAGAAAAAATTGAAACAGAACTGCCAGAAGATGATTAGTTTTCTCAAAATTGTTGATGATATTCTGCCATTGGGCTCTGATTTCGTTATTTTAGAACTGGGGCCAGAAGCAAACACATAAACTGAAAACTGCTCGGGTGAGTTCTTTTATTTTCAGCCGAAAATGTATCCCTAATTTTTAGGGAAGTCAAAAAACGGACCAAAATTTCCCATTTTGACTTTGAGTTTATCATCCAAAAATAAAGTTCGCAGACATTCGACGTCGAAATATCGAAGTAAGGTGCCTTTAAATGAATCTAAGGCATATTTAATCGCGACTTGTGTTATGGACTTTCATTTTTGACAATGAGCTGACATGTCTGGGTGATTCAAAAACGATGGTCCAAAAAGATAACTGCATAAGAAAAGCATGTTTGAAAATTCATTATTTACATGAATGGTCTTAAGCAATCTCTTATTTTGAAGGTTTTAGTAAGGACGTAGAATATAATCCTTAATAATGGCCAATAGGCTTAAATGTTGGTTGCCATTTCAAGGAAGATCTGAACCTCTAAATAAGCAAAACCCCAAATTATTACAAAGGAATGTGGTGAAAGGAAATTTCTCATAGTGTACTAAAAATGGTACGTGTACAATTACACATGTCACTTCAATTTATATTTATTACTCACTGCCCGGCATGTCAGCAGGTGAGCTTACGAAATATCGTACTCCGTTTTCCTCCCAAACGGCCAAATCGACAGAAAATGTGGTTGCCTCAGTCCAACAAGCAATATATAAACGGAAGAAACAACTAGAACTTCTCGTAAAACCTTGTTGGAATTCATACTCGCACTTTGCGCTGTTCGGTAACAGCCATACATTACCTTGCAGGCAATATGGAAGCATATGTATCCAAAAATGTTAAAAAACGATTAATTTCCAACGTAATCCTACTTCTGCTGTTTATTTCATTCAGTCGTTATTGTGAACATGCTTCATCTACATGTAAAGCTTAGGTGTACCTAGTTTGGCCGATTTTCACTTTTCCAGAATTCTCTCTTTTGCTAAAAAGCCAATATTGCTAAAGAACATAATACAGTTATCGCCGTTTATTAAGCCCAAGGTTAATAGGCCCAGCCGCGTATTAAGCACAAATCAACTTGGGACGGAATTTAACAGAGAAAAATCCGCCGGCTAATAAGCACAGTCGCTGGCTACAAAGCCCAGCTTCCCAACAGGAGAGAGTGAAATTCTCATCTCTCTGCTCGCGCAACTGGTTACGTGTCGCAAATAATTTTTTTGTATTTTTATTACATAAAATACAGACAAAAGCAATCTTTTCTCTTACATAACCAAGCTTTACACATAATACAGTACGTATGTAATGTATAGTGCCTATCCTGCGTTTGCTAATCAAGAACTAGGACTCTCCGCTTAATGCACCCGCCGCTTATTTAGCCCAATTCGGTCTGGGCCCGAGGTGGGCTTAATAGCCGGCGACTGCTGTAGTCTTCAAATGATCGCAACATATCCTAGTGCGAAGAACAACAATTACCTTATTGCTAGATAACTTTGGGGGCTGCAGCTTGAACAGAGTTTGTTAAAATGTTTCAATAGTTGTGAACATGCTTAACACAGTATAGGCAGCGCAAATAAACTGATGGATACGATGCGTTATGAATGAACACGTCACAATTGTAAAAAAGCTCATAATTAGAAATATTTTCAAAACCAAAAGATACCCTTTCTTTACGTATAAAATTTACAGAAAGCGTAATTTGCTACCAAACGAGTACAATATATAATTTTTCCGTTTACGTTTTCCATAAAATATATCTGAATTTACAAAGGCAGTCAAACGTGATTATAAATATGCATACTATTTAAGTATTTACTTTTAAAACATATATGTTTTTTTAGCGGTCAGAAATAAGCTCGTTAAAAAGCCGACGTCCTACCATGACTGAAATAACTTGAGAATAGACTATAAGATAATCAGTGTCACAACCTGAGTCGATGCCGAATAGCGAAAGCGTATCAATATCTCGCATATATCGTATGTTGCACAAATTCTGGCACGTACTGTAGTAGTATGTATTTATGTTATAAATCACCATACTAACAACCCAGGTACTAGCTGATTGGCCCAGCCACACGTTTGCCGGTATTCTGCCGCTACTTTTTACAGCTGGAGGGGGTCTCACAGTTTATTCTGCTGCCTTCTGATTGATATACTTTTTTGGAAATTCTGCTTTTTAAATTTTCTAAGAAATTAATTTATGTGCTTGATGCAGACCAATTTATTTGAGGTCTAGAGGCATAAATTGACATTGAAAGTACACATTTGGGCCTTATTCGCATGAAAAATACCCCGACGCACCACATTTGTCAAACTCATTCGTTGTTGTGACTCCTCTGCACAGTTTCGTTCTCCCCTGGAAGCATTCAAACTAGAAGAAGGAGAGGAAGAAACAGGATGTCTGTTTATGCTGCCTATTAAGTTGGCTCGGAAAGTTCGCTTTGTTCAAGCAATTAGAGGGCAACTTACAGCAGTCCTTTGCACCACGGTTCCGGGGAATTTCCAAACCAATCTTGTTTGTTTATACTTGGGACACTGGGACAAACCCATTGTTTCCTCAACAATGAACCGATCTAAAATGTAAGAGGTTGATATAACCTTGCTGACTGACACACCTTCGACTTTCTTGTCCCGAACGTATTCTTCGATCCGATGAATTGTCACAGGGAAGCTGCTGTTAAGGTTTATGCTGTCGACGTTTGTAACATTGAACACCATTATATCTGTGACCGTGATGCCCTGAACTGTGATATGGTAGGGAAGGTAAATAGTCATTGTTATGGCACCTCATGTAAAATTTACATCAGTAGTAAGCTTTAACATAATTCAAATGTCTTTCGGGTAACATACTCTCATTAACGTGACATGAAAATGCGGTGCTACCAAGCACGCAGTTGCCCAAGTCTTCGTCGTACCAAAACGCATTTTTGCCAATGTATCCGTCCTGGTAAAATAGCAGAAGTGTAAAATTTGATGTTGCTGGCGAACAGAGACAAAGATAATTTTTGGAAATGAACATCTCACTCTATAGTCATCGGGGATGACGGTGCGGAAGGTAATTTGATCCTTCTCTGTCGTGAATGTTCTCTCATCCCAGTCACAAATTCCAAAAGCTTGCCTGTAAACCAAAAAGTTTATTTCGGAATAAACAGCATAACTTGCAGCAATTTTTCTGTTCACTTTAAGGACACAGGCATATACAGTATGGCGAGTGCTGCATGCACTTTTCATGACGAAATCTAACTTAATAGTTTGGCATATATTTGGTCATGATATTTTGACCCTCTGAGTAGATTTTAGCCTGCGAATGCGTTTTAGTTAGGAAAGTTACCCTTTAAGTTATGTTTATTAAGGGTGATGTGTATTATTTTTGGCGAAATTGAAAGTCCGCCAATATCTTAGGTATTTCCTATACTTTTACGTAAGACAGAACCAAACTTCTGATGAATATGCATTATGCTATGAAATAACTCAAACTAGGTAAAAAATGTTACACATATCCCTTCTAGAACTGGAAAAATTTATCCGAAATTGTTCAGATGCAAATGAAGCCAAGTTCAGAAAGAAGAAACGATTATGTATAAAAATATTTTTAGCTAACCAGTGAAGTTTTTTACACAAAAAGCGCAGTAAAAAGGCCTTGGTCACATTTTGGCTTACCACAGCTAAGTGTCCATGTATATTACCGTGAAGTTAATGTTAAATAGACCTTTGTAAGTCACGTAAGTCACGTGCAAATATTCTTTATTGTAAACTATACCTTCCGCTTATGTGTCAGTTAGAAACGGAACAGCCAGAATTATAACTTCAAAAAATTGCCATATATGGCCACTTTTTTTGCATTTGCAAGCTTATAACAGCTCCTGGAAGTGATCCACAATGCGAAAAATAGTACATTATAACTAGAAAAGTTAGTTCTTTCATTTTCAGTCAAATTGATTCCTTTGTATTCAGGTGAATAAAAATATTTTTCAAAAGTCTTCAATTTAATTTTGACGTTACCTTGGAAACGGTTATATACATAAAAATTCGTCAGCTGAATATGCATTTAAAGCACTTTTTAACGAGGTAACCTACCACAGAAAGTTTTTTTATTTATCTTAGGGATTACAATATCAGAGTTATCTTGCAGACCTCCTTTATTCTCGACAATGTGGATTGATGTTTTGCGACATTTCTGCGTATGATTCACATGGCCATCTTCCTAAGAGCTATTATCCAAAAACTCATTCTTGCTGTAAAGGCTCTGGATGTATATCTTAATTTAAAGGTTTTGATGTTAATTCACACAGAAACTCAATTAATAGATGGACACATGAAGAAACCAAAAACGCCGGAAATTCTGTTAGAATTTAAAGGACGATATTAAATAAATAGTTATCCATTAATGTTAATTTGTAGAAAAAATTTGAAAAAAGAAAAGGGATTTTTACATGAAGAATGTGGTGACCTTAAGTTTTCAACTTGAGAAAATATTCAAATTTATTGCTTGAATTTACAGCATTTTTTTGTCTCTAGAAAATTGGGATTATCAAGTAAATTTTATTGTTCTTAACAAACACTAAGGACTCCTTATACTTCTTTTAAGTTCTTAATGTGCCTAATTCTGTTCATTATTTCTTCCAAGTTTTCGTAAATGTGTTCACGCCAGTATGCGAGAAATAATCAAACTTGTACAAACTTTGGCCTGTTGCATACAGGAGTCGCCATAATATACGTTTGTTAATCCTACAAAAGTAGATCTGAACGAAAAGCAGAGTTAAAAACCATATACACACAGTCATTCTCTGCTAAAATATAAACCTTTTTACAACAAAATTTCAGAGCAGATGTTCTTAAATAATTAAAGGAAAAATTTTGCTGCTAACACAGTAAGCATAGGCAAGGGACTTGACACATACAGTTGAGCAGGAAAGACCAGGAGTGCCAGACATAAGACCTGAGAGCAGGCTGCAATGCTTCTCATCTTCTTCGGATTAATGGAGCGCGGTTGCATTGACCTTCTGCCATTAAAAATATCATCTTTAGCGCGTCCACTTGATCGGGCGCTTTCATTGGATAATGTCTGTCCTACATCGATCGTAGATGCCAGCAACAACATGCTCGCACACAGCACAAGAAAAACAGGGCCCAGATGAGCGCAGGAGTACATTTTCCAAGCTTAGGTTTCACTACCACAGTTTGAGATGAATAAACAGGGTATATGGAGTGGAAAAATGAAGGACATGCTTCCATGCTATCTGAGGTTATAAATTCCCACATTTTTTGACATGGAGCCTGCGTTGCGTCAATGTGATGTCTCATGGGGCCCATATATGACAGCCTGGCTTTAGTTGAATGAGTATTATACAGTGAGCTAGCTGTGTCGCTAACAGCACGCCATCAACTAATTCAATCAACTGTCATGCAATGTAACTTAACGCTCAAATAGGCGTGTTTAATCCGCGTTTACAATACTTTTCTCAGAGGAGTTAAAATCAACACTTTTCAAGTAATGTTTCAGTTCGTTCGGAAGTTGTTGTGTCCAGATGTAAAGTAAGATCAAGAGTGATGTTTTGGTCTTTGCGGTGGTGCGTGGCGGTGGTTGTGGTGGTAACGAACGTATCAGATGTGTTGGCTATAACCCTGAATACACTCGGGATCGGAGCATGCAGCAATTCACAAGACTCAGCCCCGATGCCTTATAGTTACAATCAGCTATGCTCAATAGCAGGAGTTGGCAGCCCTTTTGACTCAGAGAGCCATGAAAGCAAATATTTGGAACTATATTTAAGCGATAGCCATATTATATATCGTAAGATTAAATTCAGTTAAATGTGAATATAAAAAGCCTCTGGATTTATTCTGTTAAATAATGTTCTTAATATACTCATAATTAATGCAATTTCTGGGGCTGTATATTCTCACTGATGGCTTTGGCAGTTGGTGAGGTTAAGCTTCATGCAAGCGTTGAGGCTCTCATCCGTTAGACGTGATCGAAGGGTGAGCTTGATGTATTTAAGACGCGAGAATGACTGCTCACATGCATACGTAGATCCAATCAAAGTCAATACAGCAATAATCACACGCTGCAGTGTGTATTATGTGACTGGAAAAGTGTTCTAAGTTTTGATTATCAGCTGGTCTTCAAATTAAAATTTTTTAATTTCTGTCCACATGCGCTTGCTTGCCAACTCCGCTTTATGTCGTATGATTCTTTCCAAATCTTCATTAAGTGACTTGAGCTTATGCACCCACATGTCTGATGTCGTCAGGTCAGCCACTTTTTCTTCGAAATTTCAAACGGGGACACCAGGAGTATAACTTAAGTAGGCTGTGTTGAGTGAACGCCCGGTCGGATGGATGATGAACTTACAAAGACGACTGTGCTCCTGAAATTCTCCAAAGCGTGCTTACATAGAGCGTCTGTTATTTAGCAAGCTTATCGTGGCCGTTGGGACGGAAGAGAAAAGGGGAGCAGCTGCTGTCGGCTAGCTGGACAAGGAACACTGATCCAACTGCTACGCCAAACCTAGGGGGGCCGGAACGCCAGAAATTGGTCAAGATTAAATTGATTCTAATACGCGTGTCGGCAGCGACACGTCATTGGAGGAAGCAAAATTACAAAATCTGAAGTTTCTAATTCCAATTTTATCTGAGAGAGCCAGACGCAATCATCAGAGAGCCACACCTGGCTCGCGAGCCATAGATTGCCAACCCCGGGTGTATAGCTTAGCACACCAAGTCTATGAGGCAGTGTGAAGCAGGCAGAAGCCTTTGCACGAGATTGCAAGTTGGTTCTCGACTGGTACACTTAACATGTTGATATATCTGTATCCTGCTATGAGGTTCTGTTGCAGGCAGGCAGGCAGGCAAGTAGCCCTGGGTGGATCCGGAACTCCGCCGGGTGTGCCTCAATCCCGGCGGCGAGGAGGAGAAGTCGGAGCAGCCTAGTCAAGAGGGGCTGCTCTGTCATAAAAAAACAGATGGAGATGAGAAGAGATGGATCCACCATAGGGAGGTTTGGTGTAGCAGACCTTGGCCGCCCTGAGGGTGGGTGGGAACGCGGTCGAAGATGCGTCCGCTGTGGTTCCTAGGTTCTGTTGCAGGTTGTAGTGGCGACAAGAGAAGGTTCCCCAAATCGCAAGTCAGGGAAGACTGTGTTGGTGGATAGAGCTTTACTGCCAGAAAATGAACGATACGAAGGCTTTGTAACGAACCTGATGCGTATGCACTCCAGCTGTGTCCGTGAGGTTGTATCTGCTGCGTGCGGAGTGTCCTCAGCCAATTAAGAGCCACGCGCATATCGATTGGTTCGAAGTAATCGGGAAGTGAGTTGACTGAGAGCGTGGGAAAGGCAGGACATGGCAGGCCTCTCGCAGTGATTGACAAGGAAGGTGCGGGGAATATACAAAGACTTGGTTAGCGAAGAGAGGATGAGTCAACGGAGCCATACGGATCCGTTCAGGCTCCCAAAGCTCTACATACATGGCTTGAGTCAGATGAGTTAAAGCCAACACGAAAACCAAACAAACACATGCATGGGAGTCAAGTATTATCTGAAATTCGAAGGATATTACCATCACCATTTAATCGTAGAAAAAAGTATTTTGCAACCTTAAAAAAATTGACCACCTACATCAGAAACGTCTTACTCCATTTTTTAGCACTGAGTGGTCTCTTGAAATTTGACTTTAGACTAGACGGTGACTTAACTTTCGCCAGCAAGCTTTTCACAAACTTGTCTGCTGTTCAAATTATTTAAATATTCACGCGCAAAAATTCAAGGAAATTTCAAAATGCGTTCAGGTGGCCTGCAAAAAGTACTGATGCATCCCGCGAACAGAAATTAATTTCTCAGGGGATAAAAAAGCTGAATTTTCAGAGCCGGTATATCAACCAAAAAGCAGATAGGGAACGCTAGGTGACGTGTACAACATGCGTCACGTGCAAATGGCGTCCACAGCGCGCGCGTGCGAGCAAGCATTAATCGATTATTCAATCACCTATCGATTACGTAATCATGCGAACCAATGACAATCAAGCACGCGTGTAGCTCGCGTTTACGTAGTACGATAACGCGCGCATTGCTATTAGGGATCCACTGATAAGCCAGATCCCTTGCAGCTGTGTGAAGCAGTGGCAGAATACCGGCGAAACACGTGTCTGGACATTTTAGCTCGTACAAAATACTTCCAACCGTCTTGTTTTCTGGCCATGCAGCGTTCCCAGAACAGGCGCACAATATAAATGCTCCTAGTTTTTCATGCCTTTTTTGCATTTGAGCAGGTTTACTGCTCTCACTGCTTTCTGCGCACATTTCTCCCACGCCGGTACAAATGATTTCAACAACAAAATTTTTTTCTGAAAGCCCCGTCTTCACCCGAGATACAGAATAAGCTGATAAAGCGCACCTGAGTGGAAATGTTTTCATGCCAAATCTTACCGCCTCTACATGTTTTGCCGGACCAGGCGCAAACCAAATCTTTTGAGATAGAAATCGAAAACAAATGCGCCACCCAGCCCGGGGGCAGAAATTGCCTCCGATTCAGCCGCTAATGTAAGCTGACATTAATTAAATGACTGAACTTAACAGAAAGGTCATGTGTTCCTGACCACACAGATACCGTTTTTACTCAGAAACCTTTATAGTTTGGCTATTTGTAATGGGTGCTGTTTCTAGAACTGGCATCAATTCTTATAGTATGAATACTGGTATCAGTAATTTTGTTCGTAATATAAGTATTCGTATTATGTTGTGCTAGGACTGATATCCTACCATTAATAAGGCTTAAAATAATTGTCATACTATTATCAATATTACGAATAATATTGCTTCTGCTACTACTGGAACTAACAGCAACACTACTACTACCATTGCTGTGGTACTTCTACTTGTTATCATAATACCATTTTCACTACAATGTCTATCCCTTTACTACTCCTGCTAACAATTATATAAATATAATTACAGCAACTGATACTGCTATTAATACAGTTGCCACCAGTTCTACCACTACCACTAATACAACTACTTACACCACTACAACTACAATACGTCAAGATTACTATTATTTATACTGCTTAAAGTACTTAAACTGTAATCACCTAAGGGAACTAGTGCCCATTCTACTTCTCCAGCTAATCGTACCACAAGCGCCGACACTACCAGTTCAACTTCCTGTAGAACTTCTGTAACAGGAATGTTAATACTACTTATTCTAACCGAGAACTACTAGCAGCACTTATTTCACTGCTGCCGCTAATAATACCAGCAATATTCCCACTGCCAATTCCGGTCTCATTATCTCTAAAAATAGCACCGTTACATTTATTAATACTGCTACTTCTACGAAAATTATTTAATGGAATACAGCCATAATTACGGATTAACTAATAGTACCACTAGTACAAGCACGACGTCCATCAATACAAGTACGTTTTAAAAAGCGACGTCTTACAAAATACTCGTATGGTATTAAACCTATAATATTAATATTAGCAAGAACCATGTTGTTGGTACTTGTACACCAGCCTGAGGACCTGTCTGTGTTCGTTGGTCTGCGTCTTTCGTACAGAGAAAATATCACCCCATTAAAACCTCCGATGAGGATAAGAAAGCCTCTAGGTGCATATTCTCATCATTTATGCTTATTGCAAGTACATGATGCACGCCTCACCAAGCAGATATTGATACAGTATAGGAAATGCCATGCTGTCATGCTCAGCTAATTCTGGAGCATATTTGGCCATTATTTAGAGAGGAGACGTTCTGTTAATTTCCAGCTATAGTTAGGTAGTTAAGTATTCGATATTCAAGGAACGACCATCATAGGCCGAGGAGCCTTAAAAGCTGAAAGATTGACGCTTGAGGCATGGAACTTCGACGCAAATTCTGTCAACAGGCATCTGGGCCTCCCTGCAGCCTGCAAAGTCCTGTGCCATTACATAAGTAAAGGACAGGGCACGGGCAAACTGAAGTCAGGATTTGCAGACGAAGACGGCCCTTTGAGGAAACCACAGGAAGAGGGAGCAGGATTGCCAGCATTCTCTACCGTGGAGACAGAACAGACCACCAATCGCCGCCATGCCAAGCCAAAATCCACACGCAAGGCCAGATAGCCAACGGAGAAAAATCAACCAGCCCAAGGCCAACACTTACAGCCGCAATTTTTAACTGCTGACCGATAACAGTCAGTATTCGCTTTGACAAAGAATTCAGGCCCAGCTGTCCGAAACGTCGGCAAATCTCCAAATTTATTCCGGTGAGCCGAAGATGACTTATAATATGAGAACACTCCTATTGGTTAACAAGACAAGCCTATAGGCCAATAGCACTAATAAAACAACTCTTATCACCAGTAGGCGACCTTTTTATTTAATTCTCTCGTTTGCAGATTTCCCTTTCGGAACTTTCACCTTTGCGAACTTAATTCTCAGTCATGAACGAGGGATGGGAGGTCACTGCGTTCACTAATCGCGTGCCAGCCGGAGAACCATGACTGCAATAGCTCGTGACTCACGCTGCCTTCCCCAACTGCAAGAAATCCGGCTAAGTAAAAATTAAACGTGTGGCCGGATCCTCCTGATTAGGCCGTGACCTGAGAGTTGTTATAGCTTATCCGCATTGATACTGCCTGTTCAGTTATGCGTGTCCTAAATATTTGCTCAGTTTCTCCGACCAGTTTGCTTTGAAAAATATCACACCAGATCTGGTAGACTATTCCAGACTTCGTCTGCCTTCATAATGGTTATTTCTGCCTCATTATGTGACACTTGATAGATCTATTTGACCTGTGCGCACCTCCAACGCTAAACGAGGTTATCGGGTGGCTGACCGCATACGAGGGCACTTAACAAAGTTGAGAGCGGCGCAGTTTTGTCTCTCGTCTCGTTTTGACATGTGCTGATAGGTGGATTTGCGTAAAAAGCTACCCCTCCTTAGCACCCGTCGAAGATATTGGAATTTGGCAATCCTATTTTCTGGTTTATTGTAGCGCTTCTCAACTAGCCAGTTTAGCGTCCATACGCAAGTAAGCTGACGGGTGATTCCTGTTCAAATTAAGTAGCTGCGTTGTATTTGTCGCTTTCCTGCCAACTTTTTTCTTGACTAACACATAATTTTCGGTGGACGAAATCAACAAAGGAGATCAGCTAATTTATTTCCTCCTTCCCTATCGTCAGTGTCCGGGAAGACAGCTTTGAGTCGTTATTTACATGGTAGCACCTGAACTAGTTCAATGGCGATGAAGATGGCATCCACATAATGGGTCGAGAATTTCGTTTCGAAATGTTGAATATCAGTGACGCCAGCTATCGCAAGACCACCTCGGCCAGGAGCCCCGAAATTATATGAACCTATTGACGTGCCTTTCACCTGCTCACAGAATGTTTTGTCGGACGTGCAGTACGTCTTCGGACAGAACTTCATTAATTGGAGGATTTGGGCATGCCGGTTCCAGCATATTTATTTTGCAAGAGTAGTTATATCATCAAAGTTTGTAAAATTGTAACAAAAATAAACTTGATGCTAAAATATGCCATAATCTTGTTTCACAGGTGGCTCAGCCCTTTCAACTTCGCCAAGACTTTCACTGAAGAACTAAATTTGATTTCAAAATTAGTTTGTCCAGTTTCCTTCTCAATGAACATTCAGCTGCAGATGCTCACACGCAGCTATGATAAACTAATTTGTATGTATTTTTACCACAGCACTAATGTTGTAAAGATGGGCCCCTGGGCCTTAAATATACAATTATTATGAATATTATTTCAGCTTGATCAGTTCATATACATCTGAAAATTTTCTGAACTTTGTGTTGGCCTCATTGAACTTGCTCAGTGGAATCAACGCCCTTCTCCATCCAATGTGTCGAAGGCTGTCCTCTGTATTCCAAGTGGTGTTTATTAAGCTCACCAAAGGTCTACTGAGATTCAATGGAAGGTGATAACGAAAGCGTGCCAAGTCCAATGTACCGTAGGAGTTGTGTTCTGAGCATTTTTGACAATCTGTTGATATTCGTAGATTCACAGTTGTCCAAAGGTCAAGATCAATCTGTGTATCCGTGTATTTTAATGGAAAGCCATTGATGTTCATAACTGGAATATGGAGTTTGGGCATGGCGCCCGTGGCGGAGAAAGATTGCAAGCTACTGGAAAGGATTCAACTTAGGGTAAAAGAGATCGTGAGGGACTTCAATTCTTTGCCAACCAAGTGCGGGCTTTACGCGCTTTACCTATTTTCTCTTGAGTACAGGCAGCTCCGAGGGATGTTATGCAGACATACCGGCTCGTGAGGAATCGGGAATGTGTCCTGCGCATCGGTGACTTCTTCTCACCGTCCACAACAACTAACATGTGTGAGACTTTCCTTAAACTCCGAGGAACACTATCCCATCGTTAGGTTCGTCAGAACTCGGTTGTCGGTGCTTAGACGGACTTCCCGAGCACGTTGTAAACGTGGACACGACAGACGCATGCAAACACAGACTTAGTGTATATTTTTATTGAAAGCTACCATCCATTAAGACAGGAAAGCACTGTTACAAAATACCAACGCTCTGCACTGACCTATAAATAATCCTGACATCTATTATTTGACACATTTCATCTTTCAGCCTTCAGGAGACCTGATAGAAGAGGATAGATTGAAATTGGATTCTGCGGTCAGTTGTTGGAGTAGCTGCAACATCGCAATTGGATATCCAGTGTGTCAGGAAACCCACGAAATGTCGTCTCCCGAGGTATCCAAGATAGGAACAGCAATGGGCCATCGTGTGAAGCAATCGAAAGCGGTCAAAATGTGAGTATAGCTGCGTGACGGAGGTATCGGCCCGATGAGGTCCAAGTAGACATGGTAGAAGCGCCCGTCGGGTACCGTGAAGGTGCTTGATGGGAGACTGTGTGACGCTGCGATCGGCGCGAACGCCGAGATGTGACAAGTAGCGGAAATAATTAAACACGACCTTACTGTGGTACAAGAGAATGAGGAGCGCCTGTGAACCAGTCGCACACGATCGTACCTAGAGATGTTGGAAGTGGAGTATCGCGAAGCCGAAACGAAGAGGACGCGCGCATCTCAGCGATGGAGTCATCAGGCGACTGCAGTTCTGCTACCTTCGCCATATCGAAATCGGCAGTAGGGGTGTTGATATCCGGACGGGATAGAGCGTCAGCAACAACATTGTCACTGCTGCGAACGTAGCATATTTCGGAGTTGAATTACGAAATAAAATCGAGATGACGCTATTTTCCTGATGAATACCGATCCAGCTTGGCTTTAAGATTATAATCGAGAAGTTTGTGATCTGTGCGGACCTGGACTTTTCTGTCCTCGAAAAGGCTGCGAAAGTGTCACACGGCCAGTTAGATAGCGAGCAGTTTAGGCGTGAAAGTACTGGCTGTAGCTTCCGTGAGAAGAAAGCTAGCGGTCGCACCGAATGCAATTTTTCATGCGTGGTAAGAGCCAACTGTTCATTTTCATGTGTGCTCAGATGATGTACATTAAGGACCTCTGCGAGTGCTTTCTTAGCTGCCTCAAATGCTGCAAAAGCTGCGTCCGATAGTTGTAACGACTTGGCTTTTGATTTCAGAAGATCCGCCAAAGGAGCCATAGTCACTGCAGGGTTTGGAATAGAGCCGCGGTAGTACAGTGGTCGCCGTTGACCAAGTAATTTTCCTTAAATTGTATAAGTTTGATCATTACGCCAATACCAGTGGGAATGTATTTAGGAAAACAAAGAAATAAGAATGAATGGCTTAAGGATTATTAAGCACTTGAATTAACTAAAGGAATTACGAAGTGTTCATAAAGGAATATAACATTTTCTCGATAATGCCGTGGTTCTAGAGACGTAAAAAGAGCTCTAAATTAGAACAATAAATTAGATATTGTGTTAAGTTGAAAACTTGAAACAACCACTTTCTATATAATAAAAGAATTTATCTTTAGTCAAAATATTCTGTAAAGTCTGTTTTTACCGGTTACGTATTTATTGAATGTCATCGAAAAAAGTGTGTCATTAAATTGCTTGTTTTAAATATCTTCACTGATCAATTCATAATTTGCGTATCTGTTCGACGTTTACACCAAAACCTTTAAAATAAGGTAAATATAAAAAGTATTTAACGAAAGAAAGTGTCTTTGAATATTAGTTCTTAGAATGATGACCATGTTGCTTCTTTGTAGTGTAGGGGCTATATCACTACAAATATACAAAACGTCTTGGCAAATACGCAATGGAATACTCTCTTAGGTAGTCTAACTCCTAGTAGATGATTTACCAGACTATTCAAGTGGACAAAATTTAAAACCGGTATATGAGGATGACGATGAAGATTAGAAATTGTACAAATCACTTAGATCCTTCACGGTCCTAGCCAGCAGTAGTCAAGTAGTCGACTTGCCAAAGGATGACTCCGTGAAGACCGGGATCCAAGTTCGTTGGGCCGCGATTGTGAAAATTGAGAGAATTGTCGTTTGCAAATTGTTGCTGGATTCTCCTAAGCACGAGAATGATCACCAGAGAGGTGTCGTTGAAGAGCAAAATAAACAGTGGCAGGTGAGGAGAGAATTGAACTGTGGAGAATGTTTAGCAAGAAAGTTGCTGGCACGCGTAAAAACTGAAAGTGTGCTTTTATGTTTCATTCGAGTTCAAACAAAATTGGTTATTGATAAATTAAAGCAACGCACAAGTTGAGCCAAGAGCCCACATAACTCCCCCACCAGAGCGTTGGTGGGTTACAAACGCTCGACAAAAGTGGATGCAGAAAAAAAGTTAAACAACAAAGTCTCGCAAGTTGGTAGGAAAACGAACATGTCTACCAGAACGAGTGGAAGGTGGGGAAGGAGTGGGAGGGGGTGAGAGGGGTGGGGGTAGGTTCGGGTGGGGAGAGTGGCGGTGGGCTGGGGCGTCAGGTGGAGTGCAGGGTGAAGGTTCCGTGGAAGTGGACGGAGCAGGTGATTGTGTCGTGCATTCAACGTAGGCCAGCTTCAGTCTGTCGATGGAGACCGTATCAGTAGCATCAGCCCTTTGAAAGACGAAACATTTTTCCTTCCGTTCAAGCACTTTGAAGGGACCATCGTAAGGTGGGCAAAGAGGCCTGCGAACTGCGTCGTGATGGACAAACACGAATGGGGTTGTGTGCAAGTCGTCGTGAACGAAGACGCGTCGAGGTGTCGCGCGTGTGGGGTTTGGGCGCAGTGCAGCCATGCGTTGCTGCAGCTGTTGCACGAAGTTGTTCGTGGCGTCAGGGGTGACGAAGGAAGACTGCACGAGCTCACCAGGTAAACGGAAGGATGTGCCGTAAACGAGATTGGCGGCAGTCCATTGAATGTCTTCCTTAACAGCCGAGCGAATGCCGAGGAGGACGAACGGCAGGTTGTCGCTCCAGTTGTGCGGGGCAGTTTGGGACATCAACGCGGACTTCAACTGACGGTGAAGGCGTTCCACGAGGCCGTTTGATGCTGGGTGATAGGCAGTGGTGGTGATATGCGAGGACCCGAGCAGTTTGGTGAACTCACGGAAGAGTGCAGATGTAAACTGACTTCCGCGGTCAGTGGTGAGGGTAGCGGGAACACCTAAGTTGGGTATCCAGTGCGTAAGGAAAACCATGGCAATATTCTCTACCGAGGTAACGGCGATGGGCCATCGTGTGAAACGATCAACAGCGGTCAGAATGTGCGTGAAACCGCGAGAGTGGGGTAACGGTCCGACTAAATCCATGTGGACGTTTTGAAAACGGGCGTCGGGAACCGCGAACCTGCTGGGATGTGAAACGGTGTGTCGTTGGACCTTATTCTTTTGACAGGCTAAGCACTGCCTGTTCCAGGTAGCAATGTCGGTGTTCATCTTTGGCCAGACGAAACGGGCTGCGATGACTTTGCGGCCGGCACGAACACCGGGGTGGGATAGCGAGTGGAAGTGGTCGAAAACAACCTTCCGGTAGGATTGGGGTACTACATTACGAGGGGTACCTGCAGAAAAATCACACACGGTAGAGCCTGGTGCCACGGGGAGGGAAGCCTCACGCAGCTGAAGCACAGAAGACGCAAGCATTTCAATGATGGAGTCATCAAGGGCCTGCGCTTCCGCAAGCTTCGCCAGGTCTAACCTGGTGATAAGAGCGTTGACCTCTGGACGGGACAAGGCATCAGCAATGACATTCTCATTACCGTGGACATAGCGTATGTCTGAGGTGAATTGAGAGAGGTAGTCAATGTGACGTACTTCACGTGGCGAATATCACTCTGGCTTAGCTTTGAGGGCGTAAGTAAGAGGTTTGTGATCCGTGTGGACCTGGAAATCTCTCCCCTCGAGCAGGTGGCGAAAATGTCGGATGGCTAGGTAAATGGCGAGAAAGTATTATAGCGAGTCTGCACCGGCTGAAGCTTCTGGGAGAAGAAGGCTAGCGGCTGCAACTGTCCGTGGACCTGTTGCTGCAGAACTGCACTGACGGCAATGTTCGAGGCATTGGTGGTCATAAAAAGCTGTGTATCAGCATCGGTGCTCAGATGATGAAGCAGGGTGGCGTCCGCGAGTGCTTTCTTGACTGTCTCGAATGCTTCAAGAGCACTGGGTGAAAGTTGAAGCCACTTGGTCTTTGACTTCGAAAGATCCGTCAAAGGTGCCAGAGTGGCGGCGCAATTTGGTATGAAACGCCGGTAGTAGTTGATTAGACCGATGAAACGGCGGAGCTGAGTTATGGACTTCGGGGCTGGAAAAGACAACACACTTTGCACCTTCTCTGGGAGGGATATGATTCCATGTTGGTCAAGATAATGGCCAAGAAAATCCAGAGAAGTGACGTCAAAAAGACACTTATCGACGTTTAGCTGTAGACCATTTTGTTGAAATCGACCGAAAACTTGGCGCAAGTGTTCAGCGTGTTCCTCGGGTGACGAGCTTGCGACAAGAATATCGTCGATGAACACGAACGTGAAGGATAGACCGCGTAAAATGTTATCGAAAAAACGTAGAAACGTTTGGGCCGCATTTAGCGAACCGAAAGTCATACGAAAGAATTCAAACAGGCCGAATGGGGTCGTAACGGCGGTTTTAGGGATATCCTCCTCCGCGACCGGTATTTGGTGATATGCTCGCACGAGTTCACTCTTGGAAAAAATCGTCTTTCCAGCCAACATGTGGGAAAAGTCATGAACATGGGGAATCGGGTACCGGTCCGGGACTGTACCTTGATTGAGAGCATGATAATCACCGCATGGCCGCCATCGTCGGCTGACTTTTTGGGAAGCATGTGCAGTGGTGGAGCCCATGTACTGGACTAAGGACGGATAAATTCCCAATTCAACATGTGCTCGAATTAATTCTTCTCGATTTGCAGCTTCTCAGGATGAAGCCTACGCGGATGAGCATGGACCGGTTTGCCGGTGGTAGTGATATGGTGTCGAACGGCGTGAAATGACAGGGCTTAGAAAAGGAAAGATAATCCCTCAAGATGTCAGAAAATGGTGGGCTTGGCACGGCCAAGTGGATGCCAGCGGAAGGCTCACGAGAAAATACCCAGACAGTAAACAGCGGAGTGGTAGAATATAGCAACTTCAGATGTTTAAGGTCAACTTTGAGGCCGAAGTGTGACAGGAAATCCGCTCTAATGATAGGCGACTGGACGTCGGCCTGGATGAAGACCCATTGGAAGCGGCGACAAAGCCCGAGGCCTTAGGGACCGTTGACCGAACGTAGCGATAGAAGTGTTGTTCGCAGCCTGCAGTGTAAACTGCGATGGCTGGAGATGATGATGACGAAGGGGCGGTAAAACGCTAACCTCTGCGCCTGTGTCGATCAAGAAACGTTCGGTCACGTAAAACAGGTGACTGTGTCGCGAGTGGCCAGCACCAGTCGTCGCCATTACTGGCTGGCGGTGCCGTTTCCTAAACGTGAACGTCGAGCGTAAGACCAAGGCGGGACGTATTTAATAGCATCCGGGCCAAAAGTTCAGTGGAACCAGCAGACTTTGTCGTCTGCTCGCTCTTTTGAGTTAGAACGGTTGCGGTTGGCAGAGGGATGACCAGTTTGAAGCCGGTTGAGTGTGAAACACATCGTGCTCACTTGAGAGCACAATAACCTGACAGTATCTTTAAGATCCTGCAGGTCATCATCTCTCTTGTCTGTAACGTCTTGAATCGGTTGAGAGGGTGAAGTAGACCGCGGGGATGAGGTACCAAGTGATTTAGTGGACTTTCGTTGTGTACAGCTGTCAGGTTTACGGTCGGATCGTGAGGCCGAAACCTGGGAGACGGCATGCTGAGGTACTGACGTCGAGGCTTGGTTTACAGCGTGCGAACTAGTACGGGGTAACATTGTTGGATGCGGTCTGCGTGATCCGCGAGTTTGGTCAGCGCAACATTGTCGTCAAGCGAGGCGAGTACCTGTTGCATTGGATGGGGTAATGTATTCATCCAAATGCGACGGAAAACAGAATTATCTAAGGTGCGACCAGCAAGCAGGTGACGCATGTGGCGCATTAGAGCAGAGGGGGTTTGGTCGCCAAGCTCAACATTGTTGAGGAGTTGGCGAAGCTTTCCGTCGGCAGATTGTGCCGTACGCTCGAGAATAGCCTTTTTAAATCTAGAATATTGCTTGACTTTGGCGATAGGACCAAGGAGATCCTGAACGGCGCAAGCGATGTCGAACGGTAAGTACTGCACGACGTACGCGTAACGCGTACGCTTGCCAGTAATCTGACGTGACGGAAACCCATAGACTTGTCAGTAACGCAATAGAGGGGACTTGTTTACGACTGGCCAGCTGCAGTCGTCGCCAGTACTGACTGGCGAAGTCAGTTTCCAAGTGTAATTGTTTATCGTATTTGCATGGCGTGATGCCATCGGGTCATACATACAATGGAACCAGCACAAGGGTTCATACGTCCGACTTCTCGACTGAGAGTTGCGGTGGCTCGTTTGCCCATGACCCAACTGAAGGTGGTTAAAAACGGAATAAATGCTGCTAACTTGTAAGCACAGCAAACGTTCAGTCTCTTTTAGATCCGGTACATCGTTTCTGTGTGACAACGAGGCTCTTCGAGCTAGGGTGGCGGGTGGGGTTGATCGAGAATCTCTACGATAGAAAATTGATGATTCCGAATGTGATATAGCTCGCTCGGTCTTAGTGGACGACACCGAAACCTGCTGGACGAGTGGGAATGAAGTTCCATTAAGGTAGCATTCTATAATGCAATCCGCGTGTTCAGCTACTTTATCGAGTGGCATGCTGGCGTCGAGCAGACAATGGAAGGGAATGGAAGTTCATACATAAATATTGTAAACTACTGCAAGCTACGACGATAGGTAAACAGATAAAGGATGTGAAACAAGGATATAAAAAAGGTAGCGATACCGACTCACAGAGTCTGAACACCTTCGTCAGCAGTAGCCAGAAAGTCAACATGCGCCGAAGAAGGGTTGGCCAAAGTTGCTGGCGAAGTCCAGTCGTCGGGTCCAGCGAGTTTTTAAAGGTGATCGATAGTATGCTTAAAAGGGGGAGGTCTCTTTTAGGACTTTTTTAAGCAAACTGTCCAGAACAATCGCTAGTCATGACAAGTATGGAGGCCTTTCAAGGCACGTTGTCACGCCCCCACGAGATGAGGCAAAAGTGTGTATTCAACCAAATTGTACACGTAATGCAATAATTAAATTCTGGTTGAATATAAACACCTTAAAAGGACAAGTTACGAGGACATACAACAGTAGCGAGTACCAAATACGATAGCGATTAATGCAAGTAGTAGACATTGGCCAAGTTCACAATCTGAGGCTGTCCACTGTCATAATGGAAGAATTTGTCATTAAAGTACTTTGGGTATCTTGTCGATACGACAGGGCCCCTTGGGCCTTAAATATACAAATTAAATAAATAAATAGATACGACGTCAGTTGTAACATAATACTGTTTATTGTTGTCCTGGTCCTTTTTGGATGATTTCGGTTTTCGTATGTTTACAGAATTTCGGTGTTCATCTCTCTTCGGCTTCATTGTTCACCCCCAGTCAAGATGACTTGTTTGTCTATTGCTGCTCTATTTCCAACCAACCTTGCCCTTTTTCAGTGAGCATGGCAATACTGATCTTTAACAAAAACTACTCATACATTCCTAATTTTCTAAGACAGTTAATGAGCAGAGAGCTGCCATTCTTCCTAGCTGACTGCATGAAAACCAGGACATCCTGTGTACCTCTCCATCTTTACTTTCACATTTTATGATTTTTATTCTGATGAGTTCTTGTTTGAGGCTTCTTTTGAATCGTTTGTCTTCCGCTGATAGAATCTTTATCGTTGTCACGACTGCACCACTGTAATCAATGTATTCGGTTGTTCTTACTGAAGGCGTCGACGCACTCAAAAGAAGGCTTGAGCTTACTTTGCTTGCTGGTCATACATTTGGTAGACAACAACGATTTATATAATGCAAATATGACTTTGAATGACATGCATGATCTGACAGCATCTATCTTTAAATAGGGTTTTCAAAGGCTCTGCCTATTTCGCTTATATATACTGAATTATACTGAACTATTTCAAGTTCAGAGTTTTAAGCGTTCATGGCTCCGCTTTCTTTATCGATCTATCGTCGATTGCCCGTTTTCTTGCGGTCCTAACCTCAGGTCTACTCATATATACTAGCGCGCAAGCCCGGCTTCGCCTTGGGCTTCCTTACATGTTGTTGTACCTTACGTAGGTAAACCGTATAAGAGAATCTCTTAAAATAATGATGTTCAGTTCAGTTTTATTAGGGAAATATAGGTAATACCTTTGAAGTCCCTCTTTGTACATAGCTGTGATGCAGAACATGTGGCGTTTCCAGTAATGGAACTGCGTTAAGGAGGCAGAGCCCTTGTTGATGTACTTGCAGACGCTCTTGATGAACTTCGCTGAGTTGCAAAATTCAACATTGATGTGGGCGTTGAATACTTTTGACAGTAGGTGCCAATACGGCGCAGTCAAACTGTTATCAACCACCACTTCACCGGTTCGCCTTTCATTGATAAGTGTTTCAAGTCCGCCCATCTCAGGTTGTCGCCTTCTGTAGAGAGCATAACCATCGCCACCAGTCTGAGTTGTACCAGGAATAACTTGGGATATATCCTGGTACATTTACCATCCGTCATGCAAGGACTGTTGGGATTTATATGACCACATGGGTCATGCATAATTTAAGTTTTGATCGTTTCAAGCAGAACAGGGTCAACGGACCGGTCAGGCAACTCTGCGCACATGAATTTGTCAACTTCAGAAAAGTGTAGTTTTTCCTTTAGCCCGACCTAAATTTGAGCGTGGGGCAGTACTCTCTTTTGCCACTCTACAATGTACATATGACACTAAACGTCACCGAAAAGTTTGAATTTTGTGATGCATTTCATCATGGTTTTCAAAGTAAGCTGGAATACCCGCGCGGAAAAATCATAGCGATCCTTTGGCATTTGACCGGGGAACAGCTCACCAGTAACTCCAGGCCATTATGGGTTGCAAGTTGACGTAATGAATAGATCCGGGCGTCCAAAATGTCTAACGTAAACCAACACATCTTGAGTTCTCTTATGCATATAGCGAGGAGACCCAATGTGGCTTGACGGCAAGATAAAAAGTTGACCGCAACCAGCATTATCACGAACATCAGTAAGGATATTGTCTCTATAGTGGATGTAGTTGTACACGCGAAGTTCTTCCTGGTGTTTGCGAAAATGGAAAAGTCGCTCTGTTTCCATTTTGGCAAACATATCAACAGCAAATTGAAGGAACAATGTTTTGAATCGACAAAGTTGGTTGTAAGATTGTTCTCGAACCATAAAGCGATATGAGTAGAAGGCTTTACAACTGACTTTTTTATGGATGCCTATTTGAAGTATACGGATGTGATAACCGTCTTCACCATTAACATGCATGAGAGGGTATTTGAAGGCCTTGTATTAATGGTGTGGCTCATATACCCTTTGCAGTATATCGTCTCTCCTTCTCAAGACAATATCCCTGTTGCCGTGCTGTGTTTCTGACATAATAACGGCCACCTCATTGCATGCGGGAGCATTAAATCTTCCTTGAGGTTCTCCACGAGGACTTTTATCAGCATCTATGACAATAGTTAAGTCAATGGAAGCGTGCATCTCCAAGGCGGACTTAAAACTGTTAACGTAGCTGTTGCGTTGGTCTAGCATGTCTTGAAGGGACAATATTATGTGATGCTTCAAGTCTGATTACACTCAGGATCGGCTTTGAGTCTGCAGGTTGATGTCTTCTACGATGTTTATCTGTAGAAATTTCGGCTTGCCATCTGGAGGAGGTAGTAATGATCCAATTGGTTGGCAAACTTGGCCTTCCACCCTTACAGGTTGGCATACATCCAACATCGTGAAAAATGCTGGCAACAACAGAGGTCATTTGAAACGCCCCGTTGTGTTTTCTAATGTTTGAGGGAAATTTTTCGAGTCGTCGGTATCACCAGCAAGCAATGTTTGGAGTATTTCTGGTGAATGGGGATAGTTATGCAGGAGAAATTTGCCGTTAGAACAGCACATGCCGTTTGTTTCAACAGTCCATTTTTTCGTCTGACAATGCCCGCAAACTTCCACCATCTTCCCAACGGAAACATTTCCATCTCCCGCATAGCAAAGACTTGGGTTGTAATTGAGTAAGGCTTTGTTCCATACTTGAGCATTCATGGAAGCAATTCACGGGCCAGAGTCGCCAAACCGTATGTGAAGTGATTGCGAACTTGAGTTTTCAGCATCGGTGGGCCGTTGACCCACTCTTTGTGATGCTTGCATAGCCAGAAGTGCACTTTTACTTGGAGGTTATTCGTTTTGTTGACGTTGCGAATCTCTCATCCTACCTATCTCTCTTCTTTGCAGAGTTTGGACTTCAGTTTTTTGGGAGCGATTAGTTCGATGACAAATCGCGTCTTCGTGCCTTCGTTGGAGCATTTACTCTTTGGTTTCTTGGGAGTGATGAGTTTGATGACAAATCGTATCTTCGTGTCTTCTTTGCAGCCTTTGCTCTTTGGTTTCTTTGGAGCGTCGATATCGCTGACGCATAGCATTCGTCTCCAGGCGAAACCGTCTGTCTGCATGTGCATCTGGCGAACGTCTATTAACATAGGCAAATCTCTTCTGTTCCATCGTCTGAACTTGTTTTCTCGCAGCTGTTCTAATTCCTTTTCTACCTAATGAGGTATAACCTACGAAAAGGTTATTATTGTGAACGAAATTACATTGGGTAGAAAAGAAGTAAGTTTAAAACGTTACCTTCAGTCACCAGCCCATCATCTTTTGTCGAGTTGTTAGTGTTCAGAACATTTGTGACGGCATCACTGTTGTCCATAATGATAGTTTGTGAGGGTTTGATTGAAAGAGGAGGGATTTATGTGGTAGGCCATTCAATTTAATCTAAGAGCTAGCCCGTGACAATATACGCATAAGCAAAGGGAGGGGGTCCAAGGGAGAGTAGGTCAAGGGGTTTAGGTCAGCGAGTATGAAACCACTTCCCCACCCCGCCCACCTCCCGTGGCATATGCGCATCCGGCTGTCACGTCAGGTGTCAATCGCGAGTCTGAAACAGCTGCCTAACATCAATGATAAAGTGGAAAAACACAGACACATTGACACTGGCACTGTTTTTCCTGTGTGACCAACGTACAGACTGGCGCGCGAAAAGCGCTTGAAAAGCGTGCGAAATGCGGGCGGTGCGCGTGACTAATATACGGACAGGAGCACATGCCCTGCTTGCGCGCATGTATGTGTGCCCATACTCCATGATCAACTTAAAAACAGCTGCCACCCACCAATGATAATGGATGTCTACACAGATACAAGCAAGATTTTTATTGAGTATACAGATGACTCTGTGTTCCATGCACGACCTGGAGTAAGTGGACTTTAAGATCAGTTTCGTAAAGTCCGAAACTGTGCTTCTTTATTTTATTGAAATTCTGAAATTTGGAATTAATCTTACAGGTTGGCGGATCTGTCGGAACATGGAGAAAATCATTTTATAACGCAGCATATGCTCTTCTTTTATTAGACATTCGAATCAGTAGACGGAGTAATTATGGAAGGATTTTGCGGAAAAATTTCTGATCAGCACAAACATTGAACTTCTTTCAAGAAATTCGAAAACGGAACACATGAAAAGTGGAGAGTAATCAGATGTGAAGTTTTGTACTTTTAGAGCACACACCAGAACCACAGTTGGAAACAAAGAATAGATAAGCTCAGCATCAACTTATAATGAATCTTGTCAAAATACATTTTTTAGACTTAGGAACCGTCAGGAAATGAAATTTATCACCTGTCCATCAGGTAATGTGACTTTCGGAACTGCGTGCTTTGTCCAAACTGAGGGACTAAATAGATAAATAGAGGCGTTTCGAATTGCCAAACCAAAATACTTGTACCTACTGCATGGTTTGCACAATCAGGAGGAAGGAGTTATGGTTTCGGCCAAGGGTATTCATTAACAATTTACAAAAATTATACTTAAGATGCTCTGCGTAAAGCGAAGAAAAATATAAGGCGCGTTTTTAACGCGCCAGATGATGTTGACGAGTGTGAGGAGTTGCATGCATTTTTAGCGTCAAAAGGCTTTAAAACGTTAATTGCCGTAAGTCATCTTTATGCATCTGTTTATTTTTTCTTAAATGAAGCTCTCTCTCTTTGCCTCATCCTTTACCTTAATGATATACATATACATTAAGAATCCAAGTTGGTTATCGCAATTCCTAATATATTAGCGCTACATTGTCAATATTAGTAATTGTGATATTCACTTCAGATTATTACTGAATATTCATGGGTATTTTATGCGCATGAATACTCTTTATTATGAGCAATAACAGTTTACCATTTAGAGGTACCTGACAACTTCTTATCATCATATTTTTTAGTCATCTGGAACGGATCATAATCGTTTCTACAAGACTACAAAACTGCCTGTATACATGGCAAAACAAAAAATTCTAATTCTGTAGAATAACTTTTCTAACAAGAGGCAGTTTTGGTTGGCATCTAGAGAGAAATTTGCAAATAAGAGAGTTCCTCTGCTCTCTTTCGTTCATGCGTGAGCCGGAAGAGTACCTGAAATAAACCTACTTATAGCCCCAAGTAAATGATGTTTGTAAACTCGGAACTTGCTAAGATGGAGCAGACGCACAGATTTTCTTCTTAGTCTCACACCTTGGCAGCAAACTTCGGTAGACAGTAGGTGCTTCCGTCACTTGTGTAAATTACATTGTTAAATTGAATGAGTGCATTTTAGTCTGTTGCAATAAATCCCACTAAGGCTTTTTCTGGCAAGTAATTTTCACATATCTGTTGTCAATCAGCAACTTCCCCTGCTATTTGACAAGCAATTTTGACATTTTAACTGGTATAGCAGGAAAACCGATCGTCAAACTTAACTGTTATACCATGGACGCTTTCAGCTTTATTCTGCTCTCGAGGAGTCGAGCGATTTGTATTTCAATGAAGAAGACCAAGACGTTCTTGACTTGATTGCTGATCTAGAAAATGACCTTCAGATAGTTGATAAGTGCAGCGAAGAAGACACAAAAAACTGTGACGAGCTTCTTGAAATCTTACGCAACCCCCACGTGCAAGCAGTAGCCAGATGCCTGAGTGAGATTGCGAGCGGTAATTTCTACAGTCCTTCGCTGCCTTCCTCGGGTCTGTTTGCGACGGAGGCTGCGGGTCCCACTGTCCCTACGAAACTAGGGACTCTGACCAGTCTTCCACCAATATCCTCCTCCGTTATTGGCACAAGCGAAAAGCTCTATTCCCCTCGTACCTACGCATCAGTAAATCAACTCAAAAACACTGCTAGCGCAAACAGTTTAAGCGCAACTTCCGGGCTCAATGGCGTTGCTATACTGACGGGTGGAGGGGAGGGACTCCCCATGAAACCAGTTGATGGCACCATGAAGATTATCAGTTTTGTTCTGGCCGGTGAAAGTCTGGTAAGTGCAATTATTCCGATCTTTAATTCAACTGATGGCATATACTCTACATTTATAAACTGATTTGAATGTGTAAGCAAACCTGATTTTTTAGTTTTGCTCCCAGTGAGCGTGTGAGACTTAACCAGTTAGGTTTTGCAACACCTCAGGGATGTAAATCGCGACGTAATGTCAGTGTTACTTAGTTCTAGTTCGTTTAAATGACAGAACGAAGGAGTGGGTTCCAGAATTTGTAAACAGGCTCTTGGCATCAGCCGTTGACTGGAGTTAATGCAACAAAATAAGTGATGAAAATAACTTACTGTTATTTTTAACACAAATGTGGCAAAGCGATCAAAATGGATGCCTTTCAAACACTGTGACCTCTTAAGAAAGTTTCACCACTCTATAGAGTCTTAGTGTTTCGCACTAACTTCAACCTTCCGGGTTAGGTTAGTGGCAAGGCATGAAGAGGTTCTTTATTAGTGGGGAAATGTTGAATTACGTGATTGGAAGTCAGGCCGCTTGTATGCCTGGGTTTTGTTGTGACACACTGTTTTGCCCCAAAGCTGGCTGAATGGAAATGCGAGTGATTGGCAAAAGAAAACAATGATTTTGGCTCGAAGTGCAAACTATTATGTAGAAAAATTTATTTTTAGGGATCACAGTATTTGAACATTGTCGAGTAGTTCTTATTTGATCTATTTCGTCTGATGTCCGGCAAAACCGAGCATTTTTAATTGTAGAGGATTGTAGCTCTTGCTTAAGGGAATTATTATTCATCAATGCATTCGATGAGCCGACTTATATTGATTAAAGCTAGTCTGGTTATGCCCATCGACCATCTGTAATGAAGGATTTAGGCAGAAATGGAACGCATTCGTCCGCGAACCTAGGTAAACTTTTGATGCCTGCAAGACCAAAGAGTATCCGTTCCCAATATATTTGCTAAAAGCCACGTCGCACATGGCAGCCGAATTCAATTAGTGGTGCAATTTATCCATTTTTTTCCAGCTTTCCTCTTTTATTGCTAAAATATCATTTTTATTTCACTAGTGTCGAGTGGCATTCGAAAAGTGATAACTGCTACCAGCTGAAGACTAGCCTATGTATTCATTCTCTAAAAATGCTTTTATGTGGTCATGCTCTATCATATTTATTTCGTTACTCTAGTGGGTTTGACAATTTAGATGTCAATACCTTCTAAGATTTTTCTAATAAGAAAAAGCAAAGAGATATGTAGAAGATTCATGCATCACGTCGTCTTCTAGCACGTTTAAACGATTAACATCCTCAAATACATAAAAGTCAATACAGTACCGAAGACTGCATGATTATTCCGGAAATAAACCAACCAACTACTAGTGTCCTGTTCTTGCTGTGCTCTTTTTTCCTTTCATTACCCCCTACCTGAAAAGAATGCCAATTCACTGTCTACAGATCAAAACTCACATAAAATACCTACTTATTCAGACAGTAGTTTGGTACTCAATCCTACCGTTAATGTGATTGCTAAATAACTGCATTTACCGGGAGTGTGCAAAAGTATCAAGACAAAAACCGGACGCTGACCAAACAATCTGAGCCCAAGCATGCCGCATAACTTCATGCTTCTCGATAGTGCAAATCTTCCCTACTAACATAAGCGTACCCTTAGTGGATAGCATATGACTTTCGGTAAAAAGTCGGACAACTAAAAGGCGTTCTTCAAGAGGACTTGATTAATTCTTGGACAATTTTACTAGTAGAATTAAAGAACTGTTTTTAGAGACTTGCATGACTTGCAATATGAGCTATTGTAAACTATCCACCAGACCAAAGACCTGATCGTAAGGTATCGCTTGCGGTCGATTCGTGCGTCTAACTGAAAGCTGCAGGTAGGGGGTCATATGGTACAGCTGCATCCTCGGCTTTGTGGATAGCTGAGGCCTTGTCTCCTCCCATCGCTCGTCAGCGAGTGCGGAGGGGGGGGGGGCTCCTTCCGTTGAAAAGAAGTGCTGGACGTTACGAAATAGGATAAACCCGGCGGATCGTGTATAAAGTAGTTAATTTTATTACTTATTTTATTATTTATTGTAACTGACGGAACAGGCGCGTAATTATTGCTTAGTGAGGCAAAGTCACGCACGCCGGTAGCAAGTCAGTGCTGTTTTGAAGGTTCAGTTGACAGCTATGCCCCTTTCACTTGTCTTATCCCCCCTTATCCCACCACATAGCTCCTAGCAAAAATGAAGCGGTGACTCGTTTGGGCGATACAGGTTGTCACATTTAGGCAAGAGACTTCTACCCGCACTGCCCGTCAAAGTTCATGCTTTCGCGTTAAAATAAATTAATCAGTTTCCCTGTCTCAATTACACGCCCTATCATTCCACAGTAGCCGTCGGGGTATAGCTATCTTCTTGTTGAGAATTAGGTCCTTGGGGTAGATCGTCCGTCACGCGGAGTGCTGTGCCAGATAAGCCAGCCAACCCCATTTAAGTGGCGCTGTGGATCGTACCGCAGTTTCAGAGACTTTCTGCATGTGAGCCTAATTTCTTGTGGTTTATCTTCTATTTGTCTCTTCGACGCATCTTGTTTCTCTCATCGACTGCCCCTAGGTACCTGTTGACCATAAATAGCGACTGCGTGCTGTAGGATCCTTTTACTCACTTACGAACTAGGAGCATGCAAGTTCGATGATAATTGGTTTTTGTGGGAACTCGGAACCCGTACTTCATTGGTTGGTTTCATATACAGTCATCTACTGCTATATCGCACTTCTACTTTTTCGGTGTCACTTCAGCGCGGAATTTAAACGCGAGCACAAACAAATACGAACGGCGGACTTTTCGCTGGTTCACGATTTGCTGTGGGCAAAGAGTCCTTTTATTTCGGATAATTGTTTCTTCTGGCTCAAGCAGAACGCGTGTTGGGTGCCGCTTGCCTTAGCAAATGGCGCGTGTCTTCATTACTCGTATTTGAATAGTATGATACTAATAAAAGTGGAACAGTCATAAGGTATTTAAAAAAACCGAGTTCGTAAGTTAAATAAGTGTATTACTAATGTTACGGTAAATATAACACTTCTGTTTTCTGAAAATGATATTATAATAGTGGATTTTAAAACATAACATATTCAATGAAACTCCTGAGTGGTATATGGCACGCACATTTATGCGCAGTGTACAGATACCGGACTGAAATACATAATTCAAACCCATATAACCTAATCTATAAGATAATATAAAGGGTTTATGATGTATATAGGTGTAAAAAATAGTTACAAGACCCTAAGAAGATTTATACTGGTTTAAAATATAGATAAATGCATAAAATAACCCAAGAAACAGGCGGGTTTTACTTCATGGATTTGAAGCTTTCGTAGGGGATGAGGGGGGGGGTAAAAAGCCTCTGAGAATGTTTGCTCTCTTTACAACTGCGTGCTGTAGTATCCGTTTACTCACTTGTGAGATAGACGCATGCAAATTCGATGATAATTGGTTTTCTTGGTAACTCGGAGTCCGTATTTTCCTATACAGTCATCTCCTGCTATATCACACTTCGTCACTCTATCGTGGTTTTTATGTAAAAGCATATCTAATTATAAATATAGCGGAATTTTTGTTAATTCACGCATCGCTGCGGACAGCGGGGCTTTTTATTTCAGTTGTTTTGCCCAGTTAAGTTGATATACCGGACGCTATTTGCGGATAGCCGAGAAACTACTCAAGCGGAAAATGCGTTGGGTTCCGATTGGCTCAGTAAATAGCCCGTGATTTCATTACATTTATTTTAGAAGTATAATACTAATAGTAGTATAATAATCATAATATTTATTTAAATAAAACCGAGTTAGTTAGTAAAATAAGTGCATTACTGCATGTTACGGTAAAGATAAACATACTGTTTGCTAAAATATACATTATAATAATGAGTTTAAAAACGTATTACGTATTCAACGAAATTCTTGAGTGGTATGTGATACGCAAATTTGTGTGTAGCATACAAACAATGTGTTTACATGCTTAAGGTCAACCCATTTCACCTAATATATAAGGGATTTGTAAGATACGAAAGTAGTCCGGCCAGATAATAGACCATAGAGCGTATCCCAACGGTTATGAACTAGTTGATTATATAAGGCGTAGAAGGCCAGAGTGTTAGGGATAATTTAATAAGGTATAACAGGAGTAGAATGTAAGAATAAATAAGTGACTCCCAGACAAGTGCAGTCCACTCATGTACGAGCCAGAGTCCAGAGGCGCAGTTCGGCAAGTAGATCACCGAGTCCGGATAGCTGCAACCGCATAGTAGCTCGCCAGTTCTGGCAGTGACTGAGCGTAAATAACTCCCCTGCAGTAAGTTCCTTTGTGCTCTGGCCTTGAGAAGTGGTTGGTCAGTAAGGCCAGACATGTCCGTGACCTTGACACGTCTGGCGCGCAAGAAAGGCAGACATGTGGGGCATGTGAACAAAGCATGGCTTAGAAATACAAAGTCGTTACAGATTTATGTTGTATAACTGAGTAGAACGTACAAGAACGCGAGAAGATGCATAGCGGTTTAAACTTTAGATAAACCGTTTGCAGCTCAATGGTTAGAGCGTTGGCCTCCGGTAAAGGCTTTCTCTACTACGCAAGTTCAAACCCCGCCAAGCACCTCGCGTTTTTCACAATTGGGTCAACTCAAATGAGTAAAATAATCATATAAAAAGGCGGTTTTCGCTTTATGGATTTGAAGCTTTCATGGCGGCCCTTGAACACATAACATAGCCGGTACTGCCATTTGACATCGTCTGTAAGTCTCCTCTTCTGTGGATCACGCCACACCTGTTTTAGGCACAGTATTCAGCTACTTCTGTTTGCAGCATCAATTAGTTTTCACACACGAAAGGGCTTTAAATAGTACAAGCGTTGTGCGCCATACCTGTTGTGCCAATTACCGTTTCTTAGTGGGAGTAGGTGGAGGATTAAGTGATGAGAGGGGTGCCTTGTGCGTGCTTGAACTCATTTACAGTTATAGTTTATGGTGTGGAGCCAAGTCCCCATTGCTGGTGGGGAGGTTAGTGGTTGACGGCTTGTCCCACCTCAGGTGTTCGAGCAGCTAGGCAGTTGCTAGACGGTGGGGGAGAGCGAGTGAGGTCGATCCTCAGCGCGCTTGTCTCCTCACTATAATAAATCCGATGCGCTCGAACCTATCACGGTGCGCTTAAAGCCGTGGCTTGGAGGGTTTGCCAGCTGACGGGATAACTCGGCCACCTACGTTGCTGCTCCTCTAGTACGCGTGTATTTATGTGTGCGTATGCGAGGAGATGGAGGACTGACAGTCAGGCTGCAATGGCTCCTTCTTAATGTAGCCTTTATGATGCTCCCACGCACTTAAGAGCCTACCTAGCGAATTGGCTGAGTCAAGTGAGCGCGTGTTGAGCGACTATCGCGCCAACCATCTACACCCTCCCTCATCCCCAGTCGAATTGACTTTGTATTTACACCGGAAACGGAGGTGTGAGTGGCGAACGAGTGGGCAGTTTCTCCGCGAGTCTGCCTTAACTATTGTTTTATTTGCGGTAGTTGGCTGCCTTGCTTCAGCTTGCTATAACCTTCGTGCAGCTTGCCCAGCTTGCCTCAGTGTCTGCCTAGTCTAGCTTCGGCGTCTGCTGCGGTTTGTTTGAGCACACGTCTGCCCATCGTCGAAATCGATAGAGGAAATATCGTATAGTTAAAAAAACCTAAGGCTGTAACAACTTATGACACTTCGGCCGTCGGTTTTGGCTGTCTGCTCAACAGTCAGCTATCGCAGAGACGATGACTTGAGCACCAATTTGGACTGCACAGCCGTACGGGGTCTAGCAGAACTAAACTTCAGCTTTCAGAATCGTAGCGGCGAATAGGCTCTGTATGACGGTTCAGTCGTTGATGCCCAACGCTTGAAGGCAATCGCGGTGACCTAAGCATGGAGTAGTTTTAATGGTTGTAGACTTGACAGACAAACTATGCGCTAGCAACGAAACACTCAAATATGCTAACTAGAATGTGAATGAGACATCTTTCAAGGTCAGACACAACATATTCTGCACTTTTAATCCTCCCACTTGGGCCTGATGCCATGACTAAGGCGAGGAGACCGGAGGGTGCATTTGGCTGGTGCGGCCATGGTCACCCCAAAACGTGTCGGTACACACGGCTCGGACCCCAGCTGCGTGGGAGTGTGGTATAGGCCACATTAGAACACAAGCGACATTGCAGCCTGGCTTTCAGTCCGTCACACACACAAATACACGATCAGCTGACTGCGAGGTCTGAGTGCAATCGTCAATTAGCAACATTACAAGCCACGGCGCCTAGCGCACCTTCGTTTTCTCAGAGTTGGATCACACATACAGCAGTGGAAGTATATAGAGAAGGAACCGAGGATCGCACCTCACGCTTACGTCAGAGTTTTCCTTCGCAAACATGCGTTTTGCGTGTATAATGTTGGGCGTGGTCCTGTGTGATGTAGATGCTGTTGAGGAGGAGAACGAGGTGTTGTACAGCCGGCGACATTCTATCGTAGGTTTTCCTGGAAGCGCACGTAGTCTGATAGGCCCATGGAGCGGGTGGAATGTGCGTGGACAGTGCCGATAGTTGCAGTAGATGAATGTGAGTGTTCCTGACACTGGTTTGCCAGTCCCTGTGCGATGGAATCGCAAGTGACCGACCAGGCCGATGCGTGACGCGATTTTGGGTGGTGGCTGTGAGGGCAGGATAGGTTCCTACCCTCACACGAGCCAGTCTGCAGATAGAAAGTCTGGGCCTTATACTGAAAGTACAAAGATCATAGTAAAAGGGAGATACGTTAGTCTGATTTCCCGTCTGGAGAGGAGGACCGAGACCAGTGGTGATCTTCCGAGCCACATGTCGCTTGACAGTTTCAGGCGCTGTGAAGTTATCACTGGTATGATGACTGGCCAGAAGCAAGGATGTTTAATTACCAAATATCCCACTGAACTTTAGAAAACTTCCAGTGGACCGCTGCTGAGATTTGGCCTTTTTACATAATTTAGGTCTTCTCCTGTTTTTTTTCAGTATAGTTGATGATTTAAGTTCATAAAAAGCATCGAAAAATGACAATTCACATACCTAGTAAGGTAATTTCTTGGTGGGGACTTATGAAGGCAGAGGAGGAAATGTAACTTTCTTTGGTAGAAATCTTTGGAGGTACACGTTATTTGCATGTATCAAAAGAAAATTATACCTTCTATTATCCAAATCACAAATCTTAGCCAGTTTGGAAATTAAAATCCTTTTCCAAGTCACTGGTAAGTTAAGATGCACTTCAGTGCAGCAGGCTGAAAAAGAATTACTAGAGATAATCACCTCCAAAATTCAAAATGCTCAAGTGAAGTACGTACCACTCAACCGACAGGCGAACGGTTGCCTAGCAACCCACTTTCACTGCACACAGCACTCTACCCGTCTTTGATTGGTTGCATTTAGATAAACTCTAAATAATGGCTAAGTTTTCTCTTTCGCGATCGTTATTACCTCTATCGCTTCCGATAACGCTCGCGATATCACTCCCTTTTTAGTGCTCAATGTAAAGGCATGGAAAACTGTTTAGCCTTTCACTTTTTTAAAAAAGGATTATTCACTAAGAACGTCCTCATCCGGTACAGAAATCCTTCCTCTGTCACCCAGTGCTCGCATTTTATGCAACGGTGGTTTCTATGGGATACCATCGCAGGCTTTGCGGAAGAGTTCCTCATATGGCCGCCCAATGGCAAAACTCCCCTGCCTAAGTTTCTTACGGAAATCGTTGTTAAAGTTTTTAATGTTTGATCAATGGGCAGTTAATGCGTGCTAAGTGCGCAGCAGGAAATAAGTTAAAGCCACTTGTAATTGCTTTTAGTCAATTAAGAACGTAAGTCAAGAGGTTGTGGAAAAAACAAAATACCGATAAAACTACAAGAGCAACTCCTATTAGTTAACAGAGGAAGCCTCTAGACAAAAAACAACTAGAGCAACACCTATTACCATTAGGCGGTCGTACGAGGAACTGTTATCACCGCACAAGGAAGCCTATTAAGAGGGTATACTGGGCGTGACTCCTTAAAAAAACACACACAGGCCTTTGTAAGCATGATTACTAGAAATTCGCTATTTCAGCATAGGCACATATCTATAGCAGCAGTATATTAGTCCATACAGCTCGATGGATAGAGTGTGCGAAGACCTAAGCGTGTATTTACCCGGAATAGTGAAACCATATTTACACACCTTGTTGAAACCAAGAGGATGTAAACCTTAGCGTTGGCTTACTCAGCGTCACCTCTGACTTACAGAACAGTCAGTAGTAGTACCAGCAAATACTATCACTAACCTAAACCCTAGTAAGTAGCATTAGAAGTAGCAGTATTTGGTAGTAGCAGTACCAGTCCTGGCTTACTTAAGTCTGGCTAGGCACCTACTATAGGTGCGTGAGGGTAGACAGTGCAGTAGCATCCGCGCAAAGTCTACTGTCACTAAAGGCTAAATTAGACGGTGTTTCAGGCTGCATTGGAGATAGCGGCTCCACCCGAAGCCTGCTTCGGTCATCTCCACTTTGGTCCTGTCATCGGTCAAAGCGGTTAGGGTTAGAGTGGGGTGGATTGCAGCGTGTCTACTTTCACTATACCTGACCACAGTCACCTGCTTTCGGGCAAATGATGGACCTCTTTGCTTGCGATGGTCGAGCTAAAACACCACCGCATCTACTTCGAAGCCCTCTTCTTGAGCCTACAGTCCTATAGATAGAATATTCGCTCTTAGAAGACTTTATAAAGTAGCTTAAAACTCCTCAAACGACTCCTTTTAGGGTATAACAGTTGGCATCCAAGACTGCGCGTTAGCCAACGCAGGTTACGTTCGTGAAATCTACGTGAAACGCGTGATGGCGGGCTCTCAGATTGAGCGGCAAGGCCTGCTCCATGAAGGTGACATCATCCGTGAGGTCAATGGCGTCCCCATAGATAGCCCAGAGACTCTTCAGGAACAGATGGCTAAGTCGCCCAGCACCGTGACAATGAAGATAATTCCCGCCTGGAAGGAACCGAAACCCAAATCACAGGTGCGTGCATCGGAATACATATATTTCATACACTATATATGCTCTATCTTGCGAAATGTTAACTGACATTGTAAACTGCGTCGCTGAGTAGAAAAAGAGTACCAACGTAGAGTTGCAATAGTAATTAGCATATAGTTTGATCCCAAGATGTTTCAGTTAGAGCAGGACAAGTTTCTTTCCAGTCGCCTTCAGGCAGTATGCGCCACTAAACTGACTACTTAAGTCAAGAATTTGAAGAAGATGTAATTTTATGTCAAGTGAATGTTCTTCTACAGTCTCATCAAATATTACGAGAAAGGCAAGAAACTTCTTGTTGCGCGAAATAAGCCCGCGGAGGTATATTGCGGTTTAAAAAGAAGTGGAGATCAGGGTTACTAAGTAAAGTAAGGTTTTAAATGTAGAGCCTGTCTGTTTACGTTTAAAAACACTACTGTTGTGAAATGTTGGATACACAGGCTTCCATATTATGTGCAGAGTTACGCACGACTCTCAACAAAAATTCCAAAGTTCAAGTATGTATGCCAAAATGGTTTCATGAGAACTGCCTGTTGCTTCTTCGCTTTATGCATTGTCTGAGATAGGTTGAACTAAGGCACCTAGATTTTTGCTTATTTGTGCCGATTGGGCCGTTTTGATTGGCAGAATTTAATAACGTAGGAAATTCCTTGGATATCAATAAATGCTAGATTTAGCCCAAGTCGGCCCACCTTTTTTTCTTCAATGCACTGATCTGAACTGAACTCTTTTCTAGTAACCAGCATTTCGCGCATCACGCCAATTCAACCGGAAATGTGTTTCAACCCATTTCCTCAGCTTTCGATCTTCGCATTTCATAAGTAAGGCTATGTCATGTAAATATATCGTATAAAAAGTTTAATTGAACTGCGCACATGTGTACGAGACTGAGTAATCTGAGGTCAACTGTCGGGTCCACCGGCGCGTCGAAGAACAGGGGGCGTTGACGCAGCTGGTATCGGTTAGCCAGAAGCAGCTGCGAGGTCAAGCCTCTGGGAACGGGGGCGCCAGTAAAGGAAAGCATTGGAACAGTTGTTTGTGACGACGCATAACTTTGTTGCCTTAGGCAGCGAAGGGGGGATAGCCATTGTGGCTGTCCGCCACAAACACGATCATTTAGCTTTAGATCTTTGCATTTCATAAGTAAGGCTAGGTTATGTAAATTTATCCTATAAAAAATATCAATGACATCTTAAGGAAGCTGAAAATAAATAGAAATACATGCTACTAAATTAGCCATTATTTGCCGAGTGCATTTTTTCTGCAGACAACCGGAAAGAAGGCTTTTTAAAGCCGACATCCTGGCCTGATTGCAGAAACCTGACATTCTTTCTTACGAGACTGAATAGTATACCTCTACTTAGGTAATCTTTCCCTTATAAGAAACACCTTTCGACGTTTCAGTTAATATTTTATGGGGTAGCACATAGGCTGTACGAAGACTTTCATTTTTACGTGAGAAACGATGTAAATAGTATTGTTCTTATCCCCTGTCTCTATCAGCAGTTCTTCCGTCTTTACTGTTTTAGCTTTTCGTTCGTGCTTTATGTTCCTACAGTCCCGAATCGGATACCCTGCTTCCCTGCAGGGAGGCGGGACTGGCCTTTCAGTATTATGACATTTTAGAGATTCTCAGCCAGGATGATCCCAATTGGTGGCAGGTGCGTTTAAATCGTTTATTCATGTACATATAGGGTTTTCCCCGCCTTATCCTGTGACGTTGTAACGCCACCTGTCCACGCCTTTGTCTCCTCTAGGCTCGTCATTACAACTCCGACAGACATGCGGGTCTGATTCCTTCGTCGGTTCTTCAGGAACGCCGCAAAGCGCTTATTCAGGGCCTGCCTAACGAAAACGCCTTCAACTACGGGCTTTTTAAGGGCCTTGTGCTTAAGCAGAAAAAGAAGCGGGTAAGTGAGAGGACTACAGGGAGCCATGTCATCGAAACTCCCTAAATTATATTGTGGTTTCATTGTCATATACGACTATGAATGCCATTTACGGACCTCTGCTCAGATAAAGTAATGTTTTGAAGCATTGGCATTCCAACAGATATAATTATTAGCAAGCAGAATTATTTGGGACGAGAATAACGTTCATTATGTAAAATATCGAGTCCAGTGCACCAGGTCGTCGTCAGACAAATGAGATACGTATGAAAAACAGAGTGTAAGCCAATAAGCTTCACCTTTATTTAATTATCCGGTCTATAATGGCAATTAACACTTCCATCTGACCTTGGAAAATTCGTAATGGGCATCTCAATCAACATGCCTGTTAATGCATGCCTCGTCTGAGTGCATTGCTTCTATGAATTAGCGGTCCTTCCTTGTTGGACAGGCGCCCACCATTTGGATTTTTTCGCATACAAATTTGTGTCCTTGGTTCAGTATCAGTATCAGTATATTGAGGGATATGTAGTAAAAATTCCTTTGAGTGCCCTATTTGTACATATGTGCAGTGGTAGCAGAAAATTTAGTTTCTCAGACTGTTGGCGAGGCCAGTTGTCCTGTGTTATAGGATGAAAATAGGAGCAGACAGGGAAAAAAATCCTCCGGGATTTTTCGAAGAAAAAATGTCGCTCTTGTGGGGGTAATGCGTGGGATTTGAGAGAAAAAGGGGAGGGGGATCCAACTGGGGGGGGGCATTGCAAAGGTACCCAGGATCATCACCATGTTGAAGCCGCGTCCTGATTCTTCCTTGCTGATTGCAGAGTCCGCCAATGGAACTGGGAAAAACAGAGGCATCCGTCCAGATCGTCGACAGTCCGCTTTGGGCGGAACCAAGGGTGAATGTTTAGGCCGTCAGGTCTGGCTGATGAGATCGCTAGCGGGGTAATCACGGTACGCAGATAGCCAAGTAGGGTAGACCGCGGAGACCTTCGCATGAGGCTATACGTAGGAGGGCGTTATAAATAGCAAACGTGAATGATATAAAAACTAATACTACTGAAAAATTGGAAGTAGTAGTATTATTGTAAATTGTCTGCTCCGAACAATCGTGCACTTCTATATCGATCCAATTTTCGCTTAAAACCCTCTAGTGATTCCGACATAACGATGTCCTGAGGAAGCGCATTCCATGCTCCGACCACTCTTTTTGAAAAGACGTGTTTCCGAGCGTCCAGCCTGGCCCCTGGCATCCTTAATTTGAGAGGATGACCCCTCAGATTCTTGGTCGTTGCTAATTCGAAAAAATCCCCTGATACAAGACAGCAGTCTTGAAGACGTGATACGCGGAATGCTAGTATCAGGTCCCCCGAAGCTGCCTGTAGTGCAATGGGAAGAGGCTGAGATTCGACAGCCGTGTTTCATAAGGCTGCGAGCCCTGCCCCATAACAAGTTTGGTTGCGCGCCGTTGTACCTTTTCCAGGATGTTGATGTCTTTCGTGGCCCAGGGTCTCCAAGCTTGGATAGCGGATTCTAGGTGCGGTCGTACGAAGGTTCCGAAGACTTTTGTGAAGCACCCTTCCTTGAAGGTAGAAAAAGCTCCTCTGACGAGGTATAGGAACGACATCGCGGACTTGGCTACCTTTGTGCAATGCAGGGAGGGTTTAAGCGAGGGCGTGATCCAGACTCCCAAGTCTTTCTGGGCGTTGACTTCCTTCAATGGTATGTCATTCAGTCGGTACGCCGTGCCGTTTGAAGAACCGGATTTTCCGACTCAAATGGTGGTGCACTTGCTCTCATTGAACGGTAAGAGCCAGTCCGCCGACCATTTTTGAAGTCTATTTAAATTTTCCTGTAAGTGCACTTCGTCAGCCGCAGTTCGAATTACGCTCCAAAGTTTTATATCGTCGGCAAACATAGCGATACCGCAATCCAGTTCGCGGACACAGTCGTTGATGTAGATAACAAACAAAATAGGGCCGAGAACGGAGCCTTAGGGAACACCACTCTCAACCTCAACCTTGGCTGACTGTTTTTCGCTGATGTGGATGGCTTATGAGCGACCGATTAGGAAGCTTTTTATCCACGTAAGGAGCCTCCCCCTTACTCCTATGCGGCTGGGTTTATAAAGAAGGTGGTGGTGCGGCACGCTATCGAAAGCCTTTTTGAAGTCAATATAGACAGCGTGCACTGAGTTTCAACTATCGACTACCTCAGTCCACCGTTCTAAACAGTAGAGCAAGTTTGTTACGCAGGACCTACGTCTACGAAAACCATGTTGAGCATCCGATAGCATATGGTTTTTTTCCAGGAACTGCATAAGTCGTTGCTTGATAATTTTTCCATGATTTTGCAACAGATTGCAGTAAGGCTGACCGGTCGGTAGTTATTCGCTGAGACCCGGCTTCCACCCTTGTATAGCGGCGTAATCCTCGCGAATTTCCAATCTACTGGTAGGCATCCGGTCTCGAAGGAGGTTTGGAAGAGCATAGAGAGTAGTTTGGCCAACTCATTGGCGAGATCCTTCAAAATCTTGGCTGGTACGTCGTCGGGACCTGGTGACTTAGATTCTTTTAACCATAAGGGTTCCTTAAGAACTGCAGCCTCGGGGAATTGGACAGTCTCAACTATTATATCCGCTTCGATGTTGTCGGTGGGATGATCGCATGCCGCTTCCTTTGTGAAGACTGACCGGAAAAATTTCGAAAGATGATCAGCGTTTGCTTCATCATCTATCAAGTCTCTTCCCTCAGCGGTCCTCAGCAGGGGTATGGGACCCTTGTTTTTAGTACTCTGCCTGAGGTAACTGTAAAACTGTTAACTTCTATTTTTAAAACCTGCGTAAGCCATCACCTTTTTTCGCGAAAGTGGACAGTGGTTGTCGATGAGTCTGTGCAGTGTGTTCCGGAACGCTTCCCAGTCCGCAGTTATGGTTCCAGAAAATAGAAGTTCCCACTCGGCGCGCGTGAGTTCGGTCTTCATTCGATCGAAATCGCCTCGCCAAATATTTCTTCTGGCTGTTGAGGGTCTCTCCGGTATTGAGAATAACGAGTACTCCCATAGCAGTACAACATGATCACTTTTACCTAGTGGTGGGAGACATGACACTTCGTCGATGCTGCCCTGCGATTTCGTGAGAACTAGGTCCAGACAGCTGGACTGTTGGCCATCGCGCATACTTGTCCGAAAAGTGACGTGTTGCGTGAAAAATAACCTTAGAGTTATGCTCAGAAGGCAGCTGTCGAAGATTAGATCGGAGCTATGTGCGCAGGCCGCACCCCAGTCGATGTGAGGCGCGTTAAAGTCCCCCACAATCAGGATGTCCGATCGTTCAGTTATCTTTTCCAGCTCATCTAGCAAGTAGGCATCCACTACGGACTCTCTTCTCGGTGGTCGTTAGAGTGTCAGTACATGGAGGTTGGGTGCACCTGGTACGTTAATGGACAGCCAGATGGCCTCGGAAGTACACGCCAGTTTATCTGTTTTGTCTAAAACTGTGAGTCCATTTTTCACGTATGTTGCTACGCCACCGCCTTGACGACTTTCTCTGTCTTTTCTGAACAGTTGATAGCCAGGCATGGATACCTCGCCGTCGGCTACCTGTTCAGACAGCCAAGTTTCCGTTATTGAAACTATATCTGGTGATAATTCAAATGCATGAATCTTCAGCTCGTCTAGCTTTGAAAGCATACTCTGTGCATTTGTGTACATGAAAGTTAACTTTTTGTTTGCTCGAGAAGTGGTTACAGTCAGGCTCTCCCCACCCCTTACCGGGTCGACTGTGCGGTCATCCGGGGAGGATCTTTCCTGGGGGAGAACAGTGGACGCTGGACCACTTGTTTGTTGTAAATAACCAAATGTTTTTCCCCTTCGTTCTGTCTCTGTATAATTTTCGATTGGGCTCAATCCCCCCTACTGAGCCGACTGTGTGGTTATCTGGGAGGGACCTATCCAAGGTGAGAACAATGGAAGTTGGATCACTTGGTTGTTGTAAATAACCAAGTTTTGTTCGCCCTTGCTGACCCGCTCCCTCTTTTCGGAAACAAGTTGACGACGTTTGTTCCGTTCTGCAGCTGAGAACTCCTGTTGAAAAAAAAACTCCCGGGTCAGAGTCTTTTATTTTAAAACGCCTAGATAGAATGAGCTTGGCGTCTTGGCTTCTTTTCATGACCACTTTCAGAGGTCTGGGACGTGCCGTTCCAGTTGGGCTCTCTGGCCATTTGCCAAGGCGGAAGGCCTTTTCGCACTCTAATGGTACATTGGGTCCAAGCATTTTGTTCATAGGTGCATGGAAGAGCTGGACATCTGCGGAATGCCGGTCCATGGGAGTGGCTGCGGTTGATTCCGTTAATCACTGTATTATGATGCTGGCTTCTCTCTTAGTGCCATTTTTCGTGCCTACGACACTGTCGCTTGCTTGCTCGTTAATAGCTCTTTTGCTGCTATTATAACCGGAGTCTATGGTTGATGTACTGCCTTCGTTTTCTACTGTGGGCTTCAGGCTTTGGCCTGCGACACTGTCACCCACTTTCTGGTTAATAGCAGTACTGGCAGTGGATTCCGGTAGACCTTGTATTACGAAACTTTTGCCCCTATCGGTGACTTTTTGCGTCCCCTCTAGGCCGTCGGTCACTTCCTGGTGCAACGCTTTCGTGTTTTCCTTCGTGTCTTTGTTGACGGCGGCCTGTACTTTACGTGGCGAACCAATCGTGTTTTTGTTGTCTACGGCGAGCTTGTTTAAACTCGCCTCAGCGGTGGCTGATTGACCAACTGTGGGGGCCTGCACTGTAAGTATAGGCTCCCTCGTTTGTTTTTCGGCGGCATCCTTCGCTTTCATCGCTTTGTGTGCATCGGACCGCAGTTGTCCCGGTGCAAATACTGCCTCTTTTTCTTCTCCAAGCTCTTCTGTGATCCCCTTTCGTGCGATTTCACTAGTTTTAACCTGTAAAGAGGGTGAGACTGGTTGGTCAGGTAGACGCTTCCCTCTTCTCCTGGCCGTTTTGATGATCCTAGAACCTGAACTTTCTTGGGACGATAGATTAGGGCTTGTTTGTGTTTACTTCTCTTCAGTTTTAGTCGCGCTTAGACCGATTGGCTGTTGCCTGGTAGCGAGTTCCATCAAGGCGGATTCTACCTGCTTATTTCCACTGGTTTCATCTAGCGGCTTTAATATTCCATGCTTGAGAAACCATGTGATAACATCCCCTAGTAAATCTATACGTGACTCCAACTTTGATATTTTTGGGCAATGTTTGCAATGTTCGCATGCCGTCGGGCAATGCGTGTCATCCGTGTCACTGTTCTTTCCTTTATGTGACTTCTGCGAGGTGGTCATGGTGGTGCAACGCTTTCTGGAATTTTTCATCCGCTAACTTATCATTTAGTTGCCGAAACTCGGCAGTCGTCCGGAGGGGTTTAGTGATCGATCGATCGTCTCCTCCTCCTCCTGTTCGTCTCCTTTAAGAACCCAGTCAGTATCACTTACTATGGACAACGACTCCCGGTCATCATCACTTGATTCACTCTCACAAAGTGTTGGGCTCTCTTGCCCTGCGTTTAGCAGCATATCATAGGCTTCTTCTTTCATCTTCATGGGCTCTTCCACGGCCAACAGTTCCTCCTGCAAATACTTTTTCAAGCGCCGTTTTCGTGTACTCCTGGATTCACCCTTAAACATTATTAGCAAAAACGGTAAAAGTTAAAAATATTAAAGGGAATAACAACAGAAATATTATGGAATAGCTGTGGATTTGTCAGGCACCAGTGGCCATGCCTATACACGTCGCATGCCGAGTAGGTCAAATAATGCGGTTGTGCGCACCGGCGGATGTCGCAATGCGCTTAAAGTGCACCAACCAATCAAATGCCAGATTGAATTATTGCGGCAACTAATTAAGTTACAGCATTGCATATGTCTAGCACTAGCCTGTGAACATTCCTCAATTAGATATCTAGTTCCTACTAGGGTAGACTATGTAGGCCGAGCCAATATTTCCAGCGAGATGCCCGATTTGGAGAAGAGTTCCTCGTCGAACAGTGGGGGTATCAAAGGACATTGGACGGAAGATTGCTTAGAATAATAGGTTTTTTGATTCAATTTTTGTCCAAAGACGGTATCTTTCTGTATAGAGCTTGAAATATAATCGGCTTGGTTTTGCTCAAAAATTCAAACCGCGCGGGTTCAATTCAATTCAATTGGTTGTAACCTGTAAATTCTTTCAAAATACAGTACGTGCCCTGTCACATACAAATGCTAAAATTTACGAAAGACTGCTCATCACTCACAAACCCGCACCTGTTAAATTATCTTAGCTGGAAACTGCTAATGAACGATTTTAAGCGAAGTGAAAACATAATACCAATATTCAAAGAAGTATGACGCCGTTTACAACTACGAACGTTTTTAGAAGAGTTGAAAATCTCTAAACCGTCAAAGATATATGTAACTGAATAAGCTCTTAGATGGCGAGAATGTTTTTCCATCACACAAAAAATCAGAGGAAGTAAATAAGGACAAGTAGACTGGCGTTTGGGCGTAGTCCATTAGTGATGTTTGCACTTAAATATGATTTAGGAATGTTTATTCTGACGCCCCAAAACGAGTTACAGTTTGGGATTATATCCCCAACAGGATTTCACAATAATTGGCTGTATTTTTTCTTTGTGCTTGCATATATATAGTAGTATCTATTATATATCGTAGTAAATTAGTATAGCATCCATATATAAGTATAGTATATAGTAGTGGTATATATAGTAGTATTAACGACTATGTACTCCTGATTAACAACCGTCAAGACAACGAACTCGTGGCTCAAAGGTTAGGACGTTTGCCTCTGACTAGCGAGACGCGAGTTCGAAACTCGAGTGTGGCAGCAATTTCAGCGGCTTCTCCTAGCTGAACACGGCCCATTAAGCCATAAATAACCATCCTATGGTGCCTGTCTTTGCCGGAATGCTACTATAACTATATATGTATAAATTACGCAGCTATATGTTTTCTGCTTTGGAATCGTTTTGCAACGCAATGGTTTATTTCCGCCCTTTTGTGTTTTCTACACACCTGCAGTTTGTGAAAATATCTGTTCATAGCGGAAGGGAGGAATTGTCTTAACTTTTACCTCCTTTCAAGAGATTTTTCGAGCCTATACATAGTAAAACCTCACTTATGACACGATGGTCACTTATAATTGATTTGCATCCCAATAAGCGTAACAAGGAGTTATTCAAAACAGTTTTATTGTTCGAGAAGAGCTGAGAATTAGCATAACTTCTAACAGTCCCTAAATTTACCACCACATCAGCTTCTTTTGACTGAATATTCAATTTTTTTTCAAAAAGGTCCTACGTCAATGCTGCCTGATGTTTCTAGGGTAAACAGCAGCCATATCAACCCCTAAGTTTCGGCCGGTGCCACGCAGGAAAAATTAACAGAACAACTTTGGGGAATAATCTGAATATTTTTTCCAATATTTTTATTGGACAGCGAGCTGTGCAATCGGCTCTAGCGCCGGCCTACTTCCACATGCAGTATGTGACCAATCACATACCTAGGACTGAAATTTATAAAATATCGTTAATCCCTCCTAAACGGGCCCTAATAAATGCATAAATAGGAGGTTTGGGAAGCTTTCACTAATCCGGTTAACCCAATGGTGAAAAATTCGGTGGCTTCGGTGTGATTCGTACCCATGACAGCAAGGGAAAGACTTTAGTACAACCAACGCTCTAATGCCCTAAGCTATTAGACCGACCAAGGAATGTTCCAAAGTTCTGAAATAGTAACGGAATACTTTAAGCAAATTGAAAGAATAACAGAAACATACGAAGTAAGTTTACGTTGTTAAGAAGTTCAAACTCTTTTTATGAAAGTGTAAACTTATCAGAACGTCAAAATTTGCTGTATCTGAGTAAACCTAAATTCTAAATGTACAGAAGGCCTGTACTTACTTGTACTTGTACTTGCAACGGCATTCACCTCGGGCGGCTTGAGCCGGCATCAGTTTTGACATTGACTGCATCACGAATCATAGCTGTCCAGGCGCGTCGACCTTGCGCCTGTTCACACGAGAGCACCATCCATTCACGGTTCCACTGGCGTAGGCCGTAGACGCATGGGCCGGAAACGGACGACAGATCCTGCTTGACCGTTGCTGTCCAAGTGCTCAGCTGCCCGCCGCGACGTTTTTGCCAGGTGGGGGGAGGCGTCGCCACAAGCAGGTCACGAATCAGCTCACCATCATCACGCTGGGACGCATGCCCGAACCACCGAAGTCGTCTCTGAAGCAGGAGTGGAGGGAGAGCGTCCAGGTGACAGCGTCGGCGGAGATCAGAGCAGCGAATTCGGTCGACGCGTCGGTGACGAAGGATGCGGCGTAGGCAGTCATTGTCAAACACCTCAAGGCGCCTCATGTCCTCAACACGCATAGGCCGTGTCTCTCCGCCATAGAGCAGGATAGATCGAACCACTGCTTGGTAAACACGGGACTTTATGCGTAATGATATTTCCCTTCTATTCCATAGAGGAGCGCACAGACGGTAGAAGGCAGATCGGGCACGGTTGACGCGTGATACACCCTCGTAGACACCTTGACCTGTTTCCGTGACCAAAGAGCCTAAGTATCTAAACGAGTCGATCACTTCGAGATGAGCGCCGTCGAGAACAATAGGAGTGACAGATGTAGGGGGCACACAGGAGAGCATGACTTGGGTCTTAGTCGCGTTTAGGCGTAATCCGATGGATCGGGCACGCTCATTGATCTTGTCCAGCGCCTGCTGAACTGCAATGCAGTTGTCGCCAAAGAGGACGGCGTCATCAGCATACGCCAAGTCAGTCACCCATTTCGAGCGATCAAACTGCACTCCCGGGAAGTCATCCAGTGCTTTGGTCATGATCCAGTCCACCGCATAGTTAAACAGGGATGGTGAAAGGGCACAGCCTTGGCGGACGCCCGTCCTGACGCTAAAGGCTTCCGTGTCACCTTTCTGCGTCCTCACCCGTGTGGAAGTGCCACGATAGTATGCCTGCATGAGATTGAGAAGCTTAGGTGGTAGGCCGTCCGTCCTCATTATGTTCCACAGCGAAATGCGATCAACAGAGTCAAATGCGGCAGCAAAGTCGATGAAGCATAGAAAAATGGGTTGTTGGTGACCCCATCTCAGTTCCAGTACACGGCGGAGATTGAAGATCTGGTCGGTGCAGCCACGACCTGGTCGAAATCCACTCTGGTTTGGGCGGGTGCGCTGGTCTCTCGCAGTTTGGAAGCGTTTGAGAAGAAGAGACGTGAATGTTTTCGCCGCTACATCGATAAGGCTACTGCTTCTGCAATTTCTGCACGCTCGTCTGTCGCCTTTTTTGAACAAGGGGAGGATCACTTATTTTCTCCAGTCAGATGGCACAACTTCGCTGTCCCATATCTTGGCAAATATTTGTTGTAGCCAGGGCCCATTAACCTCGGGTGCACATTTAAAGAGCTCCGGCGGGAGGTCATCCTCACCAGGTGCCTTGTTATTGCGTAGCCTCAGGCGAATGGAGACAACTTCCTCTACACGGGGTGGCTCTGTGTTGCACTCATACAGATGGTGAGGATCGTCCGTATTGGGCGACAGGTCAGAAATCACAGGGGAATCATAGTTAAGGTGGTCACAGAAATGTTCGCGCCATCTCTCTAACCGGTCATCGATCTTAAATATGACAGCACCGTTGCGATCCAGTAAAGTCTCGGTGGTGTTCCCCGAACCTCTGCTGGCCTGCTTTAAGAGTCGGTAGAGCTTGTGGGTGTCACCTCTGGTAGCTGCTCGCTCCGTTTCCGTGGCAAAGTCGCTCCAGTAGGCGTTCGTATCGGCTCGGATGGCCCTTGTCGTTTGGCGCCGCAGCTCCCTGTGAGTAGGGGAGCCAGTGAGTCTGGCTCGGCCGGCCTCCTCAGCTAACTCAAGCGTGGGTCTAGTGATCCAGTCGCGATGTCGCCGTCGGGTTTTGCCCAGATGGGTGTATGCCAGCTGTGACATCGCGGCCTTCAGGGACTGCCACGCGGGCTCTGGGTCCGCTCGGGCGATAGGGTACAGGCCGTCGAAGCGGTTCTGGAGTGCTAAGTGGAAGGCGTCGCCAGCAGAGGACTTCAGCTTTGCGACATCGATCCGCTGTGGTCAAGAGGGTCTGTGAATAGCTCTCAAACGCAAGCGAAGGGTTGCCCGCTGTAGTACATGGTCCGATACATGAGCGTTTCCTTTATCAGCACCGCGGTAGGCTCGACAATCCAAGACCGAGCTGGCCCAGCGTGCTCGGACAAGGATGTGATCTATTTGGGCCTGGGTATGCCCGTCATTTGAGTACCAAGTGACAAGGTGGTGGCGCGGATGATCAAAACGGGTGCCTGACACAACGAGGCGGTTAGACGATGCGAAGTTGACAAGGCGCTCACCGTTGGCACACTGCGCTCCGACAGCAAATTTGCCTAGCACATGACGGGTTTCAGCGTCACACACCTGGTCGGGCGTTCCAATTACCGGCAATGACGAGTAGATCGCTTTTTGGGATGCGGTCAACTGTTCGCTTGAGGTCACCGTAGAAGTCATCTTTTATGCTGTCATCAGCAGCCATAGTAGGCGCATAAACCGAGATTATGGAAACGTTGACTGGGGCACTTTTCAAACGGACCCAAGCGATCCGCGGTGAGACAGCCTCCCACTCTAACAGACTCGAGTGAAATTCATCGGCCAAAGCTATAGCGACACCATACAGTCCAGAGTTGTCGGACACACCACTGTGGTAGAGATGGTACGCAGGGTCAGTTCTTGGTACTTGCAGCAGTTTGTGGCCAGTGCCAGGTAGGTGGACCTCAGAGAGACACGCCACACCAACACGGTATTCAGAAAAGGATTTGGCTGTTAACAGTTGGGTGCCATCATCCCTCAGAATTTGCAAATTCCAGCCTGCAATTCGCAATCCGGCATCAGCTCGCAGATTTAACACCCGTCTCGCGATGCCAAGAGGATGGGGCGCGTCGGTTCCCACGGACGCCGTAGCAGAGATCGTATGTTGCGTATAGTTGTGATTCATGAAAGTGTAGAAAGTGTAGAAAGTCAATTCCGTGTTTCGTGGAGAAAAGGGGATTGACGCTAGGTCCCCGGTCTTGCTCCCCTACCAGAGCCCCGTTAGCCAAGCAAAAGCAAGTTTCCGGCGCGCACCAGCGTGGAGGTGGGGTTGAATTTTACGCGCCTGTCCATACTAAAAAACAATGAAATAGATCACCGCCACTAGAATAAAGTTTAAAAATAGTCCCTCAGAGAAGTATGTACTTACATGTCCTCCGAGAATAAGTGCGATATATATATTATGCCTCCTGGCAAAAAACACACAATTTGAGTATAGATTTAAATAGGAGTTCACGAAAACTGACTTTGCTTTTCAATAGAAGTAAATATGCGAGTTCTAGAAAGCAGTTCAAAAGGAGTAAAAGTGATCACTGGAACAAGATTGTCATTTTCTTGAGATTTTGGATCCTGTCGAGAATCCCTTATCATAGGTAATGGTAGGATAGTCGGAGTCATGCGCAGATAGGGGTCAAACATGCACAGATTGCACGGTATTTGTAGTTCCTAGCCGTCATCCGCGTGCGTACTATAATTACTCGCTTCTGTAGCCACCGCTTGGGGTCTTAATTGGTGCGGTGATAACTTGACACTTCACGTTCGACTCATCCGTGTTGGATGCGGGCTCGGTACTTGTGAGATAATTATGCTAGCTGTCATCAGTGTGTTTTCTCAATTGCTTAAAATACAATTGAGTAGGGCAACTGGGGTTTCGCTTGACTGCGTCGACAGAGGCGTCACAGGAATAATTGTTTGTATAAGTTCATGTGTTGGCAGGCCGGTCAGTGACTTGTAAATTTAAACAGAGTTATCAGGTGCCGTGGTTAACACGCAATTTTGCGTAAATCAATAGACCCCTCCTTTCGTAAAATGTCTTAATCAGTATTCATGGCATTGAATTACGATGTATTTCAGATCGTCCTTGAAACTGTAGCTGCACACTTTACGATTTTCAGTATTTTATAGTGTTTAAATTACGAATTTATGGCTTTAGATTACTCTCTTCTGAAAGAAAGATATGTGCAGTTGCGCAAGCCTAGTCTAGGCTAGATATTAGGATATAAGACCACCGGAATACAAGGAAACAGATTTGCGTTTTTTTACATTTTTAAATACTTTGACTGATCAACCTATTTATAAATTTATCCTGCTTAACTAAATAGCATTTTATAGAATGTTCTAGGTGAATAAATAAAATATTCAACATTCTTGTTACCGACAACCAATCGTCTCGATTTCCGTTATCGATTTTCATTAGGCAAGTCGCGTACTGTCCATAGTATTATTAAATAGTTGCTCTCTGAGATCCTAAATGAAGAAAGGAGGCTTGTCGAAAAATCTAGTTTTACTTGAAAGCTGAAAATCCTTTCAACTTATGTCGGCAGGGGTACCGGCCAAAATTCCGGTGGGGTGCTCCGCTTATGAGTGGGGCCTCTGATTCTCCGTATATGACTCCAGTTATCATGCATGGCAGGGCTTTACTTATAGAAGTCTTTGCACTCATTATGCTTAAGTAGCTGTTAATTTTATATTTTACTTTTATAGACCAAGGTAATATTCAAAGCCAGTGACGCCGGAGAGTTTGCATTCAAAGATGTCATGGTGTATGAAGAGGTGGCCTTGATTTCCGGCTTTCAACGGCCAGTCATATGCTTAATCGGAGCAACGGGCGTTGGCCGACAAACCTTGCGTGATATGCTGATAGAATCAGATCCCGACCGCTATGAAATTGCGATACCCTGTAAGTGTTATCTGACCTTTGAATAACTAAATTTCCGTTTGAAAAGCCAATTTTCACTCTAAGGCAGTAGGTTTTTTCTAGCTATCTATGCCAGTTGGAAAACAAAAATTCAGTCTTTTTGGTCCGTTTTTGTGGAATTTTTCATCCAACCGAAAATAGCTCAAATAGACCTCACTCGCCTTCCTCAGTATGTTGTCGTCTCGTATTTTTAATTTTTTCCGCAATGGGTTTGTCACTGGAAAAAATCTGACCTGCACCGGAGAGCAACCAATTGTAAGTTTTTCTTATGGCTGATTAAACAGTGGTGTGTTCAACAGAAAACGGTTCCATTTCTATGTTATCAAAGAGCACAGAATCTTCGGTTTTCAGGGCAAGCTCTTAAAGGGCAAGAGACAACAAGAATAGCTTGTTTTGCGAGTCTATATCACACGCCAGCCCATTTGACATCGCCCACTAATTGAACATTACGCGAGGTACGGAAGCCCCAAAACACGGAAAGTGACCTGTAGGTCTATAAGTGAGCTTGCACTTGTTGGGTGGCTATGACGGTCACTGATAAATAAATGGTAATCCCGGTTTAATTTCCAAAAGGAAGGCAAGTAGATGCTTTTGGTAGAAGGATATTACCGAAAAAGACGAGGGGGACTTTAATGGTCATTTCTGGCTTAATAACCGTCACACATGACGCCAGGTTTTGCAAACCCAGAGGGTAGAACCCAATGGAAGTCCAATGCTCTACTCATTGAGCCGAGGGCTTGTTTTCCTGCTTTATTTTATTCTTACTGAAGAGCAGGAATCACCAACGTACCTTGAATGCGATAAACGCCTACAGGGCATTCTTTGTGATGAGCTTAACAAATATTTCAATGCAAGCAAACATAAGAGTCCCAGGAAGTAATTCAGTAGTAGACAACTTGATCGCTGGGACAATACTTTTATTTGCCTAACGTTTTGAGATCCGTCGCGGATACGATATCAGAGACATAATCACAGAGCAGTAGCAGATACGGGTAGTGTGTGCACAGAAGTTTGTGGTAGAATGTAAACGTGTAGGAAAAAATCGATAACTGACAGGAGTGAGCGCTGATTGGCCACGTCAGCTATGACCATCTGGCCCTGTGGTGTTCGCGTTGGATGATGCGGTGACCTGTCTGTTCCCCGAGCGGCGACTTGCTTTGGCAAAACTTAGTCTCAGCACCGTACATGGTTTGGGCAAATCGTTGCACTTGTTGGTGGATTTGGGGTCCGTGAACCATGAGGCAAGTAGTTCTCGACTGAAGTAATTCTCGGTTGGTGAAAGGCAGGCCAACAGGCACGATACTTTTGCCGCAACTATGACGAACGCAAAGGGGGCAAAGGTTGCGTGAGCTAGTTAGCGGTCGGTGTCAAAGCTACGCAATAGAAAACTGACAAGGTACAGTTCTTGCGTCAGGCATGGCTCGAGCACGAGACAGGTGATGGGGTTGAATCAACTAACACCAGCAGAAGTAGGTACTGCGTCACTCTGATGATGGATTTGAGTCAAAATCTGAAAAGCTAGCGCAAGTACATTTTCGTCAATGAATTCACCTTCTCTTTGGCCTCGTCTTTTGTGGGCGGTGATAAACGGCTTACGTGCATGGTTATGTATTGGTGTGTTTTTATTTTAGCTTATTTTTTAAGTTTGACGATAAAAAGACAAGCAAGCACGTTCCAGTGTTCCGGTGGTGGTGTCTTCTTCTTTTTCTTCTCTTCTGAGATGCTTCTTGGAACTGGCATCTTTACTTCTATTGGCACCCACGTTCCCGTTGGAGGCGTCGACCGTTTGAAAACTGGCCGAGGGTGCATTCATCCTATAAAACAATTCCGATTATCGGTTTCATCGAAGGAACCCGTACTAAGCCACCCACGTTTGATTATTACGGACAGAGACGAGAATGAAGGACCACACTAGGTTCAGGGAGGACCGGCGTGGCTGGGATTCTTTGCTCAACAAGCAGAATTCGGGGCTAGGCCCAGAGGCCGACTTCCTTAGTAGCTGAACACAAACTATGCAAAGTCGGCTTTTCGCCCGATCACCACAGTAATTGCTTAAGCAGCTTACGAGCCTGTCTATTTTTAGCTCCCAGCTTTGAGCAAATATGCAGGCAACTATGTGTAGGATAGCGGTGCTCACTTTTGGTTCATTCTTACAGATACCTCAAGACCGAAATTCCCTGATGAGGAGGATGGCGACGAATTCTTTTTTGAAAGTGCCGCAAGAATGCAGAATACCTACAAGAAAAACGGCTTCATTGAGGTAAGCAGTACGTCCGCTTCCCCGCAAGCATTATAAACATTCCGCGCCCTGAAGCAAAATACTCTCTCATCTGAACCGACGACAGTCCCATAGTATGTGCTGATGCTCATGAAGTCTGACCGAGATAGTTAACACAATTCTGACTGTCTTGAAAAGCCAGTTATTTGAGTTTCGCTTCTAGATGGGTGATCACAGTTGCTCAGATATATTTTGACGCCACAGACCAAATGAGAAGACTGACAGAATGGCAGCCCTGCAACTTGCACCATAACGGGATCTGTGACTAACTAGGAGAGCCACAGCGCGCGCAAAGGTTTCCTACTCCACAGCCGTAGGACCACGATCTTCCACTTCATTATCCTTGTGTCCAATGATAGTCGTTGCTGCCAGCATACCTACCGCTACACATTCGAGCCTGCCTCATGAAGTGAGCATGGTTACTTTTCCAGATAGCTTGTACAAGACGTGAATTAGACTGCTGGCAATTGATAAGTCTCCTTGTTTTTTTCACTACAAGTTAGAAACAAACGAGACGCCTTTATGTGCTTGTAGCCGTTCTTTAAGTTTTAGAGCTATTAAAATTTTGCCTTGATTTTCAAAATACCATCATTTTTTGATAGTTTGGAGAAATCGAAGGAAACTTCTTTGGAACGAAGCTGAAAACCATTCGCCGGATTGTGCACTCGGGAAAAACCTGCCTCCTCGATTGTAACGCCTCTGCCATTCAGCTTATACGTACGGCCGAATTTATGCCTTACGTGGTCTTTTTGGCAGCACCGTCGGTCAGTTGCCTAAAAGCCATGTATGAATACGGACGAAGCATGGGCTTCTGTGAAACTTGGAAACGTGTAAGTGGTGCAATTGATTAATTGATTAATTAATAGCTACTTAAATAGTACAAGTAGATATATAATTAAACAAGTGTTAATCTTCCTAGGACGAAGACTTCCGGCGTACATTGGACCAAAGTCGTGAGATTGAACGGGACTATCGTCATCTTTTTGACAAAATATTCATCTGTGATAATATCGAAGTGACTTTTGACGCGCTGAGAAGACACCTAGACAGCTTGTTGACGGAGCCACAATGGGTACCGGCGAAATGGCTGTACTAGACTGTACAAATAGAATCACGCACTTCCAATCAGTTGCTTGCCCTCTCATCAAGAATCCCTTTACTACATGCCTTTTGAGCCCATGGAAGTTTTTATTTGAAGTGTACATATCCAAAATGATCTAAGGAAAGTAAATCAGCCACATTAACTGTAGCCGGGTCATATTTACCTAGTTGCCAGTCCATATGTATTGCATTTTAAATAGTTTGCGCCAGATGTATGCGCAGAAAGTTGATTCTTATTTGCTTGTTGGTTTGGTGTAGTTTTTTCCCACCTTTTTAATCCGACGGAACCAACACTGTTTCAATCTGGGCTCGTGTTACCTCACAAATACTATCATCCACAGCCCCGCAACCTCCCTCCAGATTTTATGACTCCTGTGAGCTGTTTTGTAAGAAATTATGAATACTGAGCTACTGTGACCCTTCTGCCTGACCTTTACTTCAGATGAGCGGATCAATGTACTTGTGCTGGGTGTGCTGTTCCGAATCTGTCACCTGGCTTTGAAAGTACAGATGTTATTCGTTGTCAATTAACGGGATCATTTGGCCCTCAGAATTTTTATTACGGCTGGAATGGGTCCCTGATATTACAAAGTTGCTTTTGGCAGATTTGGTCAATTTAGTTGACCCAATTGTGAAAAAACTCGCGGCATTCGGCGGGATTCGAATCCGCATAGGAGGGAGGCCTTTTACGCAAGCCAACGTTCTTCCCATTTGAGCTGCGGATGTCGCGCTTAACATTGATAT
>JAYGXS010000004.1:18868045-18891629 GCA_036362985.1 Ligula intestinalis | reverse complement strand
ACGTTTTCGATTAATTCACCATCGGGCAATGCAATAATAAGAGGGAGTGTAGAGTTAGCGAAAATTTAAGCAAAAAATTAGTAGTAATTAGGGGGATAAGGGGGGAGAGGGGGAAAGGAATCAAAGGGGGCAGATTCTAGTCTTAATTGGTGGCCGGGGAAGAGGCGAGGATAAGGGGTCCGCCAATTAGATCGTGTCGTCCCGTTGTCCTTGGCTCGCATTTTTTTGGAGGTGTGAGCACGTGAGGTGTCATCGTTTCGCGACGGCGTGAGTGGCACGGGGAATCTCCTCCTTTGATCCCTTTACACCTCTCCCCCCCCTTATCCCCCTAGTTACTACTGATTGGCTGCTTAAACTTTCGCTAAATCTACCCTCCATTATCGCATTGCCTGCTGATGAATTAATCGAAGACGTTCGTTTGCCTTACTTGACTTCTTAAATGATTTGATATTCTTACGCATTAAATCTGTTTCGTGTGAAATAAGAGAAAAATATGCAGCGCCCCTGTAGGCGGGACGAACGTCTACTCAGTCTCCGTACCCAGGCTTCTTGATTCATTCCTGTAAACGGAACATGACCAGTGTCCTAGGAAAAACTGGATAAGCTACTGTTGGTTCGATGAAAGGACTATCCTTCTGAAAGGCTTCAATGACTACCTCGAACAGGCTTCCAGGAGTGCACAGATAACGGTGCTAACATTGCCTTTTTACGCCAAAACCCACGGAACGTCTGTGGCAGTTTTCGAATATATTTAAAAGGAAAAAAATCATTGTCTATATCAGGTTGCACTAATTATCAGCATAGATCGTGATGCCAGTCCAATTTAATTTGTTCTGAGGTACGAAATTGCTATTAATAGGCAACTTGGCAGGTAATCGTACAGATACTAGAAGTGTTAACCCAAGAGGGTTGTCGATAAAGACAAGAAAGACGGAGATGGCCCTATTCAACCCCATGTTTACAGATTCTGAGCGTGCCTGCATTCTTTGATCATTGAGCGTTAGTCAGTCCGAAGCCCAAACATTGCGCCACGAGTCCGCTATCGGGCATAAATTCTGCCGTTCGCGTAATCTGTAGGGCAGAAAGGTCATAAGTGAAGAGGCAGATTTTTCCCGTGTGCTTGGAGCTGACCTAACTGACGCGCTCGCACGCTGCCCTGACAATTCGTTCCTAAGCCACACTATCAATCCGACTCTTGCAGTGCATATGATGATGCGCAAGCTGCATTCGGGATTTGGATTCTATCCCGCTAGTCGGACGAATCAGAAAGACGGTCGAGCCGCTACCCACCGGAGGGCATTAAATGATTGGTCTGATTGCAGGCCGATCTTATGTAGGCTCATACATGCCTTGCTTACCTTTATAAAGTAATTTTTAGCATACTAAAATGCACTTTTATTCTTCCGTCCTTGCTCTTAAGTTCTCCTTTGGGAGATTTTACCGAGGCGTTGGACGGTGAACATCGTAGCTTGTGGTAAGGTTATAACACCGGATGTACAATCCAGTGGAGAGGGGGTTCTGCCATTGGTTTGCGGAAAAGAGTACTTGCTAGATGAGGTTGTGTAGTGAAAAGCTCGCGTCGAAGTGAACTCCACTCGAATCTTACGACTGCGGTTCTCGATGGCTGGATCAACCAATCATAGTTACCGCAAAGACAGCTTTCCGGCCAGGCGACGAATAGCGAAACTGTACGCAGGAATTGCTCTCTACGCCCACTGGCCTGATTGCTATCAAACTGGTAGTTGGGCCTGGCTGGCTTTCCTGGCTGGCCGTGTTCTCCCAAGTCAGACTCCTTCCATATATTCTCCGTTCTTCTGTGTACATAATATACTGTTCCTAACACTCTTGCCTTCGCAAAACTTCTTTCACCTCCTGAGTAACCATGGTCTGAAGATCGCAGTTGCTAGGGTTTAACTTACTTAACCCCTTGCAATAGTTGTACTACTTATCAGGACGGGCTGTAATATCAGACCCCATTTATAGTGGAGCCTCGAGCGACAAGCAGCCCCATCTAACTAGCGGGCCACTCACAGAAAATTTGCTTCGATTGACGAGCTTCCGCTCAGTTAATGGGTTGTCAGTGCGTGTGTGTATGTTCATCGTTGAGTATTGCTCCCAGGACGTGAGTCCTCGATCGCCTGCAGCCAGTCAGGGAACTGGTGTAATTTGATTGGCTACGAGTTCTCGTGAGGCTAGTGCCAGAACTCGCGGTCTGTATGCATATGCAGTGCCAGACTCGGCAAACCACGGTCCCTGTAGCCCTTTCTCTCGGTTCTGATTCCCTGTCGGTACATGCGTTCGCGCTCCCACTGGGTTTCAGGCCCCACTGCAGGTGTCCAGGCAGCTAGGCGGTCGCTCGCTTTGATATCATCGCTAAGCGCCCGCCCGACCAACGGCGAACGCATGTATGTAGGTAGAGTGTGCCCAAACCTCAAGCGAGGTAAATGAGACATTTTCCAGTTGTATCGCCAACACCAATTACGGAAAAGTTTAACGAAGAACAAAAGTGGGGAGATTGTGTAAATCACCCTAATTACAATTAGTAAGCAAGCGATATTTCCCGTGGTTAGTTCGAAAGGCCAACTTTTCTTAGTTTGCTGATTTTAGCAATTATGTAATGTGGTTACCTTCGGAGAACCGCTCTGCAGTTCAGTGCCATCAGCAAACCGCAGCTGGATCGATGAATGGCGTGCAGAAAACTGGAAGATAATAGGTAGTTCACCCTACTTAAAAATTTAAGTGGGGGCTATAATACATAAGGGCCTTTCAAAGACCTCACTACATAATAACACCGAGAGGAGTTACGAGGGCTCTGATCAGGAGCGGAGAAGATAACGGCGGATGCTACCTCTTGGAGTGAGATCAGGGAAATCTTGGAAATGTTTGAAAAGGCGGACACATACTTGGAAAAGCAACAACCTGATAAAACAGTGACTGCACGGTGTGTGAACTTGTTTAATGAGCTCTCGGTCGCCTGTAGCTTCACCGCAACGCTTATCATTCTCCCCATCGTCGCCCTCAAGCCCGTTATGACTCTTCATAATTTAAATTGGCAAACATACGTTTGTTTTCGATATATTCTGGTCAGGCCTTTATATTTATATGGTAAGTAACAAAATAAACGATGCGGGTTGGTAGGAAAAAAAGTGCGGTTGTCAGGTTAGATGGGAGAAGGGAGGGAATCGGGGTCACAAATATGATCAGCGTAAGGGGGTACTGGCAGCCGAGAGAGGTGATAAGCTGCTAGCTGTTGAATTAGCGGCTTTTGGCCTTAATAACTGCGGCGCCGCGATGAGGTTCTTATGGGCATACAGGACCGGTCAGCATAGCTTGATGGTGTCCGCTACTGTAGTAGCTAACAGACACTGTCCAAGGAATTTCAAATAGTTTGAGGGCCCCTTGAAGATCGCTCAGAAGGCCTCTCTGCTCTGAGTTTACCAGGTGCGCTAGAATGAAGTTAGTTAAACCCTTTATTTGGCCCTTCCCTCACCATGCTGGAATGTCTTCTCGTACTCTTTTGGACAAACGTCGGCTCGTGCGAGCAATATATCCTGCCCCACCGGAGCAGGTGAATGAATGTATACACAGATAGGTGGTCTGGGCTGGCAGTTTGCTCTTGATCCCTCCATATAGGACGAAAGTATTCGAGAATAGTACATGGGTGTTGGCAGCCGGAAAGGTAGTTGCTACAGCTTGACTCTGGCGTCCCCTTAGAAGTTTGCTTGGTCCGTACCCTAAAATGGGACCCTGATGAAAAGCCGCTTCTTTTTGCTTATAACACAGGGCTTTGGCAGTCTTTTAGCCATATTCTTAGCGATAACTCGACTGGGATACTCATTTTGCTGAAACACGCCTCCGACAACCCTGCTCCTCTCCAATGCTATCAATCGAGCAGATGCTTTTCGCCCTTTGCGTCAAACCTTGTACTAAGTTACGCTTACATTTTACCGGTACGACATTAAAAAATGCATGTATTGTCTGGATCACGTCCTCTTACGATAGATCCCCCGTTAAGTACTCCCGTCAGCTCTTTTACTCAATAGTACATCAAGGACTGGGAGTGATTCAGATTGTTGTTGTTCTTCTTATAGTGTGAACTTGATAGATTTACGGTATGCAGTACAGCTGAAAGGTTGGTTTGTTCAAATGCAACCACGAATATATCGTCTACCTACCGTATGTAGTACGTCAGATTATTTATCTAGTGGCAAAATTACGAGACTTCCAGTTTGCCCATGAATATCGTTGCCAGTAGCGGGCCCAGGGGCGAGCCTATAGCTACTCCGTCTAACTGCCTGTACATGTTGTTGTCAAATAAGAACTGTACATTCAAGGTAAATTTTAATAGTAATTCCTTGACTGCCTTTATCAGCATTTCTATGGTCTAATGCTTAGAGGTAGTAAGTTCACCGGCACGCTCGTGAAAAGGGAGGAGGCACATAGTGAAAACATCAGCGCCCCGTTCAGATCGAAGTCTTTCACAGCATCCACAAATTCGAAGGTGACTCAGAAACTTCAGCTGGTCTACTAGCCATTTTGCTATCGCATGGTATGGCGAATTTCTCATATCTACGATGGGACGAGCGGGTACGCCATCTTTGTGAATCTTAGGTAAACCGTATAGTCGAAGTATGCGCATGCCAACGGGATGGAGACGTGCTGCGGCATATTTGTTTATGCTACAGTCTTTTTGAAATATTTTTAGACAGTCAATCAGCTGTGTTTCAACCCTATCCGTGTGACTATTCCCCTTTTCTGTTTTGCTCAACTTTTCTTTGTCTGACACAATGGATTGCACTTTCGCAATGTAATCTGTTCTATCCATTAAAACAACACCAGTTCCCTTATCTGGCCTCGTTAGGAGGATATCTTTATTTTGCCGGAGGTGTTTTAGTTTCTCCATGTGTGCCTTCGTTATCAGACCCTGAAGTTTCTGACTACTGTTGAAGTACTGATAGGAACAGTTTACTAGGGTAGAATTACACTGTTATAAGCCTTCAATCGAAAGTGGCTGAAGGTCATGCGTTTGATTCAGCAGGTTCTCGGACTGTATTTGAAGCTCTAGTTGGCTGGGTTTCTGGTGGGGACAGCAAAACTTAGGACACAGTGATAAGGCTTCGATCTAGGTTTTATCAAGTGATACAGACGAATACTTGTGTATAAACCAACTTGGGTCATCAAGAAGCTTTGGTTGTGGTCTGCATTCGTGTAAACTCTGAAGGAGAGACGTGGTTTGTATTTTTGCCCACTTCTCCCCGATAGACTGCACATACTAATCGAATTCCAGTTTATGGTCTTCGTTTAGGTGGTCGAGTATGGGTGCACTTTGGCAGAATTGATACCCTAGTTATTTTACCTTTATACGGATGCTTTCGAGTTTATTCTTGGCATATCTTCTCAACGTATAAGTGATGATAATCGTAAGACGCCTTCGCACACAGGCTGTAGGCAACCAAAAGGAATTAGATAATGAAACCGAAAAGCCCACTGCTAAAGCAAGAAACATCTGGAGTCGTCTGCAGGATCTGATGCAGTTGCGGTCAAAGCAACTATGTTGGCGAAACTGGTAGACTTCTCAAGACGCGAATTACCGAACACGCGGCAGCAATGCGGCGAAATGATGCCAATTCTCAAGTTGCGGCATATTCGACGAGACCTGACCACACATTCAAGTTTGATGAGACCAAAATTCTCACTAGAGGTGACAATCGGGTGATTCGAGAATTACCTGAGTCACAGTTCACGGGCCCCCAATCCATAAACAAGTACAGCGATTTGCCTAATCCATATTTGGTGCTGAGACTCAATTCGGCCAAAGCAAGTCGCCACTTGGAGATTGGACAAGCCATCACAGCATCCTACACAAATGCCAGAGGGCCAGATGGCCGGGCAATCATCACGTCGCAGTCCACCAGGCGTGATGAAAGTTCAACAGGTCAGAGTCCGCGTGCCTTCCAACAAATTAGTCACGCGCAAGAAGGCAATTAACGTTAATCTTCGCTGTATGTTTGCAGTAATGACTGTATCCTATAAATACTGCAAACTTCTGTGCATGCATTACCTGTTTCTGTTACGGTTTCATCCTCATATCTCTGATGCTGAATCCGCGACGGATGTCAAAACGCCAGACGAATGAACGCAATAAACGTTAATTGTTGCTGCATGTTTGCAGTTATGACTGTGTCCTATAAATACGGCAAACCCCTGTGCATCTAGTACCCGTTTCTGCCACTGTTTTCTCCTAATGTCTCTGATGATGAATCCGCGACGGATGTCAAAACGTCAGGTGAATAAAAATGTTGTCCCGGCGATTGGGTCATCTTTTTCTCAATTACTTTCTGGGACTCGCATGTTCGCTTGTATTGGCCTTTACCTTTAAGTTATTTAGCTTAATAAGCGATGCGGGTTGGTAGAAAGGCAGAAGCGACCGATATCAGGCTACGGTTCTGTGTGCCCAAAAGAACATTGTCGCGGCATCACAGCTACCTGGGCCAAAAGCCACTAATCTAATAGCCAGTAGCTTATCATCCCGCTCGGCTACCAGTCCCCCCTAACGCTGATCGGATTTTGACCCCGATCTTCCCCCCTCCCCTGACTCTCCATAAGTCAAAGTAAAACTGCAAACAGTGGAACAACATTTACAATGGTCACATTAAAAATCCAATGTTTAGATTTTCTTGGGGAGGGAACTGATTAATTTTATTCCTATTAGTGTAAATGGGGAACTTTTTTCCGCGAGACGAACCTTTTGCATAACCACCTCGGTGCAGGAACGGATTTAATTAGTTAACTGAGACTCCACTGTATTTCAGTTTGAAAGCCTGACTTTCCAGTCAGCATTTTCCCACTCGCATTTAAAATTGTTTTCCTTGACGAAATTGCAGCTTAAGGAATCGGAATGTCTTGCCGAAAAAAAGGACAAGGGATACCACAATGATGGGTTTTGGTTCAGTTTTCCCAGCACCAGCCAGTCACATTTCAACCACGGGGAGATATGGGAAACTAGCAAAAAATTTTACTTTAATACCGGCAGTAAGCTACTGTGTACAAGCGCAGAATACGCTGCATCCCAAGGCGAAATCGAGGGTGCCAATTATTTATCCCGAGGGAGGCAGCAGTATGGGGGGAGGCACCCAAAATTCCATCGCCATAGATGATTACATACACGGACTTCGGCTGTCATCGCTAGCAATTAAAAGTATGCACGTTTTGGGCTCAGCTGAATATCACGATCCAGGGTTGCATCAACTTTCTACCTAAGCGGCAGCGAAGGCTTATCCTATCTGATGCCTTTTCTAAATAAGAAATAAAAGGGCTTACTGCAGAGTGCCGGCGCGATACTGACCCTTCCGTTTGTTTCATCAGCGGGCCGTCTTTTGCCCACAATTGTGGAAATACCGTACCGTCACCACGCTGTGACTGTTGTGTGCTCCGTGACGTTCGCCTGGGAGATGATTAATTATCATTACGCTGAAAGAACAGGTTCTGTTGTCATAATCGAGTGTTACGCGTGAAAATGGTAAAAATCAATGATCTGGTCGCCGCATAAGGTCGTTTTTGTTTCTTAATTTTTTTTTCGATCCCGATTCATACTTTCTTGGTCAACTATGCAATCCTCTACCTGTCCGTACGCTCCCGTACCGTTATTCTTTTTGTGTTAGATCAAGTAGTATAATTCGCTTCTTCTTCCTCTCCTTCTTCTTCTTCTTCTTCTTCTTCTTCTTCTTCTACCAATACTTCCATACAGTAGACTTCTTGTGCATAAAATGTGGCGATCAAATTTTTGGGGTTGAGCAGTTTAACACACATTTAGGGTATTATTTTTGTTTATTGAATGAATTAAGGCACAAAAGCTGTTAACTAAAAGAGAGTTCAGTTCAAATCAGAGAAATCTGAGCATAATTGAGCAAAATCCAATGTTCCTTGCTATAAAAGAAATTTTCTGCGCTAGTAAACACCGTGGATCGAAACCTCTTGTATATCTGTGATGTTCTCTGAACGACGATTAATATAAACCAGAGCAGTTTTAATCATACCTTATCAAGGAGTGAACATTTTTTGTTATGCGTTCAGGAAAATTGAGCGAATTCAAGTATTGGAAATCACAATGTTTTCGTTATCACATTTTGTAGCAAAGACAGTTAAGCAAAAACTAACTTTTAAAACTGAAATTTGCAGGACTTAATTTAGAGGCCCCAAAAATCCCATCGACTTATGATAAAAAAACTACTTTTAGATTTTCAGAAGCCCGACTTTCAATTTTTTCGTTAAATTCTACCAATAGGAGGTCAAATTTCCATTTTCGTTAAATTCTGCCTACATAAGGTCAAATTTTTCTCAAGTGGCATCCGTACCCTGCGCAGCAGGAGTTCATTTTGATGGAATTTTATTCTATTTTAGCATGTCATAACAAGCATAATCTCATTAAATTTGATATGTTTGACCTATCCTGCCACAATTACGTATAAATTTATGCCAAGTGGCCAGTAATTAAAAGTTTCACCACAAAATACTTTAAATCGTTGGGGGGATAGATGAGTAGAGGGGCCGTACAAGTTCTTTTTGCCCTAAAATTGCTCTTTTTTCTAAATATAAATGCGATTTCCTAAAACGGGCTTCACTTGCATTTGTGTAACTTCGGACTTAATTTTCCACTTCTGGAAGGGATATGTTTTAAATCTTTCTTACTTATTTTGGGCGTCTGCCATAGCACAACTCACATTAATAAAAAGTTTGGTACTTTCATACTTAATAGCATAGGACATTTCATTGATATTAAGCTTCTCCCGATTTAGTCACAAGTAATGCCCAATACCCTTAGTAAGAGGACGAATTTCGTGACTAAAAGGCACGCTGAGGATTAAATCCGCTGATTGGATCAAAATAACGCAACAGAATATATGCTAAACTACCAAGTCAGGTTTCGTTATGACTTTTGCATGCAGCAATCGTCGTACTGCACGTATATCGAGGCGTTAAGGCATAGGAGGTTTAACCCTAACAGCTGCGATCTTCCAGGCCCTGCTCCTTAGGAGATGAGAGTAGTAGGAAGCATATATTCTTTACGGAATGAATTGAATAATAGTTAAGACGAAGTCTTGACTGCCGAAGTGCACGTCTAGCCGCGAGATGGAGTAGGCCCGGAGGGATGCCTGGGGACAGACATCCGAGCAGCCACCGTTGGCTGCAGCCTTGTAGATCATTGATTGGACCGCGCGAGGTTACGCACCGGCGTGGGCATGGTAGAAGGTTGTGCGTCAGGGTGCGGACAGTCAGCGTGACTTCAGCCTTGGCGTAATGAGTCAGCGATCACGGGCTCCCATAGTGGCGCTAACGCCCACTACACGTACATATAAGTTCATTACTTCGTTTTGTGGCAAAAGAATCAAACATAGGCAAAAATAATTTTTCAATCTGAATTCCATCCTTGTTCTCGGAAAACAATGTGATTCCTTGCATTTGCTTCTACCCGGTTGTTTAACCACCTGAAAAGTAGATTTCGCAGTTCTGGAAGAAATTCACTTGAAACATTTCTTGCTTATATTGATGATCTTTTATAGCAGAACTTACAAAAACAGCAGGCTTTTTTGTCCTGTTGGACGTTAATTAACATTTCTTGGATAACCGGAAACCGCAGATTTCACCTGCAGTTTTATTTACTAAAATGCCTTCTGAGCAGCAGACCCACTCAGCAGATCATAACAACAAGATCAAATTTACGCTAAACTCGAAGTTCGATCACGACTTTGCATGGGTTAGGTCCCCTAACTCCGATTACCCCACTGAGATGGCAAGGGAGTCGTGACATTTTAGTTGCTGTAGCTCTACTTTCTTCCAACGCGAGCAGGCCACACATGCGGTCACGTGATGGCAGTCAGTCGCCCGGCCGCGGTGACCGCAGCCTCCATCAACGCTCGATCCCATATGGCGGCCTATCCACGCACGCTCCGACGCTCAATTCTTGGCCTCGCGCGACTGGGGTTTGAATGTGCACTCTAGTTTGGTCTGACCAAGATCTTTTCCCGGCCTGACTAATCATCTTTAAGGCTGACTAGGGCAAAGACCACTCTCGATGACCGCTAGGCTGACTGCTGCCTGGCTATGACTTCAGAAACCGTCCCGTCTGACCGAAAGCCAAGTCTCCTCCCACCTATTTTTCTACTTTTTCCCAAACACTAAACTGTTTCTACCACTCTGGCCTCCCACCGACTTCTCTTCTCCCAAGGAACCAGGCCTGAAGATCGTAGTGGCAAAGGTTTCCTCTATTAATCTAAATGCTTCGATAGATTCTTAACAGTTGAACTAAGTGACGGCGTCAGGACTTTGAATTTCATGCCATATGCACCTATTTGGCGGTTGTTGTAAACAAGCCTGCCCACTTTGTTTCGAGATTTATGCTCTCGATCCAGTATCAGCAGAGTGTGCAGGGCTGACGATGTGATGTCAACTGGGCCGTATTCCTATGCTGAAGCGTTGTTTAGCCCGTCTGTCGTTTGTCCGGTCCTAATCAAACACGAAATCTATGACGTCTCGAATTTTCGGTACGCAAGCCAAAAATCGCGTGAAAGTTCAGATTATTCTCATCCGACCTGCAACCTTGAGAAAGGCATCCAGAGGTGACTTTGTCGGTAAGATGGCAGCCGCCTAGATCCCTCGACGGCGGTGTGCAATCAAGAAACCTGCACAAACGGCATTGCTAAGGCGCTTGACATTTTGCTTTCCATAAAACTAGGGGTGGGGGAGGGAGAATGGCTTTAGTTGGGTCTCCACGTCTGGGACTAAATGACATCTTCGGGATTTGATACTTCATGCCTTATGCGCGCATTTGGCGTCCGTTGTATCCAAGACCCTCTAGTTTGTTGGGACATTTTCGCTTTCGATCTGTCAGCGGAGATTCCAGGCCTGGCGATGTGATACCAGCTGGGACTGGCTGGGTTGGGCGACTGTCGTTTTCCCGGTAATTCAAAAACGCCCAAATCGTCATAGACGGAACCCGTCGTTTGGGTGAGGATTATTCATAAGAATGATACTAGGACCTCTAGTAGGTGTCCAGCCAGGACTGGTATCGCTACTTTTAATACTATTTGCACGCAATAAGCTACAGGGTGCAGCTGAGTGATAGTGCTTGCTGGTACTATTACTGACGGTTTTGTAAGTCAGAAAAGACGCTGATTAAAGCCAGCACTGGGCTCATATCCCCTCAATCTCGGCAGGAAGTCTAGTAGTACTGGTGCTGGCACTGACGCCACCATTTGTCAAAGGTGACGCTGATCAAGCCAACGCTAGGGCTTCGATCCCCTTGGTCACAACAAAGAGTGTGACTCTGGGTTTAACTATTTCGTGTAAGTAGGCCATTTAGATAAACTCCAGTGGCGCACAGACCTCTTCAGATGATAATAACAAACCTAATCTACTAACATTCCCCCCTCCTCCCATCTGATGTTTAAGTGTCCCAGTGACCCACAACAGTGCCTGTGATTCTCTACGAGCCAAACCACCAGCAGCGCCAAATCGAATTCCCGAATGATGAGGTTGAACACTTCAAAAACAGGACACAGTAAGTCACTTCTGGTATATAAAAAACGGTTCGAGTAGGACAAACAAACAACAGGGATACAGCAGAGTATTAAACGAAAAAAAAGGGGGGAGCAGAGGGCAAGGAGGTGGCTGTTTCCTTCTTTCCGTACCGATGAGGCAACAAGAGGTAACAAACAGGGAATATTAGTTATGATGGTAGTATTAGTGATGTGGTGATACTAGCACGTCCCGACTTTCATGGGTTTGCGCCCTCTAAACTCTATCCATCAGGCCCTGTCATCTTATTGTTAACGAGACGTTATTAATAAATATCACAGGTTCTGTCATGTCACATCATGCTACAGTAACCGATTGCCCTGCTACTACTTCACTTGTCGTGGCAGAGTAGCAATATAGTGGTGATATAGTATCAGGTAGATGATAATTTGACCACAAATTTCCATTATTTCTACCATGTGCCTCTCTCTTAATCCCTGGTTGTAACTTTCGATAGACAACGTAAAGCCCCAGGTACCATTTTTCTGCATGATTGCCTCAGTGGTTACTATCCCCCTATCTCGCAAAGTACTGCCACTTACAATACTAACTATAGAAGTGCTACAGTATCCAGCCGGTTGCAATCATTCCCGCGCAAATAAAAAGTGGCAGAACTTCGCATTATTCTGATGGGAGCTGAAAATTCCTATCGGCTCTTCGACCACCAAGAATTATATCCCCGTCAGAAGTTAAGTCTCGAATTTTTGTGAAATAACAGGGGCAGGACAAAGAAAAAATGGATGACATCACATTAAGCGCTCAGTGAACGCTTTTCACTTTTCATCCAATCCTCGTCTGAAACGGTACTATCCATAATTTGCAGACTCTCCATAGATTACCCAATCTAGTTTATTAGTGTGGCTGTAGCAACTAGCTCAACATGAAGTGCACTTTTGAACGCCTGTCGTGACTAGCTGAAGTCGGAGTGCACTTTCGGAACGTCTGCTGCTTCGGGGCTTCCGTAAGAGCCAATCACGGGCCGATTAACACAGGACTCCATGTGACGACTGTCGAACAGACCTCACTTCAGACTCCGTTCGCTGGCTTGCGGTTGTTCGGTCATCTGGTAGTCAGATTTTCTACTGCCTCTTCTCCAATTCATTCTGTACAGAATGTATTCTTCCTATCATCCTGGCCTTCCCAAGATTTCTCTCCTTCTTTAAAGGAGCCTGGTCTGGAAGATCGCAGCCATAAGTATTAAACCTTCTGCTCCTTAACAAACGCCTCGATACACTTGTGGATATTTTAGGGCTGAAGTTGGAAGCTAGCGAGAACAAAGTTTAAGCCCATTGTGCATTTTTAGTTCCTGACATGAATCTAAAGAAACTCCAAGTCGCAATACCTAGAGCAATGCTCATTCGATAAAAAAAACACCTTCACCAGCTAACTGCCCACTGAAGTTCTTGTTTGTTGATGTGTACCAGTCGACACCGCTCAGGTTTCCCCAACTTAAAGCCAGGAAAACAAAATTCGAAAGTTCAATTCGAATATAGACCAGGGGTAGGCAACCTTTTTTTACCCAGAGAGCCATAAAAGCAAATATTTGGAAATTTATTTCAGAAAGAGCCATAAATTATATTCTAAAATTAAATTATATTAAATGCTAGTATAATAAGCCTCTGAATTTATTCTTTTTAATAATATTATTATAATACTCACTAGCAAAAAAGCCAGGCTTCGCCTTAAGGCCTCCATGCCCAACTCCCCCCCCCCCCAAGGGCAGCAGGCGGCAAAACAGCTGATAGGATACACAGCTCGCAAAAGTGATTCCCAAGAGAGGCGGACAGGCATGCGAACTATGCTTTCGGCGAACAAACCCATGACTATTGACGCCAGCCAATCAAAAACGGAATAGGAACCCCACAGAACCACAATATCGATTTTATTGAGTAAACAGATTGTTACTGTGATTTCTTGCGTTGCATGGATTCACTGAGGGTTTTATGGTCTGGTCGGTAGTTGGTGAGGTTAAGCTTCATGCAAGCGTTGAGGCTTTCATCCGTTAGACGTGATCTTATTGTGGACTTGATGTATCTAAGGTGTGAGAATGACTGCTCACATGCATACGTAGATCCAAACAGGGTCAATACAGCAATACTCACACGCTGAAATGTGTGGTATGTGACCGGAAGCGTGTTCCAAGTTTTGATTATCAGCTGGTCTGCGGGTTGAAGTTTTTTAGTTTCTGTCCACATGGGCTTGCTTGTCAACTCCGCTTTATGTCATGCGATACTTTTCAAACCTTCATTGAGTGACTTGAACTTATTCACCCACATGTCTGAGGCCTTAAGGTCAGCCAATTCTTCTTTGAAATCTCTAACGGAGAGACCAGGAATATAACGTAGGTCGGCTGTGTTCAGTGAACACTCGGTTGGATGGGTGATGAACTTAAAAAGACGAGTGTGCTCTCGAAATTCTCCAAAGCGTGCTTTGAACGACTGTAGGAGACTGAATGTGACACCAACTAGCTGGTGAACATCAAAGATTTGAGTGGACTCACTTACTGTGCATGCATCTTTATATTGTCTTAGATTTTCAAAATTTAGCAATCGATCTGTTTCAAGATCCATGATAAAGAGTTCAAGCTTGTTTTCAAAAGCAAACGCGGATTGTTGAAGGGATAACACTGTATTTCCATTGCCTTGCAATTTAACGTTAAGTTGGTTCAGATGTTCGGTCATACCCACGAGATAGTAAAACATGAGGAGCCACTCAGTTTTGGCTACCCCAGGATGCTCAATGCTCTTCATTTCAAGGAACATCCGGATTTCGTTCAGGCAAGCTGCAAAACGGCTAAGCATCTTCCCCTTTGACAGCCAACGTACCTTGCTGTGCAAAATCAGACCATGATAGTTATTTCCAACTTCATCCAGCAGGGTTCTAAACTGTCGATCATTTGAGGCTCGAGCAACAATAAAGTTAATCACACGGATGACCAGCGGTATCACTTCGCCAAGCTGCCCGTCGCATATCTGAGTACAAAGAGCTTCGTGGTCTAGAATGCAACGAAAACGTAGGATGGGTGTATTTTCATATTCACAGAGAAGCGCCACAAATAATTTGTTTTTCTCTACCATACGCGGAGCACCATCAGTACACAGTGAGATAAGTTTATCCATAGGTCGCTTTTTTTCTTGAGCGAAATCCATGAAAGACTTGAATAAATCCTCACTTCTTGTGGATCCTTTTATTGGCAGAACCGCAAGAATTTCTTCGTGCAGTGTATCACCAGTAGCATATCTTGCAATCACACTGAACTGCGCCAAATGGCTTACGTCTGTTGACTCGTCCAAAGCCAGAGAAAAGAACGACGCTGTAATTATGCCTTTCACTTGCGTTTCCTCCTCGTGGGTTGCCATCATGATGGTACGCTCATGAACAGTTTTTGTCCACAAAGGCATGGCTGCTATCCGTTTAATTATCTTCTCTTTGTTCGGAAGATCATGAAAATGTTTATCGGCTACATCCAGCATGAACATTGTAGCAAACTCGCCATCTGTTAATGGTTTTCCGTTCCTAAATATTGATAAAGATCCAGCAAAGCTCACGGAGTTATAGTCACCTTGCTGGGTTCAAACGCGGAGTTGCTTCTGGCAAGTTTGCATCCTGCTCCTTCGCTCTTGGCATGCTTTCTTCCGGCTATCTCCCGCAAGGTACTTTTATGCAAACATATCATGGCGTGTGTTGAATTGGCGCTTTACATTGGACCCGCTGTCCCAAAGTCAGGTGTTGCCACAACCAACTGTTCCAATGCTTTCTTGCACTGACACATCCGCCCCGAGGCTTGACCTCGCAGCTGCGTCTGAGACACCGGTAACAGCTGCGCGAGCGTTCCTTTTCCTTCGGTTTTCTCGCGGCCCCGAGACCGCCGCCCTGGCGACCGTCGTTTATTCAGTCACGCACACACACCCGAGCATACACGGGCGTCCAAATACCTAAGGGCCACCCCCCGAACTCTGTAGGCGACATCTCCTCGGGCAATTGCAAGACACCAATAACAGAGCAATTGAACCTGCTTCGCAATCCTACTGAATCAGCTGTCACCACTGTCTCAAGCTCTCTCAAATCTGTTTGGGTGCGATCAACACTGGCCCTGGCTTCGCCAGTTGCCACTGCCACCTGGGACTGCAATTAGGAGTTATGTACATAATAAATCACTCCTTCTGATGACTTGTGTCTTTTAACTTCTGACCTGGGATTTGGGCTGATGATTGTAGTGATCCGAGTACAACCCACTACTTAGAGCCTTAAATCATAAAATCTGAAGTTTCTGAAAGAGCCATACGCGATCATCAAAGGATCCATATATGGGCGACGCCGCCTTCGGCCGCTGACTACACGCTGCTCCACACTTTGCATCTTTGACAGTGATGTTCATTTCACATAATCGACCTACTCACGACCTACCATATTCCAGCCTCCTTTCCCAATTCCAATAGGTAGGAATTCGTCGTGGGGCCGCCTGAGCGCGCGCGAAGCAAACCCCTCGATCTACCGGGCACGTGATTTTAGGGAATAGGATGGGTTGGGCATGTCAGGGAACAAATAAGTTCGCAATAATCCTGTAAAATGAAGAAAGTTACGAGGGTTAGTTGGGGGATGCACGCTGACCTCGGGCGAGGGCACTGAAGTAAATTTTAATATCATCGCTAACCACTACTGGACCAACGGCGAGTGCGTGTATGCCATTGGGGTAGTCTCTGACCTCGGGCGAGGTCATTGAGGTACACTTTTTGTAGTACTGCTAACCCTTACTAGGATAACGGCGAACGGGTAATGAACTTGGAAGTTTTTGGAAATTCATCCTACTTAAAATTTGCAAGTAAGCGATTATTCCCATGGGTTATTGGAAGAGCTATTTTACTTAATATATTGACTTAAGTGGTTATTGTATATGGAAGCCTTCCGAGGACCCCCTCTCAAGGACTTCCTCTCTTTGCGTGAATAACGTAACGATTGGAGAACATAGTATTTTGAATTTTCACAGAATCAGTAATAGCACGATGAATGTTCGATCGAAATGCCACATTTAAACTTGGGAAAGAAAAGTAGGGACGGGAATTACCTAGAATAAAAGGCTGATTAAATATGGCAGGCATTTACAGGGGCAGTTGGAGATAAACCACATGGTCTACCTGCTTATATACAGTAGATTGCATATCTGACGAAAAGTGAAGGGCAAAATTTGGGTGTGTGACTTAACACACATTTATGGTTGGTTATTTTGTTCATTGAGTTGACTTGAGGTGCAAAATGCTGTTTACTGGCAAATAGTTTGGTTCAAATGTGTATACTGGGGGCTAAGAGCGGTGGAATGGTGAACAACTCCAACAGACAATTTTGCCTTCATGAAATTGAGGTGGGTGCATTTGTGAGATAGCGCAATATTTTTAGGAAAAGAAGAGCAAAATTAGTTTATAAAATTCTATTTTGCGAATCTACCAAGTTTTGTGCCATAAAATTGAGTAATACATTTATTAGGCTGCTACTTGCTACTTTCCACCTCAAATGCATATTGTATATTTAAAGGGTTGCAGGCAAGGAATGCGTATGAGGACTTTCTTCGTATAAAGTAACAAAATCGATTGATCAGTCAATGTAAAGTTTTCGCTGGACATTGCGAAACAGCTTTCTCAAAATTGCCATTGATATTATTGCCACTCTGGTCTGCATTTGTTATCGTAGAACTGAGGCTAGAAGTAACCAAATATACTGAAAACTGTTCCGGTTTAAATGGAAAAGTAAGCTCTTTTATTTATAACGGAAGATGTATCGTTAATTTTAAGGAAAATCAAAATGCATCACATTCTAACAGTTGGTTTTTAGGAGTCTGTCCCCCCCAGCGCTGCCATGATCCCTAATTCTGCCTGCTCTATCCACGTGGCCAGTCAATTGATTTTTGGCGCATCGCTGATTACTGGTTCACACTGGACTCGCCTCGCTACTTGTGATGACTGATCTACTAAGCGTCAATTGGCAGTCGAATAAGGCAATCAGTCAATCAATTTTTGCGTACCGCTGATTACTGGTATGCGCCGGATTAGTGGTCAGCGCTGGCAGAAACGCAGTTCACACTAAGCCCATTCAACAGACAAGACGGAACTCACTCGGCCTTTCACCCCGGTGCGCGGCGGATGCGAGGCTGCGGCGCTCTCTCTCTATCTCGCTCCTCATGGTCGAATTCCACCCCAGGTCGAGGCAACCCTTCTGTTAATTCTTCTCTTACTTATTCTGTACAGAATACAATCTCATTCGACCTTGGCTTCCACGACTTCTGTTTTCTTCGAAAGAACCGGGCCTGGAAGATCGCAGTGGTTAAGGTTTAACCGGCTTTGCCTTAACCGCTTTGCAACAAGTTTCATCGGGACGAGAATGACGCGAGTCTAACTTGAACTGTCAGTCCAACTGCGGATTACCCGACTCCCCCCGTTAGGTTGAGGAGCCTTAAGCAGAGCGACACCATTCAACGCCCAAGTGGTGACCAGGAGGAGTGGAACTACATAAGCTACTTTTGCCCAGTGCTGATTGTTATCGTTGGTGGTGTTGTTGTCATTACATTTTCACGCCACCCACGCCAAATGTTAAAGCCGCTGGCCAATGCCAATTAGTAGCGCGCGCACGCACGCGCGCACATTCTTCGTCCTAGGCCTGTATACCCACAGGTAGGCGTATCGTCAGCGCAGCGCAGCGAGGCCATTCGGTTTTACCACCAAACGTCTACCGGTACAGAGAGAGCGAGAGACGCGCGCGTAAAAATACCCTAAAATGTCAAGCGTATCGCACCGCCGGAAACAAGCCGCCACCGACGACGCCGCCGCTGGTAATGTGATACGCAACACTCGAAAACAAGGGGCTCGCGGCCTAACTGTCTTGGCCCTTAAAAACGGTGGAGTGTAAAGAAGCAAAGCGGTGATTCCTCATAACCAGAGACCAACTGATGCGAGGCGCATTCAATAAGAAGGAGGGGACAGCTTTGCGTGGACATTGTACGTGCATGCGTCTGTCCAATTAAATGCCTGCGTCTAGGGGGAGGGGGGGCACGGAACACACTTTTGGATCCCAGCCTCACTTACCGGTGGCAGATAATATGGGGTACCGGCAAAGGCAAGGCAGGCTGAAATGACTATTTCGAGCTTCGCGTCGTCATCAGCCAGCCAGCCAGTCATACCCAGGGTGAGGCACGGTGCATCTCGGATGCACACACAGGGCGGTAAGGCTTCCTTGAGAGGCCGCCTGAAAATGAATTAGTCCCGTCCAAGTGTCTGATGGAATTCGTGAGCAGAGGTTTAATGCTTGATTAATGAACAGGCAATATGTGTTTAATGCGCGGTAAGTGCACAGTAGAAAACAAAATTGAAACCATTTGTTATTGTTCTACTTAAATAAAATCATAGGTTAAGAGGAGGCCTACAGATCCAAAAACTGTAAGAGCAGCCCTATTGGCTAATAGAAGAAACTTCTAGACCATCTAAAACATTCCGTTTGACCACTAGGAGGCCTAGTGGTTTATGGAGGAAGCCTATTTACATTAGGCAGTCTCACCTAACAGCCCTACCCACAGGGCCTTTAGTTTCATGCTCTGTCACTGAACTCTGGGCCAGCTGTCTGGCCAGTTGTAATCAAGGATAGTACGCAGGATAGCACGTCAACCACTGGTCCAGTTACGGGACAGTATTGCCTATTTTCGCGTTCGAGCTCAATCTAGTGGCCTCACAGCGACGGATAAAAATGCAGATAACAGAACAAAGACAAAAGCTGGGGAGGCCAGAACGGTACTTTTTAACTTATAAGGCATCATCGTCAGGCCGCGGGGAACGAGCATTTTTTATAAATTGGTGGATGAGCAACACCTTACCATAATTAATGTAGAATTAACATATTACCATATCTGCTCACAGCCGACAGATTACCGAGCCCGTAGTTCAATGACAGAACGTAAGACTTATGATCCCGGGTTCGGAACCCCGGTGCACCACACTTGTGGTTGGGTATGACTGGCTGATGAGGGTTTAAAAACCAGAAACGGTCATTCCGGTTTCCCTATTATTTGTTTGCATGTACTACTATTCACCATAAGCCTCGCGGCGGACAGCCACAATGCCTTTACCCTTTCATTGTACAAGGCTCGCTGTACCAAATTCGTGTCATCATAAAAATAACTTTTAAGATGCTTTCTTTCACTGGTGCCCCTGTCCCCCGAGGCTTCCCCTCGCACCTGCTTCTGGCGAACCGAAAACAGCTGCGTCAATGTCCCCTGTTCTTCGGCGTGCCGGTGGACCTGTAATGGGTCGTGCCTGGCCGACTAGCTCTCGTCGAAGTGCACTTTCTCAAAGGCTCACCGACGCGGTTTTCGACGTCTCGATTAGCCAGTCACAGTTCCCGCATCTACGCGGTTTGAACCAAGCGATGAATAGCAAGCTTGTATGCGTTCCCGACGCAAGCTGCTTCCTTGCCCAAAATCTCAAGGCTGACTTAGCCAATGGACGCACTCTCTCTGTCTTCTGGCCGGATTCCTGCTAGGACCTCACTTGGACTGCGGCTGGCTCTCCTGCCAGTCGTAGGCTTGCCAAGTCAGACTCTATCCATCTATTCTCCTTTCCCTTGTGTACACAATATACACTTCCCTCTACTCCGGCCTTCACCGACTTCTCCTGCATTAAGTAACCATGGTCTGAAGATCGCAGATGCTGGGTTTGACTCACTTAACCCCCTGCGATAGACCCAACAGTTGACCTCAGCTCACTCAGTCCGTACGCACGTGCGCACACGCCCGCGTGTGCGAGTGCATCCAAATAAGCACGCCTGCCTAAGTGCCACTTGAATACACCACCCCTCGGCTGATGCAGCAAAGACCTCTACAGGCGAAATCCGCTTGGACAATTGCAACACACCAATGACAGAACACTTGAACTCGCTTCACAGTCATGTAAAAGCAACTGTCACCACCCCACGCATCACACAGTCAACTCTCTCAGGCCTGGCTGGACGCAGTCAGGACCAACCCTGGCTTGACCAGTGGCCACTGCCACCTGAAGCTGCAACTGAGAGTTCTGTATACAATAAACCCCTCATTCTGGTGGCTCTTGCCTTTGCCCCCAACCTGGGATTCGACCTGATGATTGTAGTGATCTAGGCACAACCGTTACTTAGACTCCTACAGACTCTCAGTGAGGCAAAAGAGGAAGAACACGTTCAGATAGGTAAGCACCACTCTATTTAAACTAGTGTTGTGGTAGTAGGAAAGTAACTTGCGTAAGCATCACAGACAAGCGTGCACAGACCAACGACACAATTTAGGCAGTTTGTGCATACTAAGGCTAGGTTTGACTAATTGGATAAAAGGAAAGTTACCCACAAAAACACATGTAATGCCTGTGGTGAAATATACTATGGGAAACCTGTAAAATCCACCTCTACTTGAATTCGCGAATATCAATTGACATCGGAGAGGTGAGACCACCTGGCCAAGTGGCCATGCACACCTTCGTTTGGGACGAAATTCGAATTTTCGGCATCCGTCTCTCCAAGAAAGGTCGGGAGTTCCTCGAAGTCATAGATTCAGATGAGCCATGCGCTAGCTAACCTACTGAGTTGGATGCCGCGCACAAAAATATTGAGCGACATGGAAGAAATGTCAACCAAGCCGATGCTGGCAAACGACGGCCGTTTACTGGCGCCGACGTCAACCCCGGTATTGTTTTCTGGCCGTCTTAAGATGCTTACTGCTTTTAAACATCAATCGCAGGGGGTTAACTGAGGTAAACCCTAGTAGCGGCGATCTTCAAACCATGGTTCCTTAGGAGAGAAGAAGTTAGTGGAGGCCAGAATAGAAGGATTAGTTTATTCCGTATACAGAGGAAATGAGAGTAAGCAGGAAGAAGTTTGACCTCGGAGCGCACGTCCTTCCGCTGGAGCAGCGTAGCCCTAAGTGTGGAAATAGTTAAAGGGGCCCAGAACGAGCATTCTGTGACCCAGTTTCAGGATGCTGATTGGCCCGACCATTCTGGGGTGCGTGCGTGCGCCCCAGCCGTCCGAGGGCAAAGGTTACGCCTCGCATGCGGACACCAGCCATCGCGCTAGGCCAAACGACTACGTGGCCAAGATTGTCCCCGCGAGACCACGTCTGTGGCGTCTCGCGTTTGGAGGAGGTAGGCTGCAGAACCACTAAATATTTGTTCCACCTTTGATGACGATCCGGGGAATTGGCGACAGAAATGGCTTTCTTTTCCCAGCGAACATATTTTACTGGAGTCCACGTATTCTACCACAAATGCCACACATGAGAATTTGGTGGCACACCTAGCTGCAAGCATCCCACCCGGACATTTGTTCCCAATCCGTCCATCAGATATCTGACCGGCTAGGACAGCGCACTGGCGCACGGAAGAGGAAACACAGAGAGTGCGGTTGACACTGCGGAATCCTATTCCCCGCACCTCAGAGCATTTCTCTCTCTATCAGAAAAATTTGACGCGCTGTGAAACTCCTCAACGCGCCAACTATAGTCACTTGGAAGTTTGCCAAATAGCAGAGTAACTCAGGATGGAAGATCCCACTGAAATGGTTCCTTCTTGCTTGGCCTTTTTAACACTCCCACTTAGATGGAATCCAAGCCTACCACTTCTGGTAACTGTGGGGAAAATTGGGCCATTTTGCGGGGGCCAGGTGTGTGTGCGCGTGCCAAGCGCAGGCGGACTCTTTAGCCTTATCAGCCACTGTGCCCGATCCCGATCGCAAGTAACGCATGCCCCTGAGCCCAGAAGGTCGGAGAATGAGAAAGTGTGCAATGGCCCTGTAGCACCACTTCTCCTTCTACGTCACGCCACACAGGATTTCATATGATGGCGGTCTTATCGCGTTATGCTAAGGTAAAAACGGTTTAGCCCTAATGGCTGTTATCTCCCAGGTCCGGTTCCTTAGGAGCAGAGGGTAGTCATGAGAAGGCCAGAGTAGTAGGTAGAATATATTCTTTACAGAATTAATTGGAAAAGAGGCAGTAGGAAATTGGCTACCAGACGACCGTACAACCGCAAGTCAGCGGACGGCGTCTGAAGGGGAGGTCTGCTCGGCAGTAGTCAAATGAGGTCCTGTGTGAGTCACTCTGTGATTGGCTGTTACAGAGACCAGAAACAGCGAGCTTTCCGAAAGTGTACTTCAACTTGAACTAGTCACGAGAGGCGTTTACAAGTACACTTCGTGTCGAGCTAGTCATCACAGTCTCAGTGACCTGTGGGACAGCCAATCACAGGTGCCGCAAACCGCACAAACGTCCAATCCCTTGCGGCTGCGAGGAAGTGCGCATGCACCAACTTGACCAATAACCTCCCTGTGACTGACGCACACAGGACCTCATATGATGGGTGTCGAGCTCACATACCCCGGATGCAGCTCTCTGGGATGCAGTTGTGCGCTTGTCTGACAGTTAAATTCCTTCTACTTATTCTGTATAGATAAAACTATTCCTGCCACTCTGACCTCCCACTTCTTATCTGCCCACAAGTGACCGTGCCTGAAGATCGCAGCGGTAAGGGTTCTATGTGTGTGCAATTTGTTCGCAAACCTTGTCGGTTGTACGCCGACAGAGCGTGTGTGGTTCGCGTAGATGGGCTGTTTAACTTTGTTAGCCATTTCACCCAACGCCAAATGTGATCCTTGGAAGTAAACCATGCACCTGGGTTCAGGAAGTTGGGGCTGAGAGGGTGTGATAGATGCTGCGCAAGCCTTAGTGGCGTCTAGCAGCCACTTGGAACCCAAGATCAGCCGCTGACGCAGGACGCCTTTTGCCTGGGCGCCCAGTTCGTGACTAGCTCACGTCGAAGTGAACTTTGCCAAAAGCTCACGACCGCTGTTCTCGATTTCGGGGAACAGCCAATCACACATGCCTCAAAGGTAGCCCCTGGCCCCGCATCGAATCATACACCTGCACGCGTAGGCAAACCATGTCAATTACCGCTAGCCGCTGTAATGCATGCTGCCAAGACATCATTTCGGACCACGCCACTCCTACAGA
>JAYGXS010000004.1:18765247-18858045 GCA_036362985.1 Ligula intestinalis | reverse complement strand
GCCTCTTCTTCTCATTTATGTCCGGGGACACGCATTTTCGCTTCAATCAGCAATATATATATATATGTTATATTAGAATTATAAAGCCGATAATAATAACTGCAGCATAAATGAACAAAGGGTAAGAGAGATTTGCATAGTCATCTGAACAGGACATAAAGTACGGCCTAGCTCTCGTGCAACATGCCGACATAAGCGATATATTGATACACTTTCGCTAATCGGCATTGACTTAGGTTGTGAAACTCATTATCATGTAGTCTATGTTGAAGTTATTTAAGTCAGGATAGGATTATGCTTTTTGACGAGCTTCGTTCTGACCACTAAAAAACGTATGTACTGTAAAAGTAACTATTTGAATGGAATGCGTTTTTATCATGGATTTTGATTGCCTTTATAAATTCAAATACATTTTTTTGGAAAACATACAGGAAAAAATTATTTCTTGTACTCCTTTGGTAGCAAATAACGCTTTCTTTAAATGTTGCCAATAAAGAAAGTGTATCTTTTGGTTTCAAAAAGTGTCTAATTATGAGCTTTTTGACGATGGTGATGTGTTCATTCGTTATACATCACATCCGTCAATTTATTAATGCTGCCTATAGTAAATACAGCATGCTCCACATCTGTTGCACAAGTATAATGAAACTACGTGATTTTTTCCTCAAATCGTAGGCAAAAACGTACTTTTTCTTAAAAATAATATGAGCAGTGTGCAGTTTGCAAACCTTGAATTCTAGTGTAGCAGTCAGTAGGTTTCAAAATTACTCGGCAATTTAGAAACCTTTTTTACAACCGAAAGTTACCGTTTCTTGAAGTGAAAAATTTCAAGAATGCGTAATTTGCAACCAGACGAGTACAAGAAATATTTTTTGTTTATGTTTTCTATAATATATATTTGAATTTATGAAGGCAGTTAAAATCAATGATAGAATGCATACTTCGTAAGTAGCCACTATTTACAGTGCATGCGTTCTTTTGGCAGTCAGAACGAAGCTCGTTACAAAGTCGGCATCATATCTTGACTGAAATCACTTCAGAATAGAATACGCGGTAATCAGTATTTCAACCAACTCAATGCCGATTAGCGAGAGAGTATCAATCCTTCGAATATGCTGGCACGTTACACGAATTCTAGGCCGTACTGTAGGTGGCTCTGCGATAATCTACCAGAAAGGTAAGTATTCACGTTTCTTAACTTTGAAAATATCCCGAACATAAAACTAAACCGTGCCCTTGATCATAACTCCAATCCTAACCTCAAAATAAACTCTAGGACTGGGATCATGAGTGATCTAGCCGGCCTCGATTATGTCCCATACAGTACGTCTCCCAGTGCGAAGATCCGTGACAGCAGACCTGGACAGTCCGATCCGTTCTCTTCGCCAGCGCCGGAGACCGAATACCGAAGGTCCAAGAACCAAGCTGGGAAGATGGGCTTCCCAGCACGTCCACAGGTGGCAAATAGTGAACCGACCTTCAGTGAAGGTTAGCTGTAAAATAAGCAGACTTTCGGATCTGGAGAACAAGCAGTCACGGACCACCAACAGCGGCAGTGCTACCAATGCACGGCGGCCTGACAAGTCAAAAGCCTACAAAGTGTCGCAAAGCTTGACGATGGCACTGTGACATCACAAGCATGAACCGCCATTAAATAAGCTTACTTGCCACCGCTGCCTTGTGGTTAGGCTTTCGAGCCAAAACACTAGAGCAGGAAACCTCGAACAAACAATTCGAGCGGCTGTGTTGGGGACCCGATCGTACTCACAATTCCCAAGATGACTCAGGAAAAATATATGTCCAATAACCACGCTAGGATTAACACAAATCTAGAACCCAAAAACCCTAACATGCTCCTGACCCCAACCTAAACCCTAAGCCTTATTTTTCCTGGAATTTGGTGCAAAGCCGCATGTATTGCGGGTGGCTTCTGTTTTGTGTCCCGTTTAGGCGAATAATGTAAGTAGAAGTGAACTTTTGTAGTGTTATAAAGCGCATACAGGTACTTGTCTCCTACAGCCAAAAGACGAGAAGAAAGCAAAACAACTAACCCATACATTCTTTTTGAATTTTATTATACCATAGTTCCGACAGTTTCCCCGTCGATTTCGACGATGGGCAGCCGCGTGCTCCAGCAGCAAGCCGCAGCAAATACAAAAGAAGCCGAAGCAGACACTGAGGCAAGCTTAGCAAGGTGCACGCAGGTTACAGCAAGCTGAAGGAAGGCAGCGAACTACCGCTAATGGAAACGAGAGTTAAGGCAGACTCACGGGGAATCTGCCCACTCGCTCGCCACTCCCACTTCTGTTTCCGGTGTAAGAACAAAGTCAATAAGACCGGGATGAGGGACGGTGTAGGTGGCTGGTGCGATGGTCACTCAACACGGGCTCACTTGATTCAGCCAACTCTCTAGGTAGGCTTCCGCGCGCGTGGAAGCGCCATAAAGGCCACATTAAGAAAGAGGCACTGCAGCCTGACTCTCTGTCCTCCTTCTCCTCCCACACGCACACACAAACGCAAGCGTGCAATAGGAACAGCAGCGTAGGTGGCCGAATTATCCCGTCAGCTGGCAAACCCTCTAAGCCACGGCTTTTATCGCACCGTGATAGATTCAAGCGCATTTAGATTTATTATAGTGAGGAGAGAAACGCGCCCAGGATCGACCTCACTCTCTCTCCCACCACATAGTGACCGCCTAGCTTTTCGAACACCTGAGGTGGGGCCTGAGATACAGTGGGAGCACGAACGCATGCACCGACAGGAAAACAGAACTGAGAGAAAGTGCCGGCGCATACCAGGCCGCAGGGACCGTGGTTTGCCGAAGTCTGGCGTTGAATATGCATAAAGACGTTGAATTTCAGAAGGACGAGAGCAGCCTATAGTTATATGTAATACTTATACATCTAGTATTATTGGATACGGTATATATAACCCAATTTCTATTAAATCATCCCCAGCTATTACTATTAGTCCTGACAACGTAACGCTAAATGAAATAGAAAATGTATCAATGACAAAAATCTAGGAGTTATACCTGCTGGCTATCTGAATGTTAAGCGAAAGGTTCGGAGGGATAAATGAGCGAAGTTATGAAGCAACAGATTCAAAAGCGCGAACTTTCGGGTTATCAATGCTCCATGAAAGGCCTCTGGTATGAAAAATATCAATTAGAGCGGCATGTTCGGCTGGAGCCGGGCCATGTCTCGGCTCTGCGCTAAGCTCCAGCCCGTATAAAAACACGTATGGGGCATTGTGCTGCACATCACAATCGTATATATTACAGTTACTGGTTAGAATGAAGGTAGCAGTAAACGAGACGCACGCCCGATTATTAAACACTGTAGTGGCCGAACGGTGGTGAAGCGGTTGATTCGATACAAAGTTATCACTCTGGTTGACTTTGTTGGCCGGAAAGAGAGGTGTCAGTTGATATGGTTCTATAAATTGATTATATTGAACAGTACTTTCCGGAAGGAAGGGATTGTATTGCCGTATTTCGGGACTAAAATCCAGACGTTGAGGTGTGTTCTGTAAATTCGTGAAGTAGAGGACATAGCTTCGTCTAATAAATGAGCGAAATCTATTCTGTCGGACTTAGTGGACGTCCGGCCCTGATCAGACATGGTAGAAGATACGAGGGTGAATAAAATAAGTCTATTTATTGATATCTGGACGGAGGGAAATCAGAGAAAACGCCAACGGGAAAATGATAGGAAATGAATCGATGAAACGAAAACGCTACGGGAATAAGGAAAATTGGCTAAAACGTTACGAAAATAGTGATGAGTATGTGAACCGGGAAAATGCAAGAAATAGCTCACTAGTAAATGCAAAGCGTGATACAGTGCCAAAAATGTTGAAAACCCGATACTAAAAAATGCAAAAATAGCGAGGTAAGGAAGCAAAAAAAATAACGAGAAATGCTCAAACGATATAAAAAAGGAATCGAAATTGACCTAGTGGCCAGAAAAAGAAGCGGCGGAGCCAACACGCATAGCTATAAAACTTAAGATGAGCGGAGGTCAGTCCTTTTAATCAGTCTTGGTTCGGGTCGGCTCGATACAACACTAGGCGCACAGTGCTTCTGTTTAGCATATTCAAACACTGGTCTGGCGGTAAAAATAGCTAATGTAATCCCACTTATATACGCCTAGCCCCAGAATTTTGTCCTACGTAAACAGTGGTTATAGGGTTTCGGGGGGGGGGGGGGGGGGTTGGGAAATAGGATAGGCAAAGAAGAAATTTTTTGGAAGTGTACAGTGAAGAAATGTAGTCGAAGTTGTTTCCCGCGGCCGCTGGGAGTAAGTTTATCGCAAAGGTGTTAAGGCTACGAAGATTTAACCCTAGGCCCGGTTCCCTAAGAGGTGAGGGAAGTCTTGGGAAACCAGAGTTCTAGGAGGCTTGTATTCTGTACAGAATAAATAGGATAATAGTTAGCAGAAGGGTTGACTCGGTCTGGCGTGGTGTTCGACCGTGAGAGCCATGTGAGAGAGCAGCAGCGGCGCGTCCACCCCGCGAGGGGCAGAATGCCAAGTGAGTTCTAGCGTCAGTGATCGGGGGCGGCCGTCAAATTTCCGGTCTGTCTCGCGGCCTTGATGGTGATTGGTTGGAGCAAACGAAGGTAGACACTTGTGTGGGTGGTGAGTGTCTCATGCGCCAGATTTGCGACCGGGGTGAGGCAGGCCGAAAAGTACATTCGCGCCAGGGCCTGCTCTGAGTGAACTTGTCTGTGACGTCAAGAGTGAGGTGGGCGTTTGGCAGCAGCGACCACTACAAGTTGTTCTGCATGTTAATTGAAGGTGTGCGCGGCGCTCAGCGCCGCGGACTATACTAATCTAACTCCAGAACGGTAAGTTGGACCTCAGGTAAGTTGATGTAGACGACCCCCTGACCACCATTTCTATTTTTCGGGAATTTAAAGAAACCTGCCATTTGATAATCAGGTTTTTCCACAATACTTTAAACGATAATACAGATTAGGAAAAGCTACAGATGTAAATCAGCAACACTTCAAAATAAAATAGAACAAAAAAGCCTATAGCAGTTATAAAAGTACATTTCACTGCGTATACTAATTCCCCACCCACAAAACCTTATAAACACTGTTTTCGTAGGACAATATTCTGGAAGTAAGGAATGATGAGTGGGACTAAATAGGTTACTTTTGCCGTCTGAAGGATTAGTTTAGGGAGAGGGGGTGGTAGTAGTTGGCTTTGGCTCTGTCACGAAAGTTGATTTGGCTGCTTGACTCGAATTCTATCATCTTCACCAGTTCAACTGCACAGTATTCAGAGGTCGTAAACAGGGTTTTAGCTAAGTCAAGCTATGCATAATGTTTAGGCTTTTGGTAGGAGTCAGCGATTTGTATTGAAAGACTTCGTCTTTCCTCCCTTCTGTGTCCTTTTTTGAGACCGATCGGTTAAGAACCTTGGCATTTGCAGCTAGTGCAAAAGTTAAACCGACTTAATCAGACAAGTCGATAGGAACGGGCAATACTAAACTAGCTCATGCTTTTTCTCACGTGTGACTTGAACGAAAAACAACCTCTTGACTGACCGACAACATCCTTAATGCCTTCCCCTTTGAGCTCTGATTTTAAAAGCTTTATTAATCACAATTCCTGCAGTAACGATTTTATTTACTCAAAGGGTCTGGTAGCATGGTGTCTTAACTCCAGATCAAACGTAAACCGTGTTCAGTTGGCTGTCAGTGGAGACTTCAACGTTGCGCAGATGGTTTATAAACAATGGGCGGTAGGTAGGATTTTTATATTAGCGAGCAGACATCTCCGTTATCACCTGTCTCCTTAAAACAACTAAGGTTGACAAGTCCAGCGAAGGGTTTTACAGATTTCCGACGGGTACGTCTAGACAACTGAAAAATATACATGCGTAATGTTTTGCTACAGCTCACCGAGTCTGGAGAGTTGTTAGTTGACGCTGCCCATGATTAAACGTGTTTCCTCGGTGTTTCGAGTCGTTGCCATCGGCTAAGGTAATCAGGCCGAGGGCACCATCTAAGGACACATTTCAATCAACAATCAAGAGTAAGCCAAGAATGTACATGTCTGCTGGATAGCTGACCATCTCTCTCAGTTCTTCCGGTCCATCGAGATGACTGAACCCGGTTTTCTATCCCACCCTTATGAAGACAGTTCGATCCCATCTATTGATACAGTCCTCTTCACCGAAGATATAGTTAAGAATGAGCTCCTTAAGTTGAAAGAATCGACCACCCCAGGCCTTGATGCAATCCCGGCCAAGCTGTTGAAGAAGCTAGCTTCTGAAATGGACAAGCCGCTAGCCCTAATCTTCCAGGCGTCATTTGTAACGGGCTGCCTACCATCTGATTGGAAGACAGCGACGATTATCCCACTTTTCAAGAGTGGAAGCCGAGCGTCCGCAAATAACTACAGGCCGGTGAGCCTTACCTCCATTTGTTGCAAAACCATGGAAAAATCATTAAGAAGGCATTGATGCAGTTCCTCGAGCAGAATCACCTCCTTTCCGATGCCTAACACGGTTTTCGCAGTGGTAGGTCCTGTCTTACCAATCTGCTATTCTCACTTGATAACTGGACCAAAGCACGTGACGAGGGCAAAACGGTGCATTCGATCTACATTGACTCCAAAAAGGAGTTCGATACCGTCCCTCATCAACGCCTGCTGCTTAAGCTGCGCAGCGCAGGCGTTCGCGGGAACCTCCTCCTATGGATCCAACACTTTCACAGGGCGGTCACAAAGAGTCCAAGTCGGTCGCCAGCAGTCCTCGGGTTTACCTGTGGTGAGTGGCGTCCCACAGGGCTCAGTTTTAGATCCCATATTGTTCCTCGTTTTCATCAACGACTGTGTCAGGGATCAAGGCCGTGAAGTCACCTTGTTCGCCGATGACATAAAATTATGGAAAGTTGTTCAAAGTACGGCAGACAAAAACCATCTACAAGCCAACTTGAGCAGATTAGAGGACTGGTCAAAGCTTTGGCTAATGCCTTTCAATGTTAGTAACTGTAACTTTCTTCAAATCGGCAGTTGTAGAGCATCCTACACGAAAGTCTATTCTTTAAATGGTACTCCGCTGCAACAAGTTGAGAGTCAGAAGGACTTGGGAGTGTGGATAACTTATTCACTAAAACCAACGCTGAACTGTACAAAGGCGGCGAAGTCGGCTAGATCTATGTTACAACTGATTAGACGAGCCTTTATAGGGTTTGAAAAAGACAGCTTTTCCAAAATCTTTGGAAGCTTCATTCGGCCGCACCTGGAGTTTGCTATACAGGCATGGAGACCATGGACTGTCAAAGATTGTACTGTCTTAGAGAAGGTTCAGAGGCGAGCGACAAAGATGGTCAAAGGTCAAGGAACATTGCCCTATGAAAGCAGACTGTCCATTCTCGACCTATTACCCCTTTCCTACAGACAACTCCGAGGGGACCTCATATTAACCCTCCGTTTTATGAATAACCTGCATTGTTGTTTCGTTCCTGATGATTTCTTTGCCCAGGCCAACACGCCAACTTTGCGCGGGCATTCCCCTAAACTACGCCCTGGCAAAGCAAGGATTGACGGAAGAAAATTTTTCTTTACCAACAGAGAAGTTTCAGCGTGGAAGGCTCTTCCAGAAGAGGTAGTCCTCTCCAATTGTGTCAATGCATTTAAGAGTAGACTGGCCATGTATCAAGCGCAAATGCAATGAAGTGAAAACTCCTTCATCAGATTACAATGAATCTCTTTACAATGAATCACGTTGCCTATCACATACACTGCATCAAATTATGCTACTCGCGATTTGCAAGTAGCCATATATTTTTCGGTCATTTTTTGTGGGTGTTGTCTTCCCGGAACATGTAACGGTCAAACATTTTAAATTTTTCTTTGTATCAACTTATTTTCTATCATCCTGTGACCAACAGGGAGTTCAAAGACATTAGCCTATCTTTCCCTCAATAAACTGATGCTGATACCAGGTGTTTTCAGACTATGCAAAAGTGAAGTAAAAAAGATTATCCCGGACACCCAGGCCCTGATATCAAAAGGAATGTAAACTAGCCCCACAGTGCTGAAGAAGATGCAACTTTCACATGAGAATAATTTCGGGGGGCTTACTAATAAGTCATTAGTGAAGGGAATCATACTAGCGCTGGTGCGACAGGCACTCATAGACGAGCATTAAGAGGAGGAGGCAAAAGTAGCATGATCAAGTGCTTCGGAAACAAAAGAGGCCTGGGTAATCCTGAACTTGAAGCATCAGGCTAGGCGATCTACAGTAAAATATCATCAGCAACTTTTGCAGTTGAATAAAGCTAAACAAGCACAAGGTACCAATCTGTCCAGGATCAAGGTCGTCACTATCCTACCCGCTTACACTGCCGATTCACTTTGAGGACTCAAATTGACCTTGTCGGATAATTTTGCTCATATTCCAACAGCAACATCATCAAAGAAACTATCGAGGAATTAAGTTTAATAAGGTTAAACCTTGTCACTAGGATCTTCAGGCCCAGTTCCTTAGGAGAAGGGAGGAAGGGGAAGGCCAGATTGATAGGAACAGTTTATTCTGTACAGAAGGAATGGAGAATAGGCAGGAGGGGATTTGACTCTCGGGTGAGTGCAATCCGTTCCCTGGTGGCTCGGTTCCGGAGTGTAAGAGCGCAGGCAGTCATCGTAGCCAGTCACCGACAGCTGTCTTTGTCTCAGTCAGCCTTAAAAGTGATTGGCCAAGCCAGCAGAGGCATATGGTGCGTGCGTGCTAGCAGGCCGTGCCCGCAGGGGTAGTCGACAGGCGTTGTACTATGTCCACAGATGCTGGCTGATAGCGCAGACCAGGCGTTGGCGCGGGGCATGTGACTGTCCCAAAAGGTAGGTTGAGTCTTGCAATCACGTGACCTCAACCGGGGCGTGCATGGAAGCAGACTTAAAAACCACTGTCAGGAAAACTGCCAGCAGTATCAACATAACGGCAAGCAAGGCTCACATTGATTGCACATCGTTGGCACACGTTGGTCTTATTAAAGACTTGTCAATTAAGCCTGTTAATTTGCTCCCACACCTCTTAGAGCATGATCGTATACATAATGAGCCTCAACAGGTTATCAATCCCGAGACTCCAGCCATCGTTTCTGGTAAGGTCAACCATGTATCCCACAGCATCTTGCCGCAGCTAAGATAATCTTGCGAGAATAATCTTCTAGTTAGAGTAAACTCGTGCTGCACTTACTGCGCTCTTATCGCAGCAGGTTAAACCCTAGCAACTATGATCTTTAGAACATGGTAACTTATTAGAGAAGAAGTCAGTTGAGACCAGAGTAGTAAGAACAGTATATTATGTACACAGAGGAACGAAGAAAAGATGGAAATAGATTTGACTTGGAGAGCACATGACCAGCCAGGAGAGTCAGCCAGGTCAAGGTGCTAGTTTGACAGCAGTCAGGCCAGTCAGGCCGTGAACTTCTTTGGCCAGATACATTGCGTTGGGACGCGTGCAAACATGCTTTTCGTCATCGTGCAGAAGGCAGCTTTTGCGGCAATGGTGATTGGCTGATTTAGGCGTCGAGACTAGCGTCTGTGAGCCTTCAGGAAAGTTCAGTTCGACGTGAACTAGTCACAATACTCTCACCTCCTCCTTCCCTGCCTGGATCAGAGGCAGATCTAAAGAAGAGGGCGCAGGTGACCGGCACAGTGAGAAACCACGCGTGGGCGTGCCAGCAAATCGGCTCGGAACTCATTGAGTGGCTATGCCATAGAGGCCACCTTAAGGAGGAGCCATTGCAGCCTTCCCAAGTCCGCCATTTTACATAAACACACAATGGGCTGCCTTCGAGGTCCGAGTTATCTCGTCAGGGGGCAGGCTTTCAAGCGACGGCTTTTAGCACACCGTGCTATGTGCATGCACGTCAGACTATATTTTCTCCTTCTGTACTTAGAGAGCTGGCTGGGCAAGTGAGCTCGTCTGTGGATGCAACAGAAGTGACCTGATCGCCCCACACAGACAATACACCAGAATTTAGGTCTCAGATACGTGCACAAAAGGTCGCAGTAACAAGGAACCATCGCAGTCTGACTCTCGGTCCCCATCACACCCAAAAGGCTTAGGCTAACTGCGTATTACAACTAAGGTGGCGGGGCTGGCTATCACCTATTTATAAGTTCCTCAGACACTAGCTAACTTCGAAGACCAACTTTGGCAAAAAACCGCCTTCAATTCCCCAACCTAGTCATCCCGCTTAAGCAATGCAATCGGCCTGAAAGTTAACATTTTGCCAATAGAAGTGATTATGTGAGTTTCAGGAAGCAGTTTAGAAGAAGAAGAAGATGCGACCACTGGACGTTTCGGATCCCGTCGGGAATCCCTAATCATGCGTAATTGTAAGTTAGTCTGAGTCATTTACAGATAGGGGTGAAACATGCACAGATTGCATGGTAATTATAGTTCGTAAAAGTCAGGCGCGTGCGTACTATAATTATCCGCTCCTGTAGTCACCACTTGGGGTCTTAATTGGTGCGGTGATGGCTTGACACTTCGCGTTCGACTTATTAATTGCCGCGATTTCCTCATCCGTGTCGGATGTGGGCTTTGAAATTTCGGGACACTTATGCTCGCTGTCATCAGAATTGTTGCCGAGACCGGCCCTTCCCACATAACTGGTTCTCTTGCTCAGGCAATGTCCCAGTGCGCCATATGGGAACGCCAAATCGTTACGCTTGTCGATGAATTAGAGGCCTAAAAACCATGACCGAGCAGCTCGCAGCTCACGCGCTTGGCATCTCTTGCAAAGAGTTTGGCGTCATCAAACATGGAAATATGGTCGGGTCCCGTCGAGTGAGCTGCAACCTGATAGTTAGCGTCTTTCTTCGTCACCGCACCTGCATGCTCGCCCATTCGCGTCCGGAGTGATCTCCCGGTTTCTCCGACGTAGTTGCTTTGTCCACAACTGCACCAGCTCCAGTAAACGACTCCAACTGTTTCCTGTCGTGGCAGTGGGTCTTTCAGTCTCATGATCTACGTATTGAAATCCGAAGCTGAAAGGAAGGGGAAATTATGTAAACACTGGTTAACGAACGCATAATGTGTCAGTACCACAGGTAGCTTTTCCACACCACTATAGTAAGTAGACGGTTTTAAAGGAGAACTAGCATCACTGGAATGCAGCAAAGGGTCATATTAAATGTCTACTGCCTTTTTTGTGAAAGATAGTGAGATGGGACGCTGACGCCAATTCCTAATGGTCGACAAAGCAGACGTTCCCAAATCAGAATTCAGGGAAGACATATTCGCTCGGAGTACCATGTACTGAGACAGAAAAAGCGTTTAAGAGGGTCTGCAGACAGCAGCCCAAGCCATCTCTTTCGGCGAGTGTGTGGCAATGTCCACTATTGAGCTTCTTAACCCTCAACGTGGGGATTCACCTTTTCGCCTGCAGTCAATCAACAAACGAGGCCAGAAAAAAAAACTCCCAGATTTGGTAAAGGACTTCAAACGTTTTCCGACATAACATTGTGCTTCTTAAGCTTGACTTTCGGGATTCCAGAAGAAGAAGATGCGATCAATTGAACAAAAAATTTAGGTAGGAATATGTCGTGAGGTCTGTGAAAGGTCCTTATGTAATATAGCCCCCTACTTAAGTTTTTAAGTAGGTTGAATTACCTATAATCTTCCGGTTTTCTACACGCCACCCATCGACCCAGCTGGGATTAGCTTATGGCATTGAACTGCAGAGCGGTTCTTCGAAGACAATCGTATTCCATAATTGCTATAATAAACAAACTAAGAAAATTTGGCCTTTTGAACTAACCACGGGAATTATCTCTTGCTTACAAATTTTAAGTAGAGTGATTGACATAATCTCGCCACCTTTGTTCTTCTTGAAACTTTTTCCTAGTTGGTATTGGTGATACCACTGAAAAATGTCTCTCATTTACCTCGCCCGAGGTTTGGGCACATTTTCCCTACATACACGCGTTCGCCGTTGGTCGGGCGGGGGTTTGGCGATGACATTGAAGCTCATTTCAGTGTCTTCTCCCAACGTTTGAGAACGCGATCCAAATTGCCCTCGTAACTTGTTTATTTAACGTAAACATTGGGATGTAATTTGTTCCCCGACACGCCCCGCCACTCCTCTCCCCCGAAAATCAGGTGTGCGTGAGCCTGCGGGGCGCGCTTCACGTTTTCCCCAGACGACCCCACGACATAATCCTACCGAATTTTATTTGCCTGACGTTTCGGATTCTGTCAAGCATTCTCAATCGTAGGTAAGCACAGGTATGAAACATGCAAATATTGAGGTGATACATGAACAGATTGCGCAGTATTTGTATTGCCTGGACAGACAATTTACGGTGGAGGAAGTAAAAACAACTAGCTAGCCTTCATATACATCCTTGTTTTCCGCAAAGACGACAGTGGCCTAAAAACTAAAGTGTTCGAGAAAGCGATAAGCTTCATGCAAGTCTTAAAATTCAACAGCACCTATCCGACCAGTAACAGAGGCAACTGCGTAAGAGCGCTATGCCGGCACGTTGAGACAAATTGCAGAGAAGTGGAAGACAAAGTTGCCGAATGACAATACTTCCGACGGCTACCGGCGGCGAATGGTTACCCGCGCAATTTCGCCAATCGCTACATACGCAGATGAGACAAGAAACGAAATCAAAGTGGCCCAAAATTTTGCCGAGCTCTTTTGTACGGAAGAATGTATCGGAAACAGTCAGGCGCCTGCGCACAGACCAGAAGCAACCATCAGGCGCCGGGCCATGTAACCTAAAGATCCCCTGTCATGACAGGGAACGGCTGGCGTCATGTACAGGATCTGGTTCAGTCGTGGAAATCGGGGGAGTACTCCGGATGCGAATGGCCGAGCACGCAGCGGCGGTGAGGAACAAAGGCGCTAATGCCTAGGTTGCAGCTCACTCGACTGGACCCGGCCATATTGTCCAGGTTGATGAGGCCGAAATTTTCGTAAGCGGTGGCAACTGCATGAGCCGCGAGCTGCTCGAGTCAGGGTTTTCAGGTTCACAGTCAATCGACAAACGCAAGTAATTGCCTTTCCCATACTGAGCACTGAGACACTGTATGAGAAGGAGAATCAGTCACGTGGGAAGGCCTGGGCCCAGCAAAAACTCCGATGGCAGCGAACATAATTGTTGCGCGATTATCGAGCCCGCATCCGACACGGACAGCGAAATCGCGGCAATTAATGACACTAAAGCGAACTGCCACGTCATCACAGCACCAATTACGACCCCAAGCGGTGGTTACAGGAACTGATAATTATAGTATGCATGCGGATGGCCGCTACGAGCCATAAATACCGCATAATCTGTCCATATCTCACACCATTCTACGCTATCATATGAGCAAAGATTCTCGATAGAATCCGGCAAAATGCCCAGAGGTGATCAGAACATAACTACTGGTGGTTCATATTTAAAGGCAGTGCGACATTGTGCCAAATTGGATGCTTCTGCAAATATTTGAGCACCCCTGAGGCACATTTACTAATATTCAGCCATTTACGCCCCCCCCCAAAACATCTGTACTCTAGAGTGAATAGGTCAGTTTTGCCCACAGGAAGCGCCCCAGAAAGTCAGCGCCCATACGGATGAAATTTCTTTTCACGAATGGAAGCAAATATGTGTGCTCCAGGTTCTTGTTGCAAACAAGACAAAGGCTCAATCGCAGTCGTAGAGAAGGCCATCGTCAGAGAAAATGAGAGAACAGCAACAATTGACATTTTTTGTAGTCCAGCTACGAGACAATGGGGGTGGGGGAGGGTAATCTTTGCGATTGGTTGAGTCCGCGCTACTTCATCGCTTCGGCGTGCGTCCTTGGCGTTGTTTTGTTCATCCCTGGACACCAGTTGGGAAATGCTTCTTGGGCGCGCGAACGGGGGCAAAATAACAGGGAGGTATATCCACGTGCCTGTTGATGGATGAATGGATGAATATTCGAGGCGTGGTAAAGTCAATATCTAAAGCGAAGTTGGTTTACTTGGTTGACAGCGGTCATCGGGCAGACGTCGACCGAGCGTTTCGAGCCATGTATAACGTGCCGACGAAACATTCCAAGTTCCTGCGTCAGCGGATACTTGCGACAACAGAGGCGGTCACCGTAGGTCAACAAACTCTATTTTCTGCGCACAGAAGGCGTTTGTACAGGCAATTAAGCTCTCGTCCACACGCTTCCTACCACGTCGCGAAACGGCGAAGAGACGCAGACAACACATGTCTCCACACCAAAAGACGGCATGCATCTTCACGCTGTCCACGCAGTCGCGTGACCGTGACACTTTGCGTCCTGACACCTCCCCATAAGACGCGAGACAGGATCGACTGGACGACATGAACAAATTTTCGGTCTCTGGTCTATAATCATGACTGGAATCTGACCCTCTGAGCACTCAACACACCTCCGCCTAATTATTACCGATTGGTTGCTTAAACTTTTGTTAACTCTACCCTCCCTTGCAGCAACTACGTTGGTGTACCTGGAAATTTACAAAACCTGTGTCTAAAATGAAAAAATAAGCAAGGTCTTCACTCCCTGGTGATAACCATGTCGGCGCTCAATTGATGAACTACTTCAGAGGATGTTTCGACCGTGGATGTCAATTATGTCCATTGTGTGCTTCACAACAGGGTGCTACATGGACGATAACTTACGCTGGAATTAGTTTTACTTGATGGTAGACTTGCGCTGCATCTACCGTACTCTTTCCTACCCCAACCACTTGGGCCCGATGTCAAGACGCAGGCAGGCAATTATCCTCGCCGCTGCGAAGTTGAACTCGTGACGCGCCCCGTAGGTGTGAGCGGCCACTTGTTGCCCACGCAAGCAGCAAGACGGGCCAAGAACTGATTGAAGCATGGGCGTCGGACGACAACTCAGTTAACCGATGCATCGAGCTGGAGCCCTCATATGTTGCCCTGCGCAGGTATATCCAAACTCATGGCACTGGTGGTGTCCCTCCCTCCTACCTTCCCATTTCCCCCCCCCCTTTGACGCATAATTCACCCTTTCCCCTATAAATGTTGCTCGCTTTCCTTGACGGTTACTTGGCCCCTCCCCCTGTACATTTTGCTTGCTTTCCTTGACAATTAATTGGTCCCTTCCCCTATAAATGTTGCTTGCTCGTGTTGACGGTTTTATCTCTGACGATGGACTCCCGCAAGAGTTCGAAAGCTCAGACAAATAAAACTACGATTCCGATGATCGAAACTATTGCTTCTGAATCTATGCACATACCTGGGATGCGAACCTTTGCCTCACTTCGTAATGACGTTTAAGCCCCACCATATATCCCCTTGGGTAACATGACTCACACACGAAACACCTCCCTCATCCTGAGTGCACCTCCTGCTTACGGACAGCCTTCTGTTTTGTCTATACAACATTCTACCTACAAAATGCCCCTGCTTCGAATACATAACAGTGTTAGTCCAGCATGTCTATCACGTGGCCCTTTTAGGGGGCACAATACTTCGCACACATTATCTCCCCTAAATAACCTCTTCGAAGTCTCTGTCAGGATCAAAACACTTTAACGCGTTCCCAGCCTTTAAAATCACAAATTCCCAACAATGAGCAGTATCCGTCATAAAAAGTACAGCTGCAGATGCTGACATGCTACCCCTCCCCGCTGACAGGACACGGGAGAAGGATCGCTCTCACCCCCCCCTCTCCCATGCAATGCAGGTGGCCCTGCACAAAATCTCAGGAAGGGTACATATTCGCCTGTCCTAACCTCCCACCATTAACCAAATCGCAACCCCAGCCTCAATCCTCTTTCCCCCTGGAATTTGGCGCAAAAGGCCACCTGTGCTACGGGCGGTCCCTGTTCCTACATCTTTCAGGGAGAAAGGGACATACAAGCAATCCCTACCAAAATTAAAATTTCTGGAACGCAAAATGTTGCCGGGAGACGACGCCAATTTACACTAGCACCACCAGAGGACAGATTTTTACCGCTGCCACTGCTAATGTGGCCCGATTTTCTAAACTCCGTCGTTTCAGGCACAGCCTACACTGTTGCCACCTTAGTTTTGGCATCCAAATAGCAAATAATTTAACAACGAGCCCAGAAGGCCCAAGTGCCTGTCCTCTGCGCTGCAAAACGCCTTAAAAATGGCAACTGAAAACGACCAGAGTGCCACGTTCCAAGTAAGACCGGGGTGGTGGTGGAGGCGCATTTACAGATAAATTCGCAAGTCCGCATGTACCAAACAAACAATCCACGGCCACTCGGTCAGGGGGAAAACACAGCCTTAAACGTTGGGTAACAAAATTATAAGAACGAGTAGGGGTGATACGCCTGTCAGGAGGGCACCAGAAATAGCATTGCGGGCTACTAGGAGTTTTTGCGATCAAGGTTTTTCGCATATATTTCACTCGGAATCAGCATTAATGCTGAAAGCAACGTAGTGTACATCTGAAAAAAGAGTGGCTTGCAATACGACCGGAATGAAGGGCTACTTCTTTTAGATTTTCGTAGTGATCCTCAGTAACATATGGCACTACGAATCCATTAATTTGAAAGTAGCGACAACACAAAGTTAAGGTGCTCGCTCAATGTTTTATACTCTGCAGACAATTCGTTCACCGCCTTCAAGCCCAAATATGTCGTTTTAGCTAACGATGCCCGTTCATTCAGGCACATCACCAGCTTAAGACAGTAATAACGATTACTGGAACCATCAATACGCATATATAGTATCGGGCCTGTAATTAAACGCTAGCGCCACTTCCTCCGCCTCAAGCCAGACATGATGTCTCGTGATTGCAAGCATCAACCTACCTTTTGAACAGATGCAAACCCCGTGAGGACGCGGCAGCCAATAACAAGCTCGCCTTCGTACGCTGACCTCAATCCGCCTGGTCATTCACCTTCGAGGCCGACTCAGACTGTCTAAACTCCGACACTCCGGACTCGACGCCCTAGCAGCCGGGCTGCACTCGTTCGAAAGACAAATTCCTTTTACCTATTCTCCCATTCTCTTCGGGCCGTTACATTTATATAGGGAGGAGGTAAAACGTAAAATGCTGTTTATTATGTTATTACAGAGCGCAAATTAGTCATGAGAAAAGGGGAGGGGACGAGGAGTTGATAGTAATCCGCTGGTTGCAAGTTGATGAGGGTTTGTTGAGTTCGGACAGGGGATGGGGGTGGGGTTGAAGCGATAGAAAGCGCGAAAAGATGCAGGTAGTCACGTAACCGTTGGCCATGCCAAGCTCGAGGCTTGCAGGTTTTTCTGCGCGCACAAAATCGGCTTCCTTAACCGGATCGCGACTGCGTCTGCTGCTGCTAGCAAACGCTGACCCAGGGAATTTGGGTAGTTTGGCGAGACCTTGTAAAGTACCTCAAAGGCTTCGCCGGGGTCCACATGATGCCCGGAGTCAACCATGTGGGCAAGGATAGAGCTATTGATGCTTTTGACTTCGCCTTTGGCCAGCCATGCCGGGAGGTGCTCCCGTGTTCGTTTTGATAAGTGCCGACTCGTGCGACCGATACAACCTGCTCCACAGTAGAAAGTGAATGAGTATATGCAAATAGAAGTGGTCTGAGTTGGCAGCCTATCTTTACCTTCGCCGTGTAGGACCGGGTTTGTTGAGAAAAACACCCGAACGCTCGCTGCTGGGAAGGTTCGTGCTACGGCTTGGTTGAGACTTCTGCTGAGGAGTTCGCCTGCTTCGTCCCATTGAAAGGGAATTTTAAGGAAAAGGGTCATCTTTTCTTCAGTGGGTGTAGTGGGCTTTGGTTCTTTCTCCATCATATTCTTCATGCTGAATCTGTCCGGATGCCCATTCTCCCGAAGCAGGTCCTGGAATTTCTGGAGCTCCATTTCAATAGTGTCTGCCGAGCAGATATTTCTGACTCTTTGCGTTAAACAGCGAATCAAGTTCCGCTTCTGTTGGATGAATGCAAAATTGTTAAAGTTTGTGTACTGTCCGGACCAGGTTTTCTTACAATAAACACTCCTTCAGACGCTACCGTCAGGTCTTCGACTTAGGAGGACATCCAAGACGGGAAGCGAACCTGCCGTCTCCACCTCCAAGGTGAACTTAATGGAGGGGTGGGCTTAATTAACAGTACTCAGAAGCGTAGTTACGTCGGTTTCTGCTGAGAGATGGTGAAGCTGTCATCGACATATAGACCATATGTTTTAACTCATGGATCTGCTCGATGAGTTGCGATTTCTCCAGCTTGCCCATGAAGATGTTAGCAAAGAGAGGTCCGAGAGGCGAGCTCGAAAACCTCCAATTGCGTAAAAACCCCTTATTAAAAAAAGCCTAAAATGCCGAAAACGCATGAAGATCGTTGTACTTGTGACAAATAAACGTATACAAACCTGTCAGAGGAAACTGTAGACATACACTTTTGCCTATATTAAAAGAACTTTCCTTTCGTAAAATTACTTTCGATATATTTCTGGTATTGGATCACAATTAATTTCAGATCTTCATTGAATGTCCATAAAATATTTCACCATTTTACGTCCTTTTCCATTAATTGAGCTTCCGTTCGACGTGTTTTTCCAAACATTCAAAATAAAATATTTCTTAAAACATTTATCTAAGAATATTAGTTCTTATGAAGATGGTCAAGTGGATCATATTTGTAGACCCACCAAAAAACATGGAAACTTAGTGTCAAAACGGATGAACGTCTACAATAGGTGCCACGGAGCAGGCAACATTTTGACATCGGCGAAATATTGATACTTTTTCGCTAATCGGTATTGACTCAAGTTGAGATACTGATTATCATGTAGTCTATTCTGAAGTTTATTCCGTCATGATAGGATGCGGGCTTGTTTGAAGAGCTTCATTCTGACTACCAGCAAAAACTTATACTTTGTAAAAACTGGCTGCTTAAGTAGCATGCCTTTTTATCATTGAATTTGACTGCCTTTATAAATTCAAATATATTTTATTGAAAACTTGCACAAAAAATTATTTCTTGTACATGTTTGATAGCAAATTACGTCTCCTTTAAATTTAATACTCAACTAAGAGGTAGCTTTCGGTTATAAAAAGTTGCTCAATAGCCGAATAATTTTCGAACCTAGTGACTACTACACTCGAATTCAAGGCTTCAACACTGCGCACTATGTGCATCCTACTAAAGGAAAATTACGTTTTCGCCTACTGTTTGAGGAAGAAGTCACATAGTTGTCATAAAATATTGAAATAGATATGAAACATATTTTATGCAGCAAAGCCAGCAGTAATAAATTGGCGGATCGATGTATTATGAATAAACACCTAACAATTGTAAAAAAGCTCATAATAAGCAACTTTTTATAGCAGAAAGCTTCCCTTTCTTTCAGTATAAAATTTAAAGAAGGCGTAATTTGTTATCAAGCAAGAACAATAAATAATTTTTTCGTGCATATTTTTCATAAAATATATTTTAATTTATAAAGGCAGTCAAAATCAATGATAAAAAGGCATACTACTAAATAAGCCAGTTTTACAATATATACTTTTTGCTGGTAGTCAGAACGAAGCTCTTTAAAAAGCCCGCATCCTATAATGACGAAATAAACTTCAGAATAGACTACACGATAATTAGTATCACAACCCGAGTCAATACTGATTAGCGAAAGTGTATCAATCTTGCGCCTAGGTCGAAACGTTGCGTGATCCGTGGCATCTACTGTACAATAAAAATTCGGTGTTACTATGCCTTTAGATCAACCAAACCAGTTTTCCTTCAACATAAAGACTGGAGCTACAATCTTTTGCACTAGAAAGGCTCTCTGAGCATCAAATCCACTGAAAAAGTTTAAATGAGAAGACCAAATGTACGCTAAACTACCAATTCGAATTCCAATGACGATTTCGCATGAGTTATGTCACCTACTGTAACGTAAACTTGGCGTTTGTCATATCTGGTAGCTCAATATTTCATGCCTGATGGTTTTTATTTCTTTCCATTCGCTGGATGTACATCTGGCTCCAAGTTTCGCACAGCCCTCTGAGGAAATATGAACAGAATGATCATACTGCTCAGATAATAACAGGTCTCGATCCAGATGAAGAACCATCAATGGCCCCTGGTGAAGCTAGTTTGGAGTTTCTGTTATGATCACTTTCATGATAGAGCATAACAGTACTGCAGGCTGTCTTGGAGGCGGAGGTATCACGGGAGGTTAAAGCTAATAGAGAAGACCCTTGTTACTACAATCTTCAGGCAGGGTTCCACATGAGAGGGGAGAAGTCATGGAGGAGGCCAGAGTTGCAGGAACAGTTTATTCTGTACAGAAAGAGTGGAGAATAGATTGGAGAAATTTGACTGTAGGACGAGCGTCGGTCTACATTCGACCGGGACAGGGTCCAAAGTCCCAGCCTGGCGGCAGTCATTCCGGCAGCCACAGAGAGCGCTCTTTGGCTTAGTCAGCCTTGGAAGGGGTTGCCCAGACCAGAAGAGGTTCTTGGCCAGACATGACTGGTGTGCGAGGCGAAAGGTTGGGCGTCGGTATATGTACGCGTTGGCCAGCAGGGCAGATCGAGCGTTGATGTAGGCTGTGGTCACCGACGCCGGGCGACCGGCTGCCATCGCGTGACCTCGTGTTAGGCGTGACGCGTCTGAAGGAAATAGGGCCAACGAACCACGACATCATGGCCAAGTCGAGGACCGGAGGCGGGACTGGGCGCGTGTGGCTGACGCGGCCGAGGCCGCCCGTAGGTGTGTTGCCACACCTGGCGCGGATCTCATGGAGTGGGAGTGCCATAGAGGCCACAGTAAGGAGGCACTGCAACCTGATTTCCAGTCCGCTAGCCGAGCCGAGCACTGAGCGGAGCGCGCAGTCTGAGGTATCCAGTCAGTTGGCAGGCTTTCAAGCCATGACATTTAGCGCAGCGTGGTAGTTCCAAGCGCACCAGACCGTTTAAAGTAAGGAAAGTCCTTGTTTCAGTGATCGCATCTTCTTCTTCCAAAGTGTGTTGAGTTGTCGACCTCACTCTCAGGTCATAGAAACTGTCCACTGGGTCGGTCAGTGCACAATCTCATCAGGGAGTGCAGCGATAAAAGTCACGTTGAGCAGACATATCAGCTTGACTCTCAAAGGAATTATCTAGTCAGCTGTCCGCTTTACAAGCTAAAACATTTGGCGCGTCGTGACAAACCCACGCACGTGTCAGGCCCATTATTGTGAGCAATGTCCCGACATGACCGTGGGACGAATTCCACAATACCGGCCTCATTCGTCCTCTTCCCTCAGACATACATTGATCCGACTACCTTACAGTGCATACCCTTCCCGGCTACAGGAGGTAGTCGCGTAGCGATTGTGCGGAGAGCATGTCGACAAAGATAAGGGGGTTTGGGCTGGTCTTTTTCTGGATACTAGCTGTCATCAGCCAGTTATATCTCAGCCACACGCTCGAGCAGTCCGGGGATTTAACCGCCTCCCTCAACTACCTGAGTTTCACAAACGGGGATGAACAATTATATCCCACGAAAGTATGTTAGATTTCTGGTTAATGGAGCTTATCTGCCTGACAATTCAGACTGTCATCTTGATTAAGAACCAGAGAATAAACCCGTTAGGACGAGCCTAACAGGTAGATAGCATACAGCAAGCAGCCGCACCCATAGCAGGCTATCGATCAGTCTACACGAGGCGAACGCATACTGTCAGTCAATCACACGATAATTTAAAAATCAAGCTACAATCAGCCGTCAAGTTACCAGCCAATCGTGCTATTACCCACGCCAGGACAGAAGCTGATTGGCTCGACGGACATCGTAGTACACGCGTTTGTTTCCCTAAATATGTTGTAGCAGTTAGCCTCAAAGAATTCTGCTGTTGCGATCTTCTAGTTATGTCCTTCCTTAATGGGAATCACACAAGGCGTAATTGAGCGGTGAAACCTCGGCATTGGCTACCGTTACAAGTAACCCCTCGTAAAGTGTGCTCTAATACTAGGTCAAAGTGCCCTATAATTGGCGCGAAGTCACTCAGACGGCCGACCCGGGGTAAGTTAAGTGACCACCAAGACAATTCTCCTATACAACTTAGAGGCCTGTTCCCTGTGGTCTAAAATTTCTAAGAGGAGGGATGGCTTGCACTTCCCCCCTCCACCTACGACAAGATCTGGACATTGGAACGTTCCCATGGTACATGGCGCTCTGTGCTACATTCCGACGGAATTAATGTTATGGTTAAGGCTAGGGGACCGGTTAAGGTTGGCGTTAGGACTGTGGCGGAGAACCAACAATGCTGAGTGACTTCCTTGTTAAATGCCCGCTGCCTCATGTTCGTGATACTTCGCGGGGAGCGCTTTCAGACTCGCTGAGCTGAAGACCCCTGACCGGTTTCCCCGCGCATCCGAAAAATTCGCGACTGCCAAAGGGCCACTTAGGCACACCACCCCTCGGCCGATGCAGCACGGGCCAAAATAAACGATACGTTTCCCTCGGGCAAGGCAGCACACCGATCGCACAACACTTAAACCTGTTCCACAATCACATAAAATCAGAGGTCTGCCAGCTCTGTCTGACACATACTATCAGGCCTGACTGGACGTAGCCATCATCAATGGTGCGTCTTTACCGCTCGTCCGCAAGTCCAAGCTCATTGGCGTCCGTTTCGATCCGCTCTTCACGTTCGCGGACCACGCCCGGGAGGTCGCAGGCAAAGTTGGACGCTGCAACAAGGTCCCAAAGGCTCTAGCAGACACCTCCTGGGGCTGCGCGAAAGAGACTCTGACGACCACATTCAAGGCTAAGGTGCACCTCACTTATACGACCGCAATTTGGTGTCCAGTCTCCGCCGCCTTCAATCAGCACAGAATGCTGCCATCTGCTCAATCACGAGTTGCTATAAAATGGCACCAATCGATCATCGTCATGCGGAGTCATCTGTTTTGCCAGTCGCCCCTCACAACACACTCCTAGGTCAGCAGTTTTGGTGAACCTGTTCACGATCCGGCCATTCAGATCACCATCGTTTCCACGCTCCCGAACCCCGACGCAGCGTTCGCTCGTCTACTAGAGCTCTCCGAAACGAAGCTGTCACCTCGTTTCTCTCGGATTTACCTGTTGATGGCTCTGCCATCATGACAGGCTTCCGGCGTCTTCACCAGAGAGCCTTTGTCGAAGCTAAAATAAGCTACCAACCCACGGTCCTTTTGGGTGGCTATTCACCTCCTATTGCGGCCTCGGGACGAAAACTCTTAAGTCACTCTCTGTACCTCGGCTCAGCTACGCAGTGGCTACTCCATGCTCCTTCGCCAGTACCAACACCGGCTCAACCCGTCCACACCCCACTGTTATGTCGATTGCGGCGTCTCTCCACATGACTCTCAGCATCTTTTCGCCTGCAGTTCCCGGCCAAGCACCCAACTCACGCCCGAGGACCTTTAGCTCAAGCCGCTTATGGTCGCGACTTTTATCCGTCGTCCAACTACAACCAATTTGTATTCCGGCGTGGACTTTTGATCCAACAAGGGCTACGACAGAGACGCACATACTAGCTGAACCCATGAAGTACCACGGTGTAAGTGGACGCGGAGAGCATCTCACACACGGACAGCATGACAGCGAACTAACATTTACTTGCCAGTCTCTGCCAGGCAGACAAAACCGAAATGGGGCAGGTTTTTGAGCAAGAAGTCAGTTAATTACACCTAATGCACTTTGTTACAAGTAAGTTCTAAGAGGTGGGGGCGGGAATAGAATGGGGCAAGGGAGGGATGGGGGGGGGGGGGGGGGGGGGGGGGGGGGGGGGGAGGGGGGGAGTTCAAGGCCGAAGGGCGGCGGAAACAAAAGGACACGGACGGATTCGCTAGGTCCTGGTGGAAACAGAATGCAATCATCATCATCGTCAGCACTAGTAGGGAGGAGCCTGAGGAGGAAACTGAAAGTCCGGCGAGTAGGTGGGAGGGGGTAAAACCTGCAGAAGCAAAAACAGCAGAGTTGACGATACGCACTAATGCTAGTGTGCTTAGGAAGCCAAAACGTGAGTCGAGCAAGCGTTAGAAGCTGGGTGGCCAACTCATTGTCAGAAAAAAACGGTAACAAAATGAGAACATTGCAGTTCGAACACAAATTACCCGAGACAATACCCTAAACTGGAGCAGAAGTCCAGAGAAATAATCACGTGAGGCTTGCAAACAAAATTGGCGAAGACGGGCGGAGATGAGTGGACATAAATCAGAGTGGTGTCTGTCTCTCTCGGAGTTACATAGAAACGCATCATAAAACACTTGCTGTTTTTTCTGAAGCCAACATAGCGGTCAGTTTTGGACTCTGTTCCCTCCTCTGCCGTTCATAGGTGCAACACAAAAGAGTGAAATGGAGGCATAGGCGTATGATGACGTCAAAACCCCTGCTGTCGACCTTCTAATTGGTTTTAAGTGAGTCATTTCTTGTGAGAACGAATTTTTTCCGGAAATTCGCATAGTTCCCAATTCATTCTTGCACATTAAAACATTGAATTTAAGTAGATAAAAAAGATGCCCTCACATTCCGGTGCATTTAGCGAATAATATTACTTCATGGAAAACAAACGCGATTTCATTTTTTCAGAGCTTTTACAATCATTCCTGAGGCAGAACTTACATATTGAGTGACACTCAGAGAGTAATCCTATTGGCATGACCAAAACAGCTTCAAGAACTATTGTCAGGTCGATGGTAAGTACTATTAACAAGTTAAGGGCACCCTAATGGGCTTGCCAATACCGGGAGTACTTGCTGAGCTAGGCTAACAGCGGTTAGAAGATGAGGCTGCATACATTTTTGAATCAAAGACGTGGTTCTGTAGTGGTCGCTGCTTGCCCGACGCCTGGCCTTCCTGTCATGATCTCAATCCATCTAGACCTCAAGGCCGTGGCGGCCGCCAGACTAACTGGCGCGCGAGACACGGACCGCCCACGTCGATGTCTACCCACACGCTGTCCAACCAATCAGAGGCCAACTCACACAAAACCTCTAGGCGGTGGCTGCAGTTTGACGACACTTGGAGCCCGCTCGGCCTTCAGGCTGGTCGTGTGCTCTCAAGTCAAATCTCTTTCCATGTATTCTCCGCTCCTCTGTGTACACAATATACTGTTTCTACTCCCCTGGTTTGAAAATTGCGATAGTTATGCTACGTAGATGACATCTTCGTTAGCAATAAAGGCCTGCAACGTTGAAAAAATGCACCAGAGTCTGAAAGGGGTCTTCCCAGCTATATAATTTACTTGCAAAGAGGCAACAGGAGAAAGCCCCTCACATGAGTAAACAAATACTCAGCGATGATGAACTCCCAACAGGTGTCGACCGAAAGAACTCGCGCATGACTTAGGTCATAGTAATGGGAGGTTAACGCGGTACTTATCACTCTTCCCCTTTCTGCTACCTGGACCTGTAGTGGCCCAAATCTGCGCAGACCCACAAGTCTCACCCTATGTTTTAGACAGCCGCGACGGATACTTAGTGCCGCCAAGGTGCGCGCATGCATTCACCTGCCCACGCGGTCTGGCCAATCACATGCCAAGGCCAGCCCACACAAAGACCGCTCCAGACACTGTGGCGATTCTCGCGGTCACCCCACATCGGAAACACTCCACTGGCCGGTGGTTGTTCGCTCGTCTGACAGTCAATTTCCGCCTTCCTGGGTACAGAATGAACTGTTCTCTCCCTTCTGGCATCCCATGACTTTTCTTCTCCGAAGTAACCTGACCTGCAGTTGCTGGGGTTTAACGAGCTTGAGCACCCTGCGATAGGCCCAGTTTTAGGACCAAGCCAAGAAGACGGGAGAGGAGGTAGCTGGTTGACGCAGTGAGAAATCATTCCAAAGCGTTCGACTACGTCGGTGTGGATCCCACAGGGTGAAAGCGCCATGGAGGTCACATTAAGGAGGGGCCACTGCAGCCCGACTACTCGGCCACTCCACACAGACACACACTGGGCTGACCATGCGCTTAGAGTTATCCTATCGGTTGGTAATCATCCAAACCAGGGTCTTGAGTGCGCCATTATACTCTCAGATCACTTTACCAAACCCCAGTCAATTAGTCGATCCAGCCAATCTACTGATGCTGAGATATTAGGAGAGATGGCTGAGGGAACTGTGGTGCATGATGTTTTACTGTATATGGCGTAGGTGCTGGTGCCAGCGGTATTCTACCGCAGATTTCGATGAAGGCCCATGTGACCCAATAGGGCCACCACACAGTGCGTTACTGTGGTGTGTGCACAACGCATACAGTAGAGGCGAATGTGTCGGGGAACCTGGCACGATCCCGTCGACTAACGTGCCATGGATTCGCAAGCAGGACTGAGAGTCAGGTTGCAATGGCTCCTTCTTAATGTGGCCCTTATGGCACTCGCGCGTACGCGGGAGCCTACCTAGCGAGTCAAGTGCTGAGTCAAGTGCACGTGTTTTGAGTGACTATCGCGCCAGCCACCTACACCCACCTTCGTTCCCGGTCTTATTGACTTTGCCTTTACACTGGAAACAGAAGTGGGAGCGGCTAACGAGTGGGCAGATTCTCCGCAAGTCTGCTCTAACTCTTTTTTTTTAATTCGCTGTAGTTCGCTGCGTTGTTTCTGCTTGCTGTAGCCATCGTGCTGCTTGCCCAGTTTGCTTCAGCTTTTGCTGCGTTTTGTTGGAGCACACGGCTGCCCATCGTCGAAATCGACGGGGGAACTGTCGGTTGGCGGCGTGTTGAGTGTTCTCGTCGGCGGTAGGAGCGGAGGAGGGGACACGTGGTGGTGGTGGTTATCCCGTAGGCAGCACGACAACGGGCGTACAGCTCTAACTTCCCACTCATTTTGGCAACCCAAACTCAAAAGCGTAAAAATGTCGACTGCCTGGTCAGGCCATGTGCATCAACGGCACTACATAGAATCCAACAGGCAGGTACAAGGTTTCCAATCAGTATCCTACAATTCCAAGCGGAGGGGGGGGGGGGCAGCGATGCAGTCTTTAAGGTAGCAATATAAATCACCTGAGTGGGAAGGAAGTTCATCAATTGAGGAGGAGGGGGATGTGGAGGTGGCACATTCGGACTAAAGGGATGCGCATACGGTTGTGGGGACCTAGAAAGAAGAGTAAACCAGATAGCATTAACCGGGGTAGAGCTTCAGTGAAATGATGGAATAAACCGAGAAGGAGTTAGCTTAAGGGTAAAGGTAGCTACTGATGGATATTGCTTAAATACAGGATATTTTGGAGGTACAATCGGGTAAAATAATGGTGATAAATAAAAGCATTGAGTGGATGTAACAGCTGAGGCATAAACTGAAGTGTCGAAATATGACTTCAATTAAAAAAGGAATGCTTTGAGGGGACTGAAATACAGAGAAGACTAAAGAGCGATCTCAAGAAACCTCAGTCAGACCAGAATGCCACCCTTTTGAAGGTAAGTCGTTCGAGTCAGCAGTAGAACATGCGGTTGCTGGCGCAAGAAGTTTATTTGCCTGACGTTTCGGATTCTGTCGAGAACCCTTCATCAGAGGTAACCGTGAAATAGCGTGATACACGCACAGAACGGAGTGATATACGTTGTAACGGTGGTCAAGGCCTAGATGTCGCCACCCAATAACGCCCTGTGTGAGTCCACCAAGGAAGAACACGACAACAGCAGAAGTCTTTGAGTGTAAAAGGTACAACATAGTTAGAGCAACAAACGCGTGTAACACGATGTCCATCGAGCCAATCAGCTTCTCTCTTGGTGTAAGCGCCGACACGATTGACTGGTGACTCAGTGACTGAATGTAGCTTGAGATTTAAATGATTGATTCATTGTCTGGCACGATGCCTTCGCTCGGGTGTAGGCCGATCGATAGCCTACTGTGACCGCGGCTGCTAGCCGGTAGGTCCCTCCTAACAATATATGCACAGATTGCGCAGTATTTATAGTGGCCACCCCAATGCGCACTATATCTGTAGATTTTCCTAATCTGCATTATCGTTTAACTTATTGCGGAAAAACCCGATTATCAAATTGCAGGTTTCTTGAATTACCCGAAAAATTGAAATAGTGGTTAGGAGGTCGTCTACTTCAACTTATCTGAGATCCGACTCACTGTTGTGGAGTTTGATTAGCATAGTCATTCAAATTACATGCGGAAAAAATAACGCCCAGCGGCCGCGGGAAGCAACTTCGAATACATTTTTCTCCCTTTGCACGTATTTCTAAAAATTGCCTTCTCTGCCTATCCTATTTCCCCACCCCCAAAACACTGTAACCACCGTTTTTTTTTCAGGACAAAATGCTGGGACTAGGGGTATATTTAGCGGGCCTACATAAGCTACTTTTGCCTATTGCGGGAGCAAAACCCGAATAACAGCTGCCATGTCCCAACCTGCCCCCCCCCCCTCTAGCGCATCTACCACGACACACGTTTGAGGCGGGGGGGGAGGGGGCGCATGCGTGGGATACAGGAAGAGCGCCAAGACGCGTCGGGAGGGGATAGGGAAACAGTCTGTACAAATCGCCCAAGCCCCCAACAAGGATATTAAACTTGTCCACGGTGGCATGGGGGGGGGGGTGCCCTAAGACCGGCGGAAAACACAGCAACTGGCAGGCAGGCAAGCAGGGAGAAACGCGGTGCGGGACGGGGTGCCAAACTCACGTGAGAAAGTCCGCCGGTGGCATTGGTGGCGCCAGGGGATACGCCTGTTCTGTGGGAGCATAAGCCAAGAAGGCATTCTGTTGCGGCAGCGTCGACAGCCACTGCTGCGACTGCGGATGCCGTTGCTGCTGCTGCTGCAGCTGCAGCATATTAACGTGCTGCTGGTTAAATTGAGTCCACGACGGCCAATACGGCTGCTGCTGCTGCTGCGGTTGTTGCAAATCTACAGAAAGACGGTCATTATAGAGGCAAAAAACGAAGCTGTTACCGTAGAGGTTGTTATTGTTGCTGCTGCTGCTGCTGCTGCAGTTGAAAGAACCAAAGTAGCCTTCTGAAGATAGCTGCGGGGTAGAGGCGGAGGAGATCATCTGGGGCGAGAAAGGCTCCTGGCGGAGGGTAGCGGTCTGAGCAGCAGCTGGAGACAGCCACATTGCTGTATACGAATAGAGAAAGGGCAGTAAGCACGGTAAAACGAGGGGGGGGGAGTGACGCGTGGGGACCGATCAGATCAGCTTACGTGGGGGCAAGCAAGGTGGCGGCGCCGGAGGGACTATGCAGGCGGTAGGCGACTGGGCACCCGGCCAGGGCGCCGCAAATGACACGACCTCGGATGGGGGCATCAGAAGGGGTGGTTGCTGGCACAGGATGAAGAGGACACAAAATATCATTGAGGAAAGAACGGGATGCTAACGTAGGTAGCAAGAAATCTTTGGGTTAGAGAGCAACTGCAAGAACACTGTGAGTCTTTGATTAAAGACTCAATGAAAAACTGGGTCGGTAAAAGTATTGTGTATCGGGCTGAGTAATTTGTCAGCGACTGATTAATTAAGGAATAACTCAGTCTTTAGTTAGAGGAGTAATCGCTTAAGCAAGTAGCCAATGAAATGGCGAAGAGGTAATCAAATGCTTATCATTAAGATGAGTAGTTTGACGAGCGTACGTCGATAAATTCTCGTCCGGTCAGTACATTTATATGGGAGCAGGGTACAAGTTAAAACGTGTTTGGTGGAGCAGTGTAGGGAAGGGAGACAAACAAAGCGCGGGTGATCGCATACAACTAAGTGACAGAGGGCCACGCCAGATGCGGACCTTGAAGGACGTTAATTTGTGCACAAAACGCCGGCTTCATCAGCCTGATAGCGGTCGTTTCTGCTGTTGCTTGCAGGCGCTAACTCAGGGATAATTTGGTGGGACCTAGTAGATTACTCGGAAAGCTTCGTTGGGGTCCACCTGATGTCCGGAATCAACCATGTGCGCCAGAATAGAACTGTTTATGCTCCTGACTTCCCCTTTTCTCAGCCATACTGGGAGGTGTTTCTTTATTCTTTTGGATAGGCACCGACTAATGCGACCAATGTAACCTGCTCCACAGGAGCAATTGAAGGAGTAGATGCACATGGAGGTGGTCTGAGCTGGTAACCTATAATTGCCTTCCTTATGTAAGATTGAGTTGGTTGAGAATAATACCCGGACTCTAGCTGCTGAGAAGGTTCGTGAAACGGCTTGGTCAAAACGTTTTTATCGCAGTTAACTTGCCCCGCCCCCTCGAAAGGGGACTTTAAGGAATAGTGTTCTCGTTTCCACAGTAAACGCGGTGATTTTTATTTGTTTTGCAGCCATATTCATTGTAATAAATCTCTCAGGATACCCGTTCTCGCGCAGTAGGTCCTGAATGTTCTTGAGCTTCTCCTCAATACTGTTTGCTAAGCACGTTTTTCTAGCCCATTGCACTAAGGAGCAAACTAGATTTTGCTTCCGTTGAAGGGGTACGAAACTGTTAAATATTAATATTGTACCTATAGGATGTTATCTTATAGTACATGAATTTGTCAAATTTGGAATAACTACATTGAGTTCGATCTGGAACCAAATGCAGCAATCCAATCGATACAAAGGGGTTGTTGAGCTATCGCACACGCGATTTACACCTCAGAAATTCATTTTCACTATATTCCTCATTCTTCGTTTTTGCTTGTGGTGACCTTTGGTACTGGTGTGGCTTCTGTTGTGCCATTCTCTTGGAGTTACTAAAGGACAACCGTATGACCTCTACTTGCACCTAGTACTAGTATATATCGATGGAGTGAACAACCATATGATACGATTGCACATTTTTATTTTGCATAAACCAATTTTCATATCGCAATCAATCCATTTCGGAGCAAGATTGTGACTTCTACAAAAAAGCAAAAGCAACAGCAAATTTCCAGTGGCAAAAGCAAAAGCACAAGCAGAGTCAATCAAAATATCACCGAAACTGTGAAGCACGACTTGCTCCGCAGCTTTACAGGGTACAATTTTCAAAATATAATGCCCCTGCACTCCCAGATGAAGATTTAGTTGAAGAAAAACAAAATTATCTCAAAGCCAATTAAAAGGAGATCCAGTTTCTGATCGAGGATTGAGTTATTACCTAAAAGACTATCTTATCTCCGAATTTATTTAGCCAATAAAAAGTGACAAAGAGGTTTCAAAATAACTTTCTAACATCCATTTTAACTAGTGAATACAGAAAGATATCAGTCTGCAACTGGATTAATTATAACTGAGCAGTTGCTTAATAGCTGACTGGAGTACCTAGTTTAAAGTCATCTTCATTGTGGCCTCACCTAACTGCAATGTGAACCTGTGGTCGCAAATTTCCTGCAGAGAAGAATGAATGAATTGAATGGGGCAAAGCGATTACAAGTCAACCCTCAGGCTGGTTTCGCGCCCCAAGAACCACACAAGTTTTGTACAGAACAAGCTGTGGACATTTGCCTTCCACGCTATCCGATTAGACCAGTTCGTCTGCTGTATACTTTATTTTCGCTATAATTAATTAACTTCATCGCTGCGGTATATAAAACGTGACTCAAGTGCTTTCCACCTGACGAATCGACGCGTATCCTTCACGAACTCTCGTAAAGGCCACCTCAATTATTACTTACGCCTTCACTTGCTCCTGTGGAGCAGGATACATTGGCCGAGCAAAGCAGCTCCTGGAAAAGAGGATGCGTGAACATATACCGACCTGGCTGAATAACTGTGAAATTAGATCGATTTTAAATTCTGTTCTCGCACACCTAGTCGATCCCAACGAATACTTTCTCTAATGTCCGACGTCAATGGGTGATAGCAATAGCTGATGCAGTGGTTATACGGCTAGCAAATCCAGTCAGAAGACGCTAATACAAGCACTATCTCTTCTGTGACCGAAGCCGAAGCCAGGTGACGATCGCATGCCACTCTTTCTCGCTCTCTCGGGTGACAGTGGTCCACACCGTGCACGTGACCGTGCTTTTCACTCCACGTACTTGACCCATGACCATTACTCGCAGTCTAGCCTCCCCCCATTCTTCTCTCCCCTAGTCCCAATGACCGCAACATTCGGACCTCGCCATGCGGGTGGTGTGAGAACGATTAAGGCCAGAGGGATCCTAGCCAGGTATGGCGGCAGACGTAGGACTGCTGCAGCATCCGCGCCAGCCACATACGCCATCTACCGCCTTCGGTTTTCTTCTCTTTGTTATGATACTGGACCCAAGGGGGGGCGGGAGGAGGGGGTGCAATGGATGCAATGCAAGTCTACTCATGCAAATATAAGGAATACGCAAGTCACCGTAACTACGCCCACGTCGCAACCGACAGTCAAACTATCCTATTTTTACAAGTACTCTAATCGGCGAGGTCTACATTACAGCAGAATTCCCCGTCAGCAATATGAAGCACTGTTTGAGCGGTTGGTTAGAAGCAGGCGTTACATTATCTGCCACTCACCATCAAGTCATGACTGGGATGGAACTGAGGACTGGTTTCATTCATGAGAGCCCTGCTGCCACCCTACAATGCGTAAGATGGGAGATCATGAAAGCCAACGGTCCAACTAACAAGGTCCGGTAAAAAAACGCACCTACACATACGTGCTCGTAACCACTTTACAGCCCACACAGTCAATAGCAACTCACCGAGGTAACTACTGCAGATGACGGAGGAGCAAGAAGCTGATCAGAGGTAGAACTTGGCACCAGAGCAATGGGCGATGCTACCGGCTGGTCGTAAGCAGCGGCAGCAGTAGAATGGGTCCGATCGGAACCAGCAGCAGACTGAGGTCTTGACGTCGACGACAAGGGCAACGCGGTCTGCGGCTCAGAGACAGAGTGGTGCAACATGGTGCTGGTATCAGCAGCAGCGCTGGCCCCGTGCTTTTTGTTCTTGCGCGACGACTTGCCACGAGTCTCCGGTTTCGGCCAGGGGTTGGAGAGGGCTGGAGGGCAGTTGGAGAAGGCGGCCTGGATCCACTCGGGCGGCAGGGAGGCGTAGAGGTGCCGCAGACTCTCCGGCGAGGGTGGGCGTGCAGTCGGCGCCGGGAAGACGGGTGTGACGGTAGGAGCTGCGGCCGCGGTGGCAGCAGGTTGCTGCTGCTGCAGCTTTTGAGGTCGCGCGGCCGAGCTCGCGGCGGCGGTGGTGATCTGCACAGGCCCCTGCTGTGTGGGATAGTGCAGCAGGTGACGTCGAGACACAACGGCGCAACGACAGGGCGAATCTCTACAGGAAACGCAAGAACGCAAGATCAAAATGACACTTTCGATATAAACTGGAACCTCAACCCTAAACGTTAGGATTTATTTTAATTATACAGGTCAAGTTGAACGCATGCTCGGATGGCGCATGCATGAACATAAACTGGCTGTACAACGGGGCGATGAATTAGCACAAGAGGAGAAGAAGATGCGATCACTGGAACAAGAGTTTTATTTGCCTGACGTTTCGGATTCCCTCGAGAATCCTCAATCATAGGTGATGATACGAAAGGACTGGTCATGCGCAGATGGGTTCGAACAAGAGTTTTATTTGCCTGACATCGGCGCATGACCATGCCTTTCTTTTCATCACCTATGATTGAGGATTCTCGAGGGAATCCGAAACGTCAGGCAAATAAAACTCTTGTTCCAGTGATCGCATCTTCTTCTGCTGAACTCCTTCCTGGGACTCTAATTAGCGCAAGTTGCTGTTCACACCTGTGAAACGAGTTCAACTTCAGATATTCGCCCACGCCGGAAACAAGCCGAACCGACAATTGACTGAAGCCTGGGAATGCAATCAATCGATAGATCGATTTAACGCTGGCGTACAGAGCCCAGCGCAGTCACGTCCAAGCATGCGTCACTGACAGTTAATTGATTTATACCCCCATATAATTCCCCCCCTTTTTGTTGCTGTTGTTACCTCTGACGATGAACTCCTGTGCGAGTTTGAAAGTTCAGGACAATAAACCGACTGTTTCAGCGCTCGAAAAGCCTTCCCCTTTACCCATTTTAATATGACGTGGTTGAAAGCACGAATAGGGTCCATGAAAGGCCTGAAATTGTGGGCAAATAAGTGAGAAAATAAGGGTGTTGGTTAAGGCTGTTGGCGGTTGCCCTCTACATTCTGCGTGATGTTTTTTGGTTATTGTGCAAATGGCCGGCTAGACGCATGCGAAAGTGTGGAGATTATGTGGGCAGAGGATTATGATAGCCCGCTCGGTGTAATCGACTATGGTTATCGTCAATCGATCATGTGTATTGTAGGGGTGATGGGTGGTCCACGCGAATGTAAACACGAGGCAAACATTTTCCAAAATAGATGTACCATAGTGCTTAGTTGTTGATCTTCTCTTCTGCTGATTATTTACACGAAGTATGCCTAGGATTTCCATATTAATCATTACTACTGTTCAGCTGACCGCTCACTTATAACATCAATGTGCACCTTGGCGTTATTTTACTAAGTTTGTTTTGATAGTACCATCTGGGTGCTGAGAATATTTTTTTGGCGAGACTGTTCTGTAGGGCGGCCTAAATATCTATGCCCATCATCCAAATGTCTTGAGGAATTGGTGGCTAAACATCTAATCCTTGGTTAACAAGTGTAAATATGTAATTGTATCGAGATTTACCAAAGAATATCAAATTAAAGCCACTGATGGTTGTTTTAATGAGCTAAATATAATCAACTCCATCATAATAAATTTCTGTTGCTCAGGCAACTGATACCTATGAACGGAAATGTAACCTTATATTGGCGGAGTTTAACGAAAACAGGGAAGTTTAAGCTATTGCAAGGGTTGCTCAAAACATATGTTTGCCATAATCTGACTTTTAAAATCAACCATGGGAATATTTATGGACCAACTGCACAATGTAAAAGTCACTTATCATTAGAACCTCTAAAGATAGTCCTACCTTTTTAAAAATTTATTTAACTCTAAAATGCCACGCTTCAAAAGGACTAGAATGCCCGATATAATTAACCCATATCGCTATACTGAAGCATCGCGATGCGTCAAGGCTACAAACAATGTCATAGGAATACTGCAAGTTATCAAAAGGAAGGTTGTGATCATCGAGAATGATCCCTTTGGTAAATTCTACAGCACGTTTGCATGGCCTCACCAAGAATATGACGTACAGGCGTGATGGCAATGGCTCACAAAAGGCAAAATATTTACTGAGGGACCTATTAAGAGATCGCTAATGAGGATAATTAATCACTGCTCTAAAAGGCCGAATCTCTGGTGGACATGGAATAGTTTGCCCACATTATTACTCAGTTATAGTGTACCTGGCCACTCACTTAGCGCACCAATGTACAGATTGTCATTAGTTTATCTCAGTCTGTTTTGAGAGGGCCCTCTGAGCACTTAAATATAGATCCATTTATCCATTACTTTCTTATTTACTACGACGAGCGACAGTTTTTCTCCTAAAAAGCACAAATAACATTCCATTTTGAATTATGAGCCAGCCTTAGGAGTTTTTTCACTGTCTGCTCTTCGTCTTCAGTTACACTGCTGGCTCGTGTAAACTGAGTGTGAGTGTATTACTTGAAACAAGCGCGTAGTCTTCTTAAATTGTGTCAGCGACTTCTTTGGGATGTTCGGCTATGCCGATGCATTTCTTCAATCCTATGTACCAAGAGGGAGTTCAAAGGCGTTTGTCTAGATTTCCTTCAATAAATTTGACTTGACTTGACTTGAAACTGAAGGATTTGTTGGGGGGGGGGCACTAAGCAGAGGAAAGATAAGGATTGACAAGAAGGCAAACGGGAAACGTACCGAATGGATATTGCACCCACGAAAGACTTGTCAAAAAGGACCTCGAGGCGTTCTTCACCTGTGAGAGGCACATGACACATAGTGGATTAGAACAAGAAGAATAGCAGAAAAGAGATGAAACACGAAAGCTACGCCACGTGCACGCTCGCAAGAAGAAATGGCAGGGAAAAATGGTAAAATAACAAAGGAGGCGAGGGGAGGGGAGGCAATGAAGTAAAGCGAAAAAAGACGGGTAAAAGAGGAATGAAATAGAGAAAATTGACATTGGGGGGGGGGGGAGGGGGCAGAACGCACCGTTGAGGAAGTAGCAACCAATGACCACTCCGAAGACGCCAAACAACTCGCTGGAAGGCCCAACGTAGATGACACGATCCAACAGGCGGAAGACGTAAAGTTTCTTTTTCACCGTCTTCAGCCATTCCAGATATTGATCTGGCACCAGAAGGTCACCGCTGGGGAGTAGCTGAAATACACACACACGCACACAGAGGGGGCATACAATTAGAGACAAGTCAAAAGAATGTACTAGACAGGACTTGACGTGAACCCGCTCACAAAAAAGGCCAGGTTAGGCTGGCTGAAAGAATTCAGCTGACAGTCGGCTTGCTGAAGACGATGGAGCCCTGGCGATGTCCAGCATGAAACAGTAGTACTTGATACGGCGGTGATTATGTCTGATCTAGCCAACCTCAAAGAAACAGTAGCTTAAATAGTAAAGTCCACCTTCGGCAGTCTTTGGGGGTCAGGAACCACAATTAGCAGCGAATACTTCAGACTTCCTCTAAAAACACTTACAGCTGCCTACTTTACCGTCGAAACATCAAATATACCCTAGACTATCATCCTAAAATACTTTAATATTACTTCATTTGACCCAGTAATGAAAAAACCCAGCGGCCTGGGTGGGATTCGAACCTACACCAGCCAGCGAAAGGCAAAAACTGTAGCCACTGGGAGCCATGAGTTTTATTTACTTCGGTCCACCAGGCACTGGTGCTAGTGTGTCTGGTAGTCATCTGATTGGTGGATATCGTAAGTTGCAGTAGGCTGGGAAGGCAAATTTACTCAAGTATGATTAAACTCACGGTCCGGTGCAGGTCTCGCAGCTCAATTGACTAAAGCGTTGGCTATACTGAAAGTTTCCCCCTTCAGAAGAAGATGACTCGATCGCTGAGACAATACTTTTATTCGCCTGATGTTTCGAGACCCGTCGCGAATTCGTCATTGGAGACATAGTCAGAGTAGTAGCAGGTAGGGTAATGTAGGCACAAGAGTTTGCAGCATTTATAGAATACAGTCATTACTGCAAACATACAGCGACAATTAACCGTAATTGCCTTCTTGAGTGTTGGTGGTTGAGAAGAACACGACTCGATCGCTGGGACAATACTTTTATTCGCCTGACAGACCACCAACACTCAAGAAGGCAATTACGGCTAATTGTCGCTGTGTTTGCAGTAATGACTATATTCTATAAATACTGCAAACTCTTGTGCATGCGTTACCCTACCTGCTACTACTCTGACTATGTCTCCAATGACGAATTCGCGACGGGTCTCGAAACATCAGGCGAATAAAAGTATTGTCCCAGCGATCGAGTCGGCTTCTTCTCAATTACTTCCTGGGACTCGCATGTTCGCTTGTATTTGCAAGTTTCTCCTCGCCAGCGTGGGTTCAATCCCAGCGAGACATTACTCAAATCTGTCAAATCCCTGCTTTACTATTATTGCAAAGACATCTTATAACAATAACCTTACAAATATATGGTTAACAGCTACGCATGGACAAATCTACCATCGTTACGCTTTCCAAGGCGAAAACGACGTCAGTTACCCCTATGTTTAGGCATGTATATTTACCCTTACTATTTGCCAATTATTGAACCATATTTTACCACAAAAATATGCTTAGCCACGAATTAGCGAACATTTAGGAAGGAACAGGCACACTTCAACCGTACATTTCTAAAAGCAGCGAACGCGAATGATTACTTTTAACTTGGGAGACGATACTTCAATTGGAAGGTGCACCAAAAAAGTAAGAATAAGACAAATAGGGGATGCGTAGGCCAAAGAGTGGGGCGGTATGAGGATGACAGTTCCTGCATCTACACCAGACTTTAAAAGTCATTAGGTCCTCCTGACATGAGAAGTATGCACAGCATCACTTCAGTCACATGGTATAATGAAAAAGGCATTCTGCAGGGGGGCGACGGTAGCTGCCCGGGGTTGGCAGAGGAGGCCTAGACGCTGGTATGGGTTACAGAAGAGGGGGAGACTTTGGCAGTCGGAGCCCCATTCTCTGCCATCATCTTCCAATTAAAACACAACGTGGGGAGTGAGCGTGGACGAAATGGCTGACCACCCATTTGTGCTCAGTCCACAGACCTTGCTATTAAAAGCCGCTGGAGGGATTCCTCTAAGGCGAAGTCATTGCAGTCTGCAGGATGGAAGTAACCCCCTTAACTGACAACCTTTTAAATCGCAGTAAGTGCTCAAAGGCACGTCAGATTCATTGTACAGAGGGGGAGGGGTGGTGATGGAGATGTTGCGCAGAAGGAACAGTTTCACCTGTCTCCCACACCAACTGTGAACTGCGACAAACCAACCCGGGGGGGGGGAGGAGACGAAACACAGCCGCTGGCGCTAAGTTAGGTCTCTCCCCCCCTCCCCCCATTTTCGCCCCACATGGACCAGGCGATGGATGCGTCGGACCAACACGAGGATCAAATCGGGGGCAGGACACGTGTTATAGGGAATGCACACACCTGTAATAAATGCCACACACACACACGCGGGGGGAGAGCGGGTAGTGGCTCGTCGCGCCAGTCACCTGCACCCCCTCCCACCGCCTGTTTTCTTCAGTTGGTCATGACACCAGGCTCCAGATGGGGGAGAGGTGGGAGTGCGGTATTGCAGGGGTCTGCTAAAATAATTCACGCGCCCACCCTTGCTGTGGCGCACAGGATACACCGCCTTAGAATCGACGGTCGAACTGTCATTAGTCAGACGCGATGTCGCTGTTCAAGGAGCTACTGAAACGGGTGGGCATTAGCAGGTGTGTGTGTGTGTTTGGACAGGTAGGCCTCTGTGTGCGGCTGATTTACTATGCACGGGGGGACAAAAGGTTTTCGTTTTTCCTTAAATCAGGCGCACCCGTCAATAAATGTTAGGCTAGAAGAAGACCAGTCCGGATCGATCGCATTTCTTGATGTACTTTTGAGTAAAAGGTCTGACGGGAGTATTCCACGCAGAGTAAGAAGACCTGGGGGGGGGGGGCAGGTCGATTTCAGAGGCCCCAGAAATCCCGTCGACTTGTAATTAAAAACACTACTTTTGAATGTTTGGTAGCCTGACTTTAATTTTTTTCGTTATATTCCACAAATAGGAGGACGAATTTCCATTGTCGTTAAACTCCGCCTATATATGTTTGAATTTCCCTCCTTTAGTTTATGTTGATGGAATTCGATTCTATTTTAGCATATAAAAACAAACATAATCTTAGTTAATTTAATATTTTTGATCACTTCCGCCACAATTATACGTGAATTTACGCTCACTAGCCAAGAATTAAATGTCTGGTATCTAGAGGGGCCCCAGAAATCAATTTTCCCAATCCGGGCAATATACCCACTTTGCAAGTTTCGTACCATTAAACTTCAAGTGTATCTTAGTACGATGCATGACAAAAAGGCGAAAAGCATCGGCTTGACCAGTAGCATCGAAGAAGAGCTTAAGGCTGTAGGTGGTTTTCGACAAAAGTGGTATCCTAGTCCATTTATTGCTAAGAACATGGTTGAAAGACCGCCAAAGTGTTAACAGCAGAGAAGAAAGGAATCTTTATCAGGATCCCATTTCAAGTAGACGCGCCAAGCGAACTTCTAAGAAGGTGCCTGAGTCAGGCTGTACCAAACACGTTTCCAGCAGCCAAAGCCCATGTGCTGTTCTCGACTACTCCTAACCTCTAAGGAGAGATAAAGGACAAACTGCCAGCCCATACTACCTCTGTGTACATCTATTAATTCACCCGACCCTGTGGGGCAGAATACATTGGTCACCCAAGCCAGCGTTTAGCTTAAAGGGTACGAGAACATCTTCCAACATGGCTATAGGGAAGGGCCAAATAAAGAGAATTAACCGTTTTAGTTTAGCATAAATGGTAGACTCAGACCAGCGCATGGATGCCAGATAGGCTTTCCGTGTGATCTACAAGGTGTCCGCGAGCTATTCAAAGTTCCTTGGACAGCGTCTGTTGGCGACAACAGAAACGGCTACGCAGCCCGGTCCTGTGTGCTCAAAGAAACTTTGCGAAGACACCGCAGTTACCATGTCCGAAAGTCGCTAGTCCAAATGCGCGCACTTCATCACCTGTCTCGGCTGCCAGTCTCCCAGACACCGGTATGCTGACCTCAATTCTACCCTCACCCACCCCTCATCGGCCGTGACAACCGCACTACTTTTTTATACCAACCCGAATGGTCAATTTGGTTAATTACCTTATACATGTACAGGCTTGAAGAGCATTTACCAAAAGCAAACGTATGCTCGCCAATTTATATGGTTAGTGGAGCGGCTGATTATCTGGAAGGAAAATAAGAGGCCTTGAAAACCATTTTTGGTCAAAAAGTACTTCCTTGCGAAATAAACATGGCCTCAAAAAGAGGCTCTTCAGAAAAAAAGCAATTCGTACTCGTCAATTTTCGAAAATAAAAAAACGAAATGAAGGCCAAGAAGATGACGCGAAACTTTTGACAACGAAGTAGAAAAACGAAAGTGGCACCAGCCGGTTGGGTTGCTGCGGAATGTGAAGACACTCCAAAGTAGACAATTCGTAAAACGAAGACACGGGAGTGGGGGCCTCTTCTCTCCCCACCCCCTCCCGTAAAGGCAGCCTTGCGCTAGGTTCCCAGAAGGGTAAAAATCCTGCGGTGTTCTAACCCTAACCTTGACACCAACCGACCCCTTCTTGAAAGTCCGCACAAAGACACTCGTATTACTGGGGGAGAGAGCTTCTCTTCCAGTGTCTTGTCAATGTTTAAAAAATTCCTTTTGTTGGCAAAGCGAGATTTCCACCCCCCAAAAATAGACAAATTCAAGTTAGGCGGAGTGAATACTTACCGCAGCCACGCTGGACGCCCTCAGGGTGATTGGCTCGCTGTCTGCCGCGACAGTGCTCCCGCTATTGACGACTGGGAGACTGGATTCGAGGATGCTAAATCCGTTCCGCTCAACCCACTCAACGTCCGCAGTGGAGACACCCTTATGACTCCAGACTTCGGCACGTAGGAAGTCCTTCAGCCTGCGGAACGATGCACTACAGGCGGTGATGGTCGGGAAGAAAAAGAAAGAAGAAGAAGAAGAAGCGAAAACAGTCATTACCAAAAAAGAGAAACGCAGTGAGTTTATAAGCACCAATGTTGTCTGCCCACTGCAAGTCATTGTTGACAGTCTTACTTGCCTACCGGAGGTGAACGCTCGTCCGGGTGTCTTATAAATCAGCCCAGATGACGTTTAGGACGCGCGTAAGCTCATGTTCCCATCTATTATGCTTGTTGCGATAATAGCATGCATGTCACCTTTTGATAATATTTTAAGAATTTATTACTAGAATATACTATACGCTGGTCTTAATAAGTCTAATTGCTAGAATTAGCACTTTTAACAGTGGCATGTTACTTCTAGCAGCAGTATCCTGGCTCAAAATGTGATACAGCTTTTGGTGGACAGAGGTGAGAGGGCGGAAACCAAGGCATGCTCTGATGTGCTCCGCACCTCAAACATTTATTTACTCGGAATAGTATAACCCAGATTCAACCTTCTTGTTGAGATCGAAGTGATACGAACCCCAGCATTGATTTTAATCAGTGACAGCTCTTATGAACACTAACGTCAGAAATAGTGCCTATATTACTAACACTCAGCTACACTCATAGTTAGTAGTAGTAGTAGTAGGAATAGAAATCAGCACAGCAGTAGTAGCAGTACCAGCCTTGGTTCCCTTGAGTCTGTCTAGACACCTGCTGAAAGTGAGAGGGGGCAGATAGCACGGTAGTACCAGCGCAAAAGTCTACTGTCACTTAACACTAATTTAGGCAGTATCCTTGCCTGCATTGGAAAAAGCGGCCTACGCCCGAACCCGATCATTCATTTTGATTTTGTCTTGTCACCGGTTCAAACGGGTAAGAGGTAAGAGTGAGGTAGACAGTTGTGCGTCTACTTCACTTATATCTCGTCTCTGTCTCCAGTCACCGTGCTTGCTCTTGCGCATATAGTGGACATCGTCGAAATCGATGGTCGAACTATCAGGCACCAGTCCAGAAAACTGACCAGCTCGACAATTAAGTCGACGGCTCAGCAAATTTTCCTCACTAGAAAAGATCTGACAAACTTAAAGCTACTACTATGGCTTATAGGGGTGCCATTTGACAGGATAACTCGGACTTTTTAGTCAGCTCAGTGCGTGCTTGTGTGGCGTGACTAACTGTTGCACTTAGAATCAGGCTGCAATGGATCCTTCTTACTGTGTGGCCTCAACGGCACGCCCGCTCAGCTGGGAACCGAACCAAGTGTGACGGCACGCCTAACACTGGCTCCGGATGCGTCAGCCACCTGGATCCACTTCTACCTCCGCTGAGAGAGAGAGAGAGAAAGAGATCTCTATCGATCACCTTCATGGAGAGGCTCCTGTCCGGCCGGTCGCCCCTAACAACAAACTCTCAGGCCAGCAGTTCTGGTGAACCTGTTCCCAACCTGGCCATCTAAATCACCATCGCTGCCACGCTCCTAAGCCTAGCCGCAACGTTCGGCCGTCTATTCAAACTCTTCATAAAACAGCTGTCACCTCGTCTCTTTCAGATCTACCCATTGATGGCTCTGCCATCAAGACGGGCTTCCAGCGTCTTCACCAGAGAGCTGTTGTGGACGCAAAATTCAGCTACCACCCCCGGTCCTTTTGGTGGCTATCTACCTCCAATTGGGGCCGCGGAACGACAGCTCCCGAGGGTCACTCGCTGTACCCTGGCGTAGCTACACAGTGGCCACTGCATGCTTCTTCGTCAGTACCAACACCGACAGCTGTCCCGACTGCGGCGTCTCGTCGCATGACTGCCAGCATCTCTTCGCTTGCAGGTCCCGGCCAGGCACCAAACTCACGCCCGTGGACCTATGGTTCCAGCCGGCTAAGGTCGCAGCTTTCCTCCGTCTTCCAACTGCACCCAGCTTGGACTCCGGCGGGGACCCCTGGTCCAACAAGGGCAACCAACCAACCAAATCACCTCCGCTCACCTTGACCTGATGATGACAGCGGGCCCAGGTTGGGGAGGGGGGTTGCAAGAGTGTGCGACAGATGCAGCGCAAGTCAACTCTGCCTACAAGCTTATTCATGCCAAAGTCACAGTCTCCACACCACCTTGTTGCGGTGCACACCGTGGACTTAGCCGGATCCGACGACCGAAACGTCAGGCCATCAGTCCTGCGAGCCGGCAGCCTTGCAACGACCCCAATTTGACCCAACGCGCCTGTTTTTAACCGCCAAATAGCTTAAAGATGCAAGGTAGTAAGGGCTATTTTTTCAGGTAAAATACGTAGCGGTGCGCTTACAAGGTGTCCTGAGGGAAGATGTGATTACTGTCAGCAACACCTCTGCAATTCCAACCACTCAGGTAGTTGGTCAGTTCCGGAAAGAGCTCCGCGTACTTGCGCAAGACGTCGAGAACACGCTGGGAGAAGAGCCACATACCACGCGTGGCTGAAAATCTCGACCAGCCGATGGTCTACAATGCGAGAAAATGGAATTATAACAGGAGACCGGTGTGAATGAAAGCCTGCCGTCAGAAGTGGAGAGGGGGAGCAGGATGATGACTCACATTGGCGCGAGAATTATGCGGACGAATGGCAAGGCCCACGTTGATAACGCGCCGGCTGCCCTCCTTGTCATTGTCAAATTGCGGGGCTCGAATCATGACGTCGTCCGTCAGAGCGGCCACAACAGGCGGCTGAAGGTGCAGGCGATCAGCCAACTCCTTGTTTGTCAAGTAGTCCTGCTCATCGGCTTCCTTCAAAAAAATGGTTGCAAAGACAGATGCAGGCTTGTGACAAGCGTGGGAAGACAAAAACACAAAACAAAATGCACTTTTTGCGGGTTACGGGGAGAACCTGTGCGTACGCGACCGCATGGATGACAGTAAAGCAACACATGGCTGAATCGTAGGCTGGCTACGAAACATGTTCGCGTCGTGGAGATCAATTTACAGTCCTCCAAGGCAGTTGCATACTGACTTGTAGTATATTATGAAGTGGAACCGGCAAAAAGACAAAATAGACCAGAGTGGCCATTTTGGCTACTTAGCCCTCATACCTAATCCCAGAGGTGGCGATCGCCGAGATTTGAGATCCATGCTATTCCCCATCGCAACCGGAAAAAACAACGAGCCCGTTATGCAATGACCGAAGGTCCCGGGTTCGAATATTCGGGGCTGCCAGCCCTGAGATTGGTTATGACTGGCTGATGACGGCCAAAATGCCAGAAATGACCATTCCAGTCATCCTTACTTTTGTGGACTCCACTTCATTAACCGATGGCTATTGTGGGTATATAACGCTATTGGTGATACACAATATTTCGCCAAGCAGTCACTGATTTTTTGGAGGTATAGTTGATGCGATGCAACAAGCGAGCTGGTCAGACGACGCCTGAAGAGTGCGATCGCAAGCGCTTTCCCCGCGGCGAACTTACGGATATTCTTCACGAACTCTCCCCTCCTACGATTGGGAGGTAAAGACCGACTCCCGTTGAAGGCCACACCCATGTGTATGAGATTTCAGCCAATGCTGTGGCTTGGCAACCAAGGGAATTGCGATGTTTTCACCGTGAGTAAGTATTTGAAACATTTGGCGGATAAACGCGTAGCCAATAAAAATGCAGGAAGAACGACCAACAGATTAGGAGGCCTTTCAAAGTTTGTATGTCCAGTAGTCGCCGGTTATTAAGCCCAATTTTGTCTGGGCCAGAGGTGGGCTTAATAGCCGGTGACTACTGTATTGTATTTATTATTATATTATTCTAGATTGTTTCTTGAATTATTTAAAGAAACGAAATGGTGGTTAGGAGGTTCTCTACGTCAAATTACGTGTGGTCCAACCTACCGTTCTGGTGAAGCGCCGCGCACACCTTCAATTTGCATGCGGAACAACTTACATGAAACCTTGCAGGTGCTTTCTTCCAGTTTTTGGAAAATCTTCACGAAAAATAAAAGCATTAAAGCGCCCGCCAATATATTGGACGGTCATGCTGCACGTTTATTGGTTAAAATTGCCCGCCACATTTGTCCACATTGGGTCTCTCAGACAGTCAGAGTCGTGCATGCACCACTTGGAGACCTGAACTTGTACCCCAAAACACATTTTAAAAAAAACCGATACCACATCGGACATGCACTCACTGTCACTCTAAGGCATGACGTACTGAGGTCAGCCGCATACGCCCTGGCCTCGCCAGTAGCCACTAATGACCGAAAATGCTAGCCGGTTTGGGTGTCTTTCGTCTTACGTTATTGACCGAGACTTGGCTTGATGATTACCGATTCCGATGAGATCTACAGCAGGCTGAGCGCAGGGACGGGGACTTGCGCGCCTGATTCAAATTATCCTGATATGAGATTTTCGCAGCATCTACCGCACATTTTCTCCTCCCTCCCTCCCTCCCTCCCTCGCTCGCTCACCCACCCACCCACCCACCTGAGCCCGTCGTCTAGATAGATTCAAGAAGACCAGATGCGGGGTCGGGCGCAGAGACGGTCGCGTCGCGAGCCCACGTCTAGGCAGGTCACCACACTCTCCCCCCCCCTTGAGTAGCCCTAACAACGCCTGCCGTACGCAGATGTATCCCCCCCCTCCCCTGATGGTCCAACGCATCTACCGTGTGGCTCGTTGTAGAAGCACGCCCACAACCATCGCCGCCACAAATTCTAGGCGAGGACCTTCGCGAACGGTCATACAACAAGACGCAAGCAACACTCGCCAGTGTTACAGGCTAGGGAAAGGAAGACTATTTCATCTATTGTTGTCGCTGTTCTCAGCCAGAGTCGGCTCGACTTTGAGCCTGAGCCAGGGGTTAGTGCTGCCGGTAGCGCCCAAAGCCACGTGGCCACAGAACGGACAGGAAGCATTGGCCTTGCATTTTCCGGCTCTGCCTGTGCCCAGTCACAGTACCGAGCAGGTCATATCGCCTAGTTTCCCCACGATTAGTTTACACCAGGGTATTTTGGCCTCAGTCCCTGTCACCCAAAATAGGACTAAGGGTTTACTCAACTGGAAACAGTGCAATAAATCATCAAGATGGACAGACACGGACCGGCGGGGGAGCGTATAGTAAGGCAAAAAATACGACTGATAGCACCCTAGCAGTAGCATAATCACAATCGAACCACATTCCTCCCCCCCCCCCCGCCGTACATTATAATCAGGTATATTCGAGGCCTGCCTGCCTGCAGACGACTGCGCCCGAATAAAGCAAATCAGCCCCTGCATTAAGACGCCCACCCCCCACGCAAACACTCTCTAGCCTGATACGGTTTGACAGAATTATTGGACGACCATACGGCTGCGCTCTCCGGGAGATCTGCTTTAATTTGACAAGGATGTATGACGCCGAGAGGAAAAGTGTCCTTTTGAAAGACGACAATAACTGTCGCTCAATTGTTGTCTTAGAGGTGTGCAGCGTCCAGCGTTTGACTGAACCGGCGGGCGATCAACTTTGCGCGCGCACGTGCGTGTGCCTTATATAGGCGCAGTCAGGGTACAAATATAAAATCAGAAAGGTAGCTTGAGACTCGACGGCTACAATCTCTCTTGTCTAATTATTCAGTATGGTTTTAGTCTGACCGCGGAAACGAAAACCCCCACACTATGAAGCGATTCAATTGTGCACAAACGTCTTCAGAGGCACCTACTACCAAATGATGGGGGACTATAACGGTCGTGTTTTTTTATGAACGTTGAGTGGAAATTACATTTTCTAAGTAACAAACTCTTGAGAGGAACTTGAATTTAGACGCTTAGGTCTCAGACAAGCAAACGCTCTGTACTCAATCTACAGGGGGAGGGGATGCGAGGTTTCGATTGCACGGTATCAGTGACCATGGGGTGGTTTTGCTATGGAAGTGGCCATCCAGTGGATACATCTACTAGTCACTTACACAAACGATCCCACGAAGTACTGAGGGGTCACCGGCGAGGGGGGCCATCGGCTCAGCGTTCAGCGTTAGATCACCAGATGGTGTCCAGCCGGTAATCTAAAAAGGGAAAATGCGGAAAATTGAGGGAGGAGAGAGATGGGTGAACTTTGAAGAGCAAAGAATTCACAAACACAAAAGCATAAACCTACAGTAATTCTCTTATTACCTCAGCAAGCCGGCCAAAGTGAGCCTCCGTGAAGGCGACCACCCGATCACCGACCTGGAACAGGTCCTGCAGGGCACATTCTTTATTGAACCCAGCGTCCTCCAGGGAGAGATCGAGCAGTTCCAAGAACAGACCGTCACCCAAGTCGACACTCACATTGGCATCAGTGCGAAGACAGGTACGACCGCCCCTCTCCTGGTGTCGGCCTCGGACGGGCCGATGTTGCGTACCACCGCCCGGTTGGAGATCGGCCTTGGTGAAAAGGGGATGCAGTTGAAGGTGGCCCTGTCGTGACTTTAGTCGGGCCACAAACGTCATGCTGTCTAGCCGCCGGCACAGAAGGGCCGCCCGCGGATAACCGGGCAGGAGGATGGCGCAGCGGTCTTTCAGGCGATTGGTCGCCCATTCGGCATGCGTCTGCAGCCAGGAGAGGTTGGCCCAGCGCGGGATATGTGCATCACTGCTGTTTGGGTTCATAGTACGCAGGTGAGAGCTGTCGTGAATGATCGGCCTACCACCCGAGGCTAGACTATTGAGATCAAGCTCAAAGCTGGGGAGAGGGAGGCAGAAACAAAAACCCGACTGTTAGAAAAAAGCAGACCTTAAAACAGAACTTTCGAATGATGATGCGGAAAGCCCAAATCGGATGGAATAACACAATATGCCTTTCATCATCCCCAGGGGCTATTTCTGGGACCAGGTTGTATTTTAGCTGACTTTTCAAAAGCCTTCTCGCTTTCATCGTCAGAGCGTGGAGATCATTCTCCGACAGCCGGCAGCCACGAGCGAAGAATATGGAAACGCTTAGGATGTAGACAAACAACTAAACGCACCTAATGGAAGCGCCCGTGAGGGCGCAAACAATTCAAACAGCCACAAAAATCGATCGGTGCAATCGATTGACACACGAGCATCAGGCGTCAGGCTAGCGTTTGGACACACTTACTGACACCAGCAGGAGAACGATCACCACGCTCTGACGATGGAAGCGAGAAGGCTTTTGAAACGTTAGCCAAAATACAACCTGCTCCCAGAAATCGCCCCTTCTTCCTTTTCCGGGGAGGATGAAGGGAATATTATATCTGGACCTCGAATTTTTGCGCACATTAATAACGCTATATCCACTCAATTATGCTCCCACTGATGTGGGGATGATGATGATGCAAAACGGTAGAACAGGAGACGTACATTTCATTTTCATCCAAAATGATGATTGGCAGGACCATGCGGGCGTACGGCCAACCCACGGAAGCAACTCGGCCGAGGTAGCGATGGGCAATAGTTCGCAGGGAAAGATCACTGCTAATGCTGGACTCCAATGAGTTGCGACAGAGTGGGTGCTCCACAGTGATTACAACACTCTCCAGCTTGCTTGGAAACGAGAAGGTCTGTAAAGCCAGAGGAAGGATTATGTATGACTGCAGTCGCACATATTGTGAGAATGGATAAAAATGTGGAAGGAGGCAAAGTCCAGTTGGGACCTAGTTTCTGTAGAAACTCCAAATGTTAAGGACGCAATGCTCTTGATCGGGGTCTCAGAGCGCAGTTGATAGAGCACTGGCTGTGCTGACACGACACATACGATGGAAGGATAGTTAAACACAGACTGCAATAAAAGACTGGTTTTAAAACGTCACTCAGCTCTTGCTGATTTATATACACATTTTATTTTTGCACAGACAGGCTTTCTATGTTTTTAGAACTTGATTTTACTCTGTTTCACTAAATTTTTGGCATTTTGGGGATTGCGCGCTTTTCTAGAATGTTTTCAAGTTCTAGAATGTGATGGCTTCTTCGAACTGGATCGGACGGACCATCTGCGGGGTTATCCCTTTACAATGCAGAAGAAGATTACCCATATGGACGTTCATCGTTCGACGTTCATAATCATCATAATCATCTTCTTCTTCTTCATCATCATCCTCATTATCATCATCATCTTCTTCTTCTTCATCATCATCATCATCATAATGGCGTGAAAACAACAGGGCGGCCGCGACGCCGTTGTGATATAGTATTCTTGCCGCTCGGTGCAATTATGATAAGTGTCAACAGCAGTATCATACACACGCACACACACACACACACACACAGTTCGGCCCCACCTCATGGGGTGCGGGCAACCGCTTGACTGACACACATAAATGTGTTTACACTTAGCACGACTCTCACGGCATCCATCTCACTGCCCTTCTTTCGCTCCCTATACGCGCCAATGGCAAGACAAGGCCAGGGCAACAGGAAGTGGTTGCCGTGGCTGACAGAGCTAAACAGTCAGTCTACGCGTGTCACATACTGGCTCCAAATTCTACACCCAACGAGCTTTTTGGGGAGCGGGGGTGACTTCGGATTTCCCATAAGTGAGAGTGTCATGCAGGGCAGCGCAAGGAGTCAGCTCACTTTAATCTTCAGTCCTGAGCGGGAAAGACGTTGCTGCGTTTTTTGACGATTTTCTAAGTTGAGTTGACCCAAGTGTGAAAAACTCTGGGCGTTTGGCGGGATTTGAACCCGCGCATCAGAGGAAGCCTTTGCCGGAGGCTAACGCTTAATGATTTTCTAAGTATCACGACAGCAGTTGGCGTATCGGTGCAGTTCTGAGGCATCTCCGGGTTGTTTAAAGTGAGGGAGCTGTGGCGGACAGCCATCAATGCTGTCTCCGCTTAGCTTGTTCAATGCCCGCTGGCCCCAACGTAAGGCAGCTTCGCAGACAGTTGTTTACGACTGGCTTACTCGCTGAAGACCCTTGAAGCGACACCCCCCTCGGGCAACGCAACACACCAGTCAGTCGCACATCATTGTAATTTAAAAGCAGCTGCCAGCTAGGTCTCTTTGTGACACACACAGTCGCACACTCTCAGGCGTGGCTGGACGCAGTCAACACCATTCCTTTCCTTCGCCAGTGGACACTACTGGCTGGGACAGCAAACCAGGATTCTGTGTACAATAGGGCCCTCATTCTGGTGACTTTTGTCCTTTTACCTACAACTCGGGATTCGATCTGAGGATTGAAGTTGTTGTAACGGATGTACAATAACGCCTTTGTGAGTCCCCAGAGAAAGAACACGACAACGGCAGAAGTCTTTGGGTGTTGGAGGGACAAAAATTTAGGGAAACGAACGTGTGTAAGACACGCGGACGTGTAAGACACGCAACGGCAGAAGTCTTTGGGTGTTGGAGGGACAAAAATTTAGGGAAACGAACGTGTGTAAGATAGGTCCCTTGGGCCAATCAGATTTTCTTCTGAAATAGTGGCCGGTCCCATTGGCTGTTGGCTCAGTGGATGACTGTAGTTTGAATTCAGAATTATCGATCGATTGACGGCTTGTGTACGTTCACCCGTGTAGGCCGATCGATAGCCTGCTTAGGATGCGGCTATGGCTTGCAAGCTACTGCTTGCTAAGGCTGTTCGTTAGGCCGGCCAAACAGAAGTAATCCGAGTACAAAGCCCCTATTGCTTACACACTGCTTAAGGTATATGAATCTTTCTCGTTTATTTGTTATACTCTTATAAATTAAATTGTATTTTATAGAAAAGGTAAACGTGTGGCGGACAGCCAACAATGCCGGCCGACTTTCTTGCGCGTTTCGACTCGCTGACCTGAGGATCCTTAACCGACTTCATCATATACGCCTACACCCGCGTCCGGATAGTCGCAGCTGCCTCAGGGCTACTTAAACACGCTCCCCCTCCCCTCTTGGTCAACACAGCATGGACCATTATAAATGGCACCCCAACACACCAATCGAACATGACTTGCACTTGCATCATTCGCCTAGAAACTCGCAGGCCTGGTTGGACGCAGTCAACACTAGCCCTGTCCGTCGCCAGTGGCCACTGCCGTCTAAGACAGTAATCCAGGTTCTTGTGTACAATAAAGCTCTCATTCTGGTGAGTTTTGTCGTTTCCTACACCCCGGGATACGATCTGAGGATGAGAATGATCCGAGTACAAAGCCCCAACTGGTTACACACTAAAATTTCCTCCTTTGTACACATTTGGTTGAAAATAAAACCCTCTCCAAAACGATTGATCGAAGGGTATATTTCGGCTAAAATACTTTTAAGATTGCCGAATAATTGCAAACACAACCCACCCCACCCTACCGTTGCACTTAAACTAAGGGTTGACAATCTACAGGTTTTACAGTTTCCGCCTACGGAAAAGCACACAGTTTTCTAAGCTAGGAGAAAGAGGTCACCCAGTATTCACAAAAAGTTGAAATGGATGTGCACCATACGCTGGTTTCATGCTCTTAAAAACTCTCATAACTATATGCGCTTTTTTAACCAAAACATAAGCTTTCGTAAAGCATAAAATTGAAAGACAAAACCTGTTACGAAAAGAGTTCAAGAAACAATATTTTTCTGCCTGTCTTTTTAAAAATAAAATATATTTGAGAGCTTCGAAAGTCAATGGGAGAAATATCACACTACTTAATAAGTCAGTACTTGCAATCAGTTGTTGTTGCAGGCGCTAAGAGAGGAACCCTTTCAAAAGTCGGCATTTTGGAAGGACTAATGTATCTTGGGACTATGCCGAATGATATAACAACCCCACTGAGGCATGCCACACGAACGCAGGGCACTGGACACAGTCGGACAATGTCCACCGTGTGGCCCACAGCAAAATAGACCAGGAACGGTGACTCGCGTGTGGGGATGTGTTTTAAAAGATAGCAGACTTGCGCTGCAGCTACTGCGCTCTCTCCGTTCCCCCGTGCGCCTGTGTCCAACGTCAGGACAGAGTCCGGAGGTGGGATCCGGCTGACGCAACCGGAGCCGACCCTGACCGTACCACCACGCCTGATTCCGATCTCACGCAGTGGCAGTAACATAAAGGCCACAGGTGGCTGGTGCGGCGTGAACCTGCACGTACGCGTGTCATACCCCCCCCCCCACCCTAATGTCCAGCATTTGTTACGGCAGTAACACCTGTAGTGCCCTGACCTTGTTAGGAGTGTAGTCTGAGCAAATGCTAGCAACCTTGCGGGCTCTCCTGAGGCTTCGTGCCTGCCAACGACTGCAACAATGATTACTTTGTCAACATGAGGGCTGCCTTCAAGATCATATGACCTAAGCCTCTGGAGAGGACACACAAATACACAAGCCTACGCGCCTGCCAACTGGTTGCATGGCCTTATCCCAAGCGCCCAATGATGCCACAAGCGAATATGCTTCTCACTATTTTACAGTAACACATTTTATGTTGGATTTATTATGTACACAAGAGACTATTCTGACTGCTCACACGCACCCGTTAAAATTTGTACATGTATATATGTTACTCACTGTTTATAGTGACATATTTTATGTTGGATATTTCATGCATACTGTTTTCAATAGGGTCTTCAAAGGCATTGCCTACTACCCTAAATATAATGAACTACTATACTGAACTAAGTCAGTCACTCCAGAGACAGTGAATTGCAACACGGACTGCGAGGACATCGCAAGTCCGTCCCCATTGCGGGGAGACTCAGCGCGCTGGAGATCACCCAGCGGCAACTACCATCCGGAGAAAGCAACTCCCGGTGTAGTACACAATAAACCCTCCTCCAGGTGGATTCCAAAGTGACGCCCTTCTTATTGTGTTCTTCCTTGGTGATTCCAATGGGTGCTACAAAGTGCTACCATCATAACACTGGCGACGCAGGTGAGATTGTTCCTCGTACGTAACACGCGTGAGTGAAAGGTTATAATATGGGACTAATCAGATTGTGTCCTCATGCGGCTAGCGGCTCGATTGGCCATCTGGTCACCTTTGTCCTGGCTGCCTCGTATGATTTCGACTCCTTCATGCGCGCCCGTCCGCGCGCGTCCTTTTTGTTTGTGAGCGGACCGACAGCGTGACCAATAACAGACCTAGCCCCCAGGTTGGTCCAGCGCATCAACCCCGCGGCCCGTTTAGGGGGGCCTAGCAGGGCATCAGCGCTGCCTGTACCGCAGCATTGAATCCTGATGGCACCTATCAAAACACCTTGTTCATTCGGCTTCCTTGAGCACAAAAGCAAACCTATGAATATACTGCTGAGATGAGCCTAGCAGATAGAAAGCCTGCGCGGGCAGCCGCGCGCACAGCAGGCTATCTATCGGCCCACAGGCAGCAAAACGCAACTTGCAGTCACATCAATCGATAATTCAAAATGTAAGCTGAATGTTAACCGCCAAGTCCCAGCCAATCACGCCGGTAGCCAAAAGCTGATTAGCTCGATTAATCTAGCTCACAGTCGTTTGTTGTCCTAAATTGATTGTACTTGTTACACTCAATGACTTGCGCAAACTTGCTGTAACGTGCTTGTCTGGGTAAACTCTCTCTCGCTGGCCGACTGGTCTTCCCTCTGGCGCTCTTACGGGCTCTTTCGTTCGGCGTTCTTGTTAAGTTAAAGTACAAGGCGCGGGTCACAACATATACAAGCAAATATCAGGAGAAGGAGGAGGACAAACCTGAACACCAATGCGCTTGATTTCGAATTTAAACGGCAGACGCGACAGACTTGGAAAGTGGACCTCGACGGGACGTGGCAGAGAGCAGTAAACACGCATGCACTGTGTATAATCACGTAGAACATGCGCTCTGTAGAAGCCTTCCTCCACCTCCTCAGTGAGCAGAGACTCGTAGGTGGCCCGCTCGGCCTCCGCAGCGCTGAGCGGTGCCCGGGCCGCAAAGAAGGAGTTACCCCGATGACAGTTGCGCGCCGCGTCGCTAGCGCTCAGTCGAGCAGTGCAGGGTGCTAGCGCGGCGAACATACGCTCCTCGTCAATGAAGGGAATCAACACCACGGACTCCCAGGAGGCCATCTTCCCGTTCAGGTCCGTTTGAAAGTCCGAGGGGAAGAATTCAGCCACGGGGGTGTCATGCGAAGACAGCAGCCAACGGTAGGGTTCGGGGACAATGCTGGCGCTGGCCGGTGGCATGATGAACATCTGCTGTTCAAACGGCAACATCGGCTTGGAGTCGCGCCGGAAGGTGGTCCACTCACGACCGTGGTCGGGCGCGCCGGCAATGAAACGCTGTGTGAAGAGGAGCAGATCGGTGGCGAATGGAGCATAATGGTAGGGGTAGTAGAAGGACCAGTCGACCACCGCGGTGAAGTAGTAGTCCAAAATCCACTGCAGGGTCTGGATGTAGGCCGAGCAGAGCGGCATCAGGACTCGGGAGAGACGAGCCTCCTCAGTCTCTTCAGTCGATTCGCCCTCGACGACAGGGGCAGCGGTGACAGAAGCCCCGCGTTTGCGGGTGGTGGTGGCGGCGGCGGTGTTGCCACGAATGTCGATATTGAGTTTCGAGAGGTAGTAGTCCTTGCGGTGCATTCGGTAAGCCATCAGGTCTTCATCAAAGTCTTCGTCATCGTCGTCACAAAACTCCGCCTCCTCAGCGGAGTCGTTGTTCATATTGGTGTCGGAATCGTCAGCTTCTTCTTCCTCTGCCTCCTGCGCTGAGTCAACTTCTTCGGCGCCTTGCTCTGTGCGTTCGTAGATGAGTAAGCCATTGAAGCAGTTGTCCGATCCCGCGTGCTCGACCACCTTCTTGGCAAGAACTTAAAAAAGCATGATTAATAAATAGATATATTTTTGAAGGCAAATACGTTATTTGAGCAAACAAAGGGCAAAACTGCCTTGTAGAGCCCCGTAAAGATATTCCCCCTGACAAAAATGTTTTGTAGTAAAACATTTAATTCTAGGTTAGTGAGTGTAAATGAATATTTAATTGTGGTAAAAGTGAACAAAAAATATAAAATTAAAGAAAATTTTAATTGTTTTAATGTACTAAATAGAGTCAAATCCACCAACAAAAACTCCCGTTGCTCAGGTTACTGATAACAATTGAAGGAAATTCACACTTATATTGGTGGAATTGAACGAAAAAAGCGAAATTGGATCTTATATTGGCGAAATTCAACAAGAAAAAAGGAAAGTCGGGTTACTAAAAAGTAAAAGTAGGTTATTGTTATAAGTCAAAGGCAAAAAGGACCTCTAAAGACAGTCCTGTCAAACAAAGTAATTGTATTAAGGCGCATTTTCGAAGCTGGTTCTCGTGGTCGTCATTAGACAAGAGTGTATGTTTAAAGAACAATTAAAATTTCAAATGTGTCAAAAAATTATTATTCGTTTGATGCGAACGCAAATAAGCGGCTGCAGTTGGCTTCAAGTTGGATTAATTGCTTCTCGTCTATTCCAATTTTTGGAGAATTTTGTACACGGCATCTAACTCAATATGCTAACTGATACATGATTCATCGGAGTAAATGGCCACAAGATATCCCCAGTCTTTTCTGGAGGGACAAACTCCGACGATGCGAGTTTTGTCCTGTACGAAGGTGGGTTCTGTATCAAGGCTGTGCATGGTAACTTGGGACAGATGGTCACACATCTTCACTGCCAGCGGATGTTCATGGATGCATGCGGAGGCAAAATTTCCTTCTTTGGCCACAGCATACGCTATCACAAGTCTCGCGTGGGATTTTACAGAATAATCCTTTCTTGCCGAGGTAGCCAACCCTATCCTTAGGGTGTACAAGCCAGGTGCGTAAAGTAGCCATCGGTGTGTGCGCCATTTTTATTTCGTATTTCCACAAGTGATTTTCAACGAGTTCAGACATTCCTTCTATAAGGATGGATTTGCCAGGTATACGGGATTATTTGCTTTCCTGTATAGCCAACAAGCTATAACGTACTCCCGACAGAGCTACTAGCTAAAAGCCCAGACACATGTTTTGCCGATGTTTCTGCTACTTCAGAGTGTGCAGCGGAACTATTTCAGTCGAGCACAATGAGGATGCAACTAAAAATAAAAGTGTCTCAGACGAGGCTTTTCGTACAGAAAGGCAGGATGCCATCGAAAAAGCTGGTTCAGCCCTACGGTGTCATTAAAATATTCAGGAGTGTAAACTGAAACTATGATTTCAGAGGACTGAATTGAAGCACAGGGGGGCTTTTTTCGAACGCCACTCAAGATGTGGGTTGCTTTACGATGTAGGTAGACGATGAAGATAGACATTGCTGTTAAAATTCAAAGAAGACGTTAGTGGACATTTCCATGATAGTACAACTCCAAGGGCCTCAAATAACAATGCGACGTCTCGAACTTCGCAATCGTTTTGACGAGCTATGCTGACTGTCACCGCGTGGTTTAGTTTACTGTAATAAATTGCATGTTTTAGTGTCTAGAAAGAAAAGAGCGCTCGGAGTGCACACAGTGTACGAGAAACCCAACTTTTTAAAGGTGTGCATAAACAAATTTCGGCCACCACACAGACTTAAGGATTCTATTATGTAGGAAGTTTGGCAGATTTTCTTAATTTATTTGACCCAATTGTGAAAAAAACTCGCACCCTTCAGCGGGATTTGAACACGCATAGTACGGAATGCCTTTACGCGAAGCCAATACTCTACCAGGTGGGCTACAACTGCCACACCTAGGGATGTGAGTTTAAGCATACTTTGATCGATTTAGCCGCCCAACTTTGCCGCTCATATTGAGTCCACCAATACGTAACAGCAAGCTGACTTCCCAAGCAGGATTTCCTAAGTAATCATCTAGAATCCACCAGAATGACTTCTAGGCTGACCTAATTATTCAGGAGGTTTGGCAGATTTGCTGAATTTAGTTGACGCAATTGTGAAAATACTCGCCGCCTGGTAGTCATTCTGATGGATTCTAGATGATTGCTTAGGAAATCCTACTTGGACAGTCAGTTTGCTATTCCGTATTGGTGGATTCCATACGAGCGGTAAAGTGGGGCGGGTAAAATCGACAAGTGTGAGTGAATTGATGGCGCGAGGTGAGGCGTTTGTAGCTCAAGTTAGCTCAACTTATGACTTCTAAGTTTTGGTACATGCGTTAATGCCGATTTGCGAACGGTTATCAATAGTTTGCAAACTTCGGAATGTTGCAAGTATTCTGGACCGTATTGTAGTAAACAAGCTACTGAGCATCATAACCCTATTCACAGATGTATTTGAAAGAGTGTTGGCGACTGCAAAAAATTAGAAAACCACCAAAGTTGGCATGAAATTATACTTTTTCAAGGCGACAGAAAACTTTTTTGTCCACAGTTGTAGATGAACACATTGGCTGTCTAAAAAAGTCCTCCACACTGCACGTGAACTTTTAAAGCCGGGCAACTAGCACTTTCAAAGCAGTAATACCTAACCGGGTATGAGCTTCTATTCGTAATAATTACTGTAGAGTTCGAGTGCACTAGATGTACCTGCTTCAAGCCGGTGTAGATCAGCACACATGGATTGTTTTTACTTCGTGTCTTTTTTAATTGAATTCAGAACCTAAAAGTGTGCTTAGACAAGTGGCACAGTCCTATAATTCGAGGGGATCAGAAATATGTAAATAGTACCTTTATAAACAAAGTCCCCAAGCTGAGAATCAGCAAGATAGAGTCAGCTTACGCTGGAATAAAATATATAATTCAAATAAATAATAAGGGAAGGATTCGAACCCACACAGGAGGGAAGGCCTTCTACGCAAGCCAACGGTCAAACTATTTGAGCTACCAATGCCACGCTTCACACCGTGAGTTTATTCAAACATGGATTGATATTACCCGCCCAACTTTGCCGCTCGTTTGGAATCCACTAATACGGAACAGCAAGTTGACTGCCCAAGCAGGATTTCCTAAGTAATCATCTAGAATCTACCAGAATGACTACTAGGCTGACTTAATTATTAAAGAGGTTTGGCAGATCTGCTTAATTTAGTTGACCCAATTTTGAAAAAAACTTGCGGCCTAGTAGGCATTCTGGTGGGTTCTAGATTATTGTTTTGGAAATCCTGTCTGAGCAGTCAGCGAGCTGTTCCGCACTGGTGGATTCCATGCGAGCAGTAAAGTTGGGCGGATAAAATCGATCCAAGTGTGATTAAACTCAAGGTTCTGGGCGTGGTATTTGTGGCTCAACTGGTAGAGCATTGGCTTCGCGCCGTAAGGCCTTCCCCACTATGCGGGTTCAAATCCCGCCGAATGCGGCGAGTTTTTTTCACAATTAAGTCAACTATATTCTATTATTGCATCGCAAGACCGACTTTGAGACGTTCAACACAAACACCATACCTTACAGTAAAAAGAAATCGGTTCAAAAACTCCGTCACTTGATCAGGAAAGTATCGGAACAACAGAAGCATCCAAAAAGGAGGTGGGGGGGGGGGCTGGAAAGGGAAGAGTTAAATTCGAAGCAGAAAACAGAATGATGTAAACGGGGCTTGAGAACTCACCAGACGACTTTGTAGCCTCCTGGCTGTGCTTGCTCTTTGGTCGGTTGTCCCCGAGTTTATTGGTGGCGATTGGCGGTTTCGAAGCAGGCTCATCGCCAAAAAAGTCGGCGAGGCCGGCCTCCAAATTGTCCGTTGAGACATTCTCAATCTCACTGCTGCCTGCATTATCCAGTTTCAGGACGCGTTTGAGACTCTTCGTAAGCTCCTCTTCTGGACTCTCGTCCTGCTCCTCCTTGTCAGCAGCGGCAACAGCAGGACTCTCATCAATATTGACGGCGGCGGCGGCGCCAGTAGGCCCATCCTTTGGGGGGGAGGAGGGTGATTTCGGTTTGACGGCCGCCTTGGTTTTCGCCGTGGATGAAGACTTCCCAGGGGCAGCGGAAGAACGCCGTGCATCGGACTCAAACCGACTCAGTGACTCCAATTCCTTGGCCATGCGTTCACCGTGTTTGCCCTTCATCCAACGCTGGTCAGCCTCTCGTTCCTCGAACCACTCCATGTCAAACTGGCCAAGAGGTACGATGAAGGTAAAGGATGGGAGTCAAAATAAAGAGAGAGAGAGAGAGAGAAGTAGGATAGTAGGATACTATTTGGGGTTCTGGCATAGTGCTTTCAGTAGGGGGGTTTGAGGGCATCTGCCCTGTTGAATTACCCTACTAGTAACGGTATCAGTATTGAGAGAGCCAGTGAGAAAATCGACGCAGTGGAGAGAGAGAGAGTCGGGTAGACGACACACATGAGTCAGGGACGCAAGTGTGCATTCGGCCTCGGTATTCCACGTGACACAGAACCTTGCACGTGGCCGGGGCTAGCAACGACACAGTAGGTGACCTAACGCATGCAGTATTGTGATCGAAGCTTGAGGGCCAAGTCTGACGTACCTTTGGTCATGTCATTTTGATTTGTTGGTTAGATTTGAAGCTCAGAAAACCTTCTTACGAGCAAAAAAAACGCGGCGAGGTCACTCTGGGATAGTGACGGAAAACAGGCAAGATTTGAGCAAAATCAGAGGTTGCCAAATATCCAAGAAATTTTCTAGGCTATTTACTATCACAGAATGAAGCCTATGTTGTCTCTGCGTCTTTTGCTATAAAAAAAATCAACACAAGCAAAAAAGGCTTCAAGTTTTCAAGGTTTCCTTCTGGGAACCGCAAACTCTGATTGTGAGTTAACGAAAACTACAGTTGGAGGCAAGTGTGTAGAATGGCTGTGGTTTCTAGAAACAAGTAACGTATTCAACTTTAACATAAGTTGATCCACATTTATGAGGCGCTGGACACAAAATACAGTAGCAAAATTTGCTTAACTGCCTCTTGTTTCAGCACGTTGAAAATTTGGACTGTAAGCAAAATGTGTGTATATAATACTGTGAAGATGGACACTAACGAAAAGTTATGTTAAATGTAAGGCATGCAGCAAGATATTTTTTTAAATATAACGTACTTTCCGTTAGAGAATAAGTTAAAATCAAAACGCGCAGAAGGAAAGCAGTATATATGCGGCCACTGTGTTGTGCATTTGCAATTTTTGAATGGGGCCCAAAAGTAAGACGAAAAAACAGAGCGAAAAACACTCCAATATAAAGAAAAAACATGATTTCTTTCATTTTCGGCAGAGAGGCTGTCACAAATTCTCAGAGAAGTCAAAAAACTGTCTTAACTTCCTATTTCAGCTTGACTAAAGCTCGGACAAAGGTAAGGTACGTAGACATTCGTCGGCTAATATCTAAGTAGAACAATTTTTTAAGAGGTAGCTTATGATAAAAAGATTTTGACTGACTTTAGACACATTGGTTGCCAGTGGCTGTTGCGAAATTTTATTTTCCCAGTAATGAGCTGTCATGTTTGGGTGAGTCCACAAATATTACCCAAACAGCCACCTGCATGATACAGAAGATTCAAAAACCCACTTCCTCATCAAATGCTTTTAAGGAATGCAACAGTTGGAGGTCTCTATAAACACACAGAACATGAGTTTGGTCATCTACTATGCAGCTATTCCGTGAGGCGGTGTGGGAGGAAAAGACAACATTTGATTCCCATCCAACGGTTGATTGACTCTTACCGAATGACTGATTGACTGACAGGGAAGCTACTAGCTTGTATTATTCATGAGAATAGCTGCCGAGAGTTTGCTCTTCAGTGAGGGCGAGGGGGGGGGGGTCGAAGACAACACAACTAAGTACTGGTGAAAGCAATGCTTCATGACATAAAGAAAAAGGGCCAATACAATCCCATGAGATCTCATGGGAGTTTGAGAAAACAACTTTGAGGACAGGTTTGAATAAATAAATACGAGTGGGCCCTGTGATAGGAAGTAAAAAATGATAGCTAAGGCTCCATGGACTTTAACCTTCCCAAAGCCTATTTCCATTGACAGAATAGGAAGTAAGGATATAGGAACCCTCACGCCAAAAAGCTTGGCAGCCGTAGGCCGACTGAGATTCCTGATGAAAAGTAAGACAACGGAGGCGGCAGTAGAAGCTGCGACGACAACAACCACCACAACCACTCTGCCGGTAGGAAGGAATGTGTTTCATCTGTTTATACCGATTGCATGGTTGGGTACAAAAACAAGAGATACTGGAATGCTGATGCCTGACGTGCTATCGGTCATCAGCAGGCCATGCCCAACCCCTGTGGGTTGGAACACGCCTGTGACCAGTTGACTAAAATTCCAACGTTCTAACCTTTGAGCTACAATATGACTGTCCCGGTTATTTGCATAGCAAATATTAATAATGGAAACTTGGCCTTCACCCCTCGTTTATCCGTTCTGGAGTGCTTTGGGGCTAACTTCATATTATTAACCGCTGAGTGTTTGTTGGCAGGACTCGAGAGCGAGTATGTACCGAAGGTGAGCGGTCCTTTACCATTGAGTTTATGTTCCTGTTTATGTCTTCCAGCTGCGGACGATTTACGAGTGATGGTGAGAGTCATATGACAAAGTATGTTGCCAATACAAGCGAACATACGAGTCCCAGGAAGCAATTTATAAGAATAAGACTAGATTGCTGGGACAATGTGTTTATTCGCCCGAAGTTTCTACATCCGTCGGGCATTCATCAACAGAGACATGAGAAGGAAACAGTAGCAACCCCGTCGTTGTCATTGTTTCTGCTATTCATGTCTCTGATGACGAATCCGCGACGGATGTAGAAACGTCAGGTGAATAAACATACTGTCTCAGCGATCCCAGCTTACGACAGAAAAGAAGCTAGGAACGGCCTTTCGCGCCTTCCCGGCAGCTGTGCTTAAGGAATCGTTTTACCTACTTTACCAATCCTCATAATTCTTATTTGTCCTCTCATAATAGAGGATGCGGGCACCGAAAGACGCGCAGTTATCCATGAAAAGCAGATAAGCGGTGTTTCAGCGGTATATGAAAAGTAAGCCTCCACCGAGACCGCAAAAATAGCATAAAGCAGCACAACTTGGAAGTGTGGTTCGAACGAACCTGCGATAATTCCTTGAGGTATACATGAAGCCTATCCAAATTCAGTCGTCCAAAGTCATGGAGATAACCTAAAAGCAAGGAAAGAACGAGGGTTACAGAAAACTTCATAAACAGCCAGAAGGTAGGAAAAATAAAAAAGAACGGCGACCGCAACAAAAAACGAACTACAACGAGCAGAACGGTTCTTCCAGAGATTTTGTGATGCTGGAATTTGAGAAGGCATTGTGTAGATTTTAAACACAAACTTGCCAACTGTGTGGCGATCTCGAACTACCTTTCCCTTTTGAGTTGACCCAATTGTGAAAAATGACTACTAGGCTGACTTAATTATTATTATTATTTATTAAGTCAGCCTAGTAGTCATTCAGGTCGATTCTAGATTATTGCTCAGGAAATCCAGCTTGAGAAGTCAAATTGCTGTCCCGCATTGTTGGATTCCATACGAGCGGCAAAGTTGGGCGGGTAATATCGATCCAATTGTGATTAAATCCATGGTGCGAGGTGGGGCGTTTGTAGCTTTGCGGTTAGAGCGTTGGCTTCCGGTAAAGGCCTTTTCTAATTCGCGGGTTCGAATTCCACCAAACTACTCGAGTTTTTTTTTCACAATTGGGTCAACTCAAACTAAGCAAATCTGCCAAACCTCCTACTAATAATTCCCTTTAACCGATCATGTGGGTTAATGTTTACGGCTTTTATTCGTGTTTGACAGGTCTTCTGATGCCATTAAAACCCGTTTCAACGCGCCCTGGGAGTAGTTACTGTTAACAACAAGGACACGCCGGCCACCGAATCACCCACAGGCAGAACCTGAAACGGGGACACCACCTCAACCGCCTACACTGTTGCCAACGTGTACAAGTAGTTTCATCCTCGGCAGACCTTTAGACATGCATTTCGGACGGAGTCTCAGGACTGAAGAGGGAGGGCTGCATTTGCACGACAACGGCCGGAAATGTGCTACGCAAGGCCTATGAGCAATCAGTTAATTAGACGTCCACGCAACTCACGTGGTGATAGACGCACACGTGTGAGCATGTGCGAACATGTGTGTCGTGTTGCCTTGGCTGAGACTGTAGCTTTTTTAGCCCGAACTTTCTTCCTTCTAGCTCGCTGGCTCGCTCGCTTTCCACGTCTCTCTCTCTCTCTCTCTCTCTTCATTCGGAATTCCGGGCGCCATGGGATGAACCCTATGGCACACCAGTGGTGCCCGAAGTAACATTTAAAAGTCCTTCCGACCGTTTACTCAGGTGTTGCAGGCAGTCAGGCAAGCGTGGGTCAGCCAGAAACCAACGGCAGAGCACAGTCAGGAAAAAAAGCGCGAACAACAAACAACAAGCAGACTTCTTGTAGGTGAAAGTGCTCCAGTGTGACAGTTGTCAGAACAACTGTGCTCAGAGTCCATTCACAACCATCTTTTGTCCGTTTTGAAAATGGCTGTAACATTAATCCATTACATCCCATAGTTTGAACCACTTTGATTTTTGTTATGAAACTTGGATATCTATGGTTTTTCAAACTTGTATATAAATTAATTTGGGCGAATTTTTTTAAAAATCTCATGTGGATATCAGAGAAATATACCTAATAGGTATAGCATGAAGGTTAAATATGCGTACATACAGACAGATAATAACGAAAGCTCTTAATTTTTAAGTGATTTCATATGAGATCACCGAGAGGTAATGGGTTAACAGTTTGATATTTCAACGAGAGACAATGTTTCGGCTGGGTGACAGGCGTTTACAAACTCCATACGGTTTGTCAGTTTAGTTCTAATCTCATCGGCCACAGCTTCGATTAGAAAACTGTTTTTGTTTGAAGAATGTGTACTAGTTACGCGCTCTTAAATACCGACACCCCTTACTTAGATAAGAGGTGGATCTTCCGATCAACTAAGAATATCCACACAGCAGTAATGTGGGCTAAAACCGTCAGGCCGGCTTAAGAGCGTAGTCGGTAATGTTGTTGCTCTTCTGCAAGAAAGTGTAGGGGCGGGAAACTGAAGGAGAATGCGGGAGGACTCAGCAACAACAGGGCGGCGGACAGTGTGTTAGGACGGTTATGAACAGGAGTCAACACTCGTGCCGTCCTCTAGTCAGGATAAAAAAGAGAGAACGCGCGATAGCGCCATCGCATAAAGGAATAGGTTACGTGCGGACACCACGCGAGGACGCAAAGGACTTACACACACGCGAGAACGCCGCCGGCCGGCTGCTGTCATGCTGAGCTCAGGCCTGGCCAGGGGCAAAGCGTGTGCGCCAAGTGGGACACGATGGCTGCCCGCAGAGGGGCCAATCAATAACAAAGGCTGTTGGTCCTGGAATACGCTGTCACCGACACGAGGCGGCACTTTTCTGCTGGGGACACGTGACTCTGCTGCTGTAGAGACGGGAGTCTGTTGCCCTAGACGAGAGACTGCTACCGAGATTAGACCGACGACAGAACCCACGCTGCTGACGGACACAGAAGACCAAGCTGCCGGACATGCAGACGACAGTGCTGATGTACAAGCAGAAATACTTAAAGTAAACTATCTACTGCTCTCCTGTTCTGCCTTCTCTTCCTACCACGCAACCAGGGGGGGGGGTATAACAAGTGTCGACGCAGGCACACCCAAGGTTATAACACAGTGCACTGACATCTAAGCCACAGCAGGGTGTCCGATATCCGCTCCGGTCCTTTTGAGTCTACCTTGACGCGAGACCCAGTTGGGTGAGTGAAGGGCATGTGATAGATGCTGTGCAAGTTTCATATCAGCATAACCTAATTCACGCGCGAGTCACGGTCCCTACGGCCACATGCTCTGGGGCACACGATGGACATCGGCGGTAACAAAGGTCGGCCTGAGAATAAGAAGAAGAAGAAGAAGAAGAAGAAGAAGAAGAAAAAGAAGAAGACTCGATCGCTGGGACAATATGTTTATTCGCCTGACGTTTCGACATCCGTCGTGGATTTATCATCAGACACATGATTAGCAGAAACGGGTCGACCTGTCAAACCGCGATAGGAGGGCAAGCATCGAACGGCGGTGTGAAACGGGCAAAATTGACATGGCGTGAAAATCCAAGGGGAAAAAAATTGATTCTGGCAAGCTTAACAATACTGGGAGTAGACGCAATCACAGTACCTCCATATAATCTAAACTGGTAATATTTAAGCCATAGGAAGGTAGGCTGCTGGTCAGACACTGATGGTGCCTCCACAAACTTGCACAATTTTGGTGCGACACAACGACGGAGCAGCCTATGTGGGGCTTCACAAATGCCATGCCTTATAAGAGACAAGGAAAACCCCGCAAAAAGGGAAATCAACTAAACTTTTGGACTGGGAGAGCATGAACGCGCCGAAGATATCACAAGAAGTGCGGTAACTAGCATGCTATCATAAAAAAATACCCCCTCCTCCAGACCCGGTCCATAACATATGCATACGAGTACCAGGTGTGAACATGAAGAGAAGGCATGTTGAAAACAACAACACCAACGCAGCTGAAATGTAGACATAAGAAATGTTTAAAGTATGCATACCGTCCAGCTTGGGCAGCACCACATGGTAGGTGTCCCAGAGGATCGTTAAGGACTCCGCATGAATATGCATGTTGGGGAGGTGGGGGATGAAATCGTTCCCGAGGAGGTAGGCTAGTAAGATCCAATCGTCGATTATGCGTTCTAGATTATACGGGAATGAGATGGCTTTCTAAAAGAAAACAAAACAACAAGGAGCATTGCAATAGGAGTAGCAATTAGTCCACCTCTCAGAACCCTTCGCTATTCGGTCAGGCGTTCGGCAAGGCTGTGTCCTGTCGTCCACCCTCTTTAACTACGTCATTGACTAGGTTCTCGGGAAGGCCCTTCAGGAAACTGACGGAAATGAGCTTGCACTCGGGCGCCGGTTTACTGACTATTCCGATGATATCGTTTTACTAGAATCAAGCTTTGGCGATCCCCAGTCTATGGTGTCACGGGTGAACGAGGTCGCGAAATCGGTCCGTTTCTCCATAAACGCTTGGAACACCAAGTGTTTTCATGCTGCATCCCTGCCGAAGAGAAGGCACTTCTCCAGATTAGTGGCTGTCAACTTGAAGGAGTCGACAGTTTCAAATATCTCGGAGCGAGGTTGCTGCCGAATGGACAGAGTGAGGAGTCTCCCGAATTGACGCAGCACAACCAGTGTTCTTCAGCCTTCGGAAGTGCTTATGGACCCGACGCGATAATTCTATCTCAACAAAGATCCGCGTGCACCATGCATCTGTGCAGTTCGTTTTCCTATACGGATATGAATGTTGGGCTATGCACTTGGAAGATGAACAGAAACTGGAAGTCTTTGACAACTACTGTTTAGGGAGCATTCTTCGAGTGTAGTACACCAGTTTCGTCTCAAATGAGACAGTCCGCACTCGCTGTGACAAAATCACAAGGATATCCCAGGCCATTCAGGAAAGACGGCTGAGGTGGTTTGGACACGTTCTTCGTTGTCAACCCCAAGAGCTCAGTGCTACTGCCCTCGACTTGAAACCGTCGCGTAATTTGAAACGTCTTAGATGGGGTCAACTGAAAACCTGCCTCGACTCAGCCCGTCAGGACATCGAAGTTATTTTTGGACCTTCGGTTATCGGTCTCCGGCGCTGGCGAAGAGAACGGGTCGAACTCTCCAGGTCTGCGGCCACGGATCGTCGCGCACGGAAAAGCACCATACGAGACATAATTGAGGCCAGCTAGATCAGTCAAGATCGCAGTCGTAACAAGCAAAAGCAAGCAAGCAAATTAGTTCAGCGCGCTGAAGAACTGAGAGGAACTGAAGTCACTTTCACCGGTACCTTCACTTTGACTCTAAGGTCACAAAACGAAGACCAAAAATTAGATTTTGCATAGTGACGAATACGGCAACTTGTCTCGATTTAAGCAGGAGAATGAATCAGACATGGGAAAATGAGAGAGCCCCTGGTCATACAGGTCACATTTCACAGTTTTCTCAGTATCCACATGCAGGACGCTAACCGAACTGGTAAGGGAACAGTCTCGGTCTGTTGTGCCTTGGAGCTCGGTCTAGAGCCTTCGCAGGCAGTAGTATAGCGACTTTTAATATATCATGGAGTGGAATTGACTGCTGGTGAGGTACCTAGATCGGGCCCCAAAGCACAGCGTGCCAAGCATGTTCCCTAGCCAGATCTATTAGCGTCCTACCATCATAATTTTGCTGATAGCAACCGAAAAAGGGTCCATAGCTCAGTGGCAGTAATACACTCCCTGACCAAAAGGTCGCGGGTTCGAAGCTCGGGGGTCGCCACCCTTGGGATTGGGTAAGACTGACCGATGACGGTTAATAAGCCAGAAATGGCCACTCCGGTCCCACTTCATCGCCCGATGAGAATTTACCGAAACAACCACCTGTGCTCGTCAACTACGACGTTGCTCTGATGGGAACTTGTGCTAATTTAAAACATACGGCAAAGTCAACCTGGCCCTGGTCAGCAGCTTTTCAAAAGCCTGTTTTACCAGCGCCTTTAGAACATATTTTTCAGTTGCCTTTCACGCGTGCACTGCTACCCCTAAACAGGGCTTTTAGTCGCCCCAATCGGCTGCCGAAGTCCACTGTGTGCATGTGTGTGTGTGTTGCGGATTTGGCACAGTGCGAAGATGACAACCAAAATTAGTTTAGACAGCCTACGGGTTTGCGCCTCATGGGACTTTTTGTCTGGGGGAGGAGGATTGGGATAAGGACGGTGGGGGGAGGGAGGGAAATACCAGGGGTGGAGACATACGCACACACACACACGCAGGTCGGATTATTTTGCCTAATTTGGTACGCTATACAAGGTCAGTTACCGGAGCGAGGCTGGGCACTGTGTTTCGTGAAGTGCGGGCACCAAAACGTGGCAAAAGAAACAAAAAAATATTTGCCAGGTTTATCGATGCGTACGAAGGGTGAGGATCGTGCTTAAAAGGGTTTGCGCTAGTCGGCCTGCAACACGGCGTCGCCTATTTTACATCGGCGCAGGAGCCATCCAACTGCATTTCCGAACCAAAGAGTAACTGAACAGCTGAAAACATTGAGTTCCCCTTTCAGCACATCCCAGTTCATCCACAGTTTGGCCGCCACAATCAACGTCTCCCACCACCGAGGCGGGTCCAACGGCCGTGACTTGTTCGTGAATCCGTCTATAATGACGTAGCCCTGCACAGCAACTACCACGAACTCTGGTCCCTCAAGCAGTTTGCTCCAAAGGCTAGACAATCGGTGCAGATGGGTACAGACGAGGCGACTAACAAAGCCGAAAAAACGTCGACGCGTGTCATTAACGACCTGGTGCCCAATGCTGATACACCACGAGGACGGTCCGCGTCTCGCATGGGGAGAATTCTAAAAAAACCCATCAACATAGCATGCACAGGTGCATAAATTAGAAAATCGCATTTTGCCAAGACCGAATATCGGTCCCGGTGTGAGCAACAAATTCAGGAGAGAGACAGAGAGTGCGTTCTTAAGTGTTGGACAGACAAAAACGCGGCGCCAAAACATGGCGCGCGACCTTCTGTTAGCGGCTTCTGCAAATATTTACAGCACGAAATCCTGAGCAAGGACTAAAACAAGCAGTACTCGAGGTCGCAATGAAAACTGCGGATTAAGCCACTTCTGCCAGTGCATCTACCATTCGGTGCGAAACATTTTTAAAACCTTATTCTCCCACGCCCTAAGGGAAGACCGATAGGGACACGTGGAAAATCGGGCTGTCAGACTTAGTTACCGATCGAAGTGGACGAAACTTGGTTCCGTAGTTCAACGTATGAGGCTTTTCATTCGAATACTGCATGACTAAATAAAGTCGGTCCAAGTGCCGGACTGTGACTAAAATAGAACTATTTTGTGCCGGCAAATAATTTACACATAGCCATTCCGGTCCCCTCTCATCTGCTACTAATCATTCGATGCTATTTATAGCTCACCGCTGTGTCGCTGCCACAGCCATTTGCCAACGAGGGCGCTCGAACCATCTATAACGTGGCTGCGAGGAACTCCGAATTCCCTAGCTAACGGATATTTGCGACGACGGAAGCCATGGACGGTCGGCTAGTCAATCCACCCATGTGATCAATGAATGCGTTGGTACAAGCTCTCCAGTTTCCATGGCACAAACTAACTCCATTACATTCGGATCTCCATCTTGCCACATCGCGTTATAATGACGAAACATAAGCGGCACTAACTGGTACGTTCCACTCTGTTTCTCTTTCCCCGCATGCCCCTATCAAAAGAAAGTTGGAATCGTCCCTGATTCTGACACCTTTGAACACCCGTAAACCTTTCCCGTGAGTAATATTCGCTGATTGTCGTTGTAAGGACGGCCCAGCACGCGAGTTATCACTCGGGCCATCCTGAGGTCATGAGAACAAAGGAAGCCCACATGCCAGTGGAGGCAGGCAGAACGGGACAAAAACGCAACCTTCGAAGGACGGGCACTACGCAAGGACGCACGCACACGCGAGACCGCCGCAGGCCGGTTTCTGTCCCCGGTAGGTGACGCTGAGGACCCCACCGATGGCTGCCTCCATCGGCCACTCGTGGAGGGCCCATAAGGAGCAATGACTACTGGCCCTTAAATAGCGAGGCTGCGAGTAGAAGGGCATTCTGCTGCTGGGGCACGAGACCTGTTGGCCCATACAAGAGCGCGCTACCGACGACAGAAGACACGCTGCTGACGAACACACAGAAGACGGAGCTGACAGTAAAGTATTATCTGCTACCCTGTTCTGCCTTCTCTTCCTAATACACAACTGAGGGATATAATCAGTGTTGACACAGGCACACTCAAGTTTATAACAGCCGTCAATTTTGCTGTACTACTACAACTTGGATAATGATGCAGAGCTGACGAAGAATAATCCAAAACGGACGCTGGCCAGACCAGACATCTTCAATATCTGCATGAGAATCATCACAGAAGTTAAATTGCATATGTTGGACGCTGTGTGTGTGCCATAATTCATCTAGCCCGCAGGCTGTAAGTCATGTGAAAGAACATTCATAGATTTATATTGCATGCAACACACCCCCACCCCCTCACTTAACTTCAGAGCGTTGGAACACACAAAAAGCGCTCTCTGGAATCCGCGAGACTTAAGAAAACAATTGGAGGACTCTTTGGCGGCAGTCCTGCATGCGAGAGACTCCATAGCTCTTTTGCGGCGCGAGGTCCAAGTCATGAGCTAGAACGAGCACGGAGAAGGGCCCACTGCCTAGCGGAAATAACACTTCAGAAGACGAAGATGCGATCACTGGAACAAGAGTTTTATTTGCCTGACGTTTCGGATTCCGTCGGGAATCCTTAGTCATAGGTAATCGTAAACATGTCTGAGAGTCCAGTTACTTGACCTATGTCCACCCCACTTACGTACCTCTTCATGCTGTGACAGAGCACACTCCTTTGTAGCGACGAGAGCCCCTGATCGTGTCTCAGGGCTTGCACTAAAGAACTTTGTGCTCCTCTGTTTTTCATGGCAGGATCAATATCATGCGAACGGACCAATTCAATACACACCTTTTTGACTGTCTAGGTCCGGGGTCAGCGACCTATGGCTCGCGAGTCAGATGTGGCTCTTTTGGTGACTGTGTCTGGCTCTCTCAGATAAAAAAGGAATAAGAAACTTCAGCTTTTGTGATTTTGGTTCCTCCGCCGCCGAGACGCGTATTAGAATCAATTTAATCTCGACCAATCTCTGGCGTTTCGGCCCCCTAGGTTTGACTTAGCAGTTGCTTCAGTGTTCCCTTTCCGGCTAGCCGACAGCAGCTGCTTCACTTTACTCCTGAGTCCCAACGGCCGCGACAAGCTCGCTTACTAACACTCTACTGAAGCACGACAGCCCCCAGAATTTACCTCAGCGTAGTAAAGGTCACGCTGGCAGGCAAGACTATCTTACGCGCATAGGCCAGCCTGCCTTGTCACCCATAGTCTCTTGCGTTTATGTCCCCCAGACGGACGCATTTATCACACGCAAGCAAACAGTCTTTTCGCGGAAACTTGCCTTGTGTACTAATTAATCGCTCCTAACAGCTGACTGCTTTCCCTCATCAGACAGAATACTTTTAGTGTAGTGGTTATAGTAGATCGCACATTCTTGGCCGCTACACACTCTCCCTCTCTCTTTTGCCCAAAGAAGATGGCGAAAAGAAAAAGAGATGAGGAGAATCGTATATTTCAGGACGAAGGGGACGTATCGATCTAGGTGTGCATGTGAGCAGTCATTTTCACATCTTAAATACAGGAAGTCCATCCTACGATCAAGTCTAACTGATGAAAGCCTCAACACTTGCATGAAGCTTAACTTCACCAACTATCAACCAGCCATCAGCGAATGCAAGCAGCACCAGTAGTCACATTAACAGTGAGAATTATGAGAAAAGTATTTCAAAGAATAAATCCAGAGGTTTATTATACTCACATTTAATTGAATTTTATCCTAAAATATATTATATGGCTCTCATTGAAATATACAGTAGGTGCACTATCGCATGAAATCCAACGATTTTTACAAGTCCCTCTTACTCAAAAGCAGCCCAAGGTGTGGCCCCCAAAGTCTTACAGCAATTAAGTTATGATAATTCTTCACAATAGGGCATATTATTACTTATGAAGGAATATAACGCTTTATGGAAACACCAGCTTTTTTAACAAAGTGGAAAATTCCGACGAAGTGGAAATAGGGCGTACTAGGTAAACTTAAGTTTTACATGTAGAGAAAGCCCGTTCATGCAAAACCACCGAGTCAACAAAGCAGCACAAGTAAAATTACGTTCGAAAATAATCGTTTTTTCAAGTTTTCGAATACATATGCTTCCGTATTACGTGCAATATAATGTACGGCTGTTACCGAAGAGCCTAAATTTCGAGTATGTATTCTAAAACGTTTTCACGAGAACTGCTAGTTGTTTCTTTCGTTTATGCATCGCATAGCTTATTTTGGACTAAGGCAACGACGTTTTCGCTTTATATGCCCCATTGGGATATCACAGTGTTCATATATTTCTGAAGCTCACTTGCAGACATGCCGGTCAGGATTAATAAATTTAAATAGAATTGTTGGGAACACGTGTAAACGTACCATTTTTGTACACGAAGAGTTATTGCCTTCTGCCATATTTTTTGTAATTATTTCGATACTTCATTACGAAGAGGTTCAGATATTCCATGAAATTCTACTTAAGACTTTACGATTTTCACTGGCTTTAGTCAATCGACCACAAATAATGAGTTTACTCAGTGTGCTTACCAAAACCTTCAAAATAAGATATATCTTGAAAGCTTTTACATAAATAACCAGCTTTTAAACTTTTTTTCTTATGCAGTTGTCTTTGTGTGGCATAGTTTCAGAAGCACCCAATCATGTGAACCATTGCCGAGATAAATGAACGTCCACTACAAACGTCGTGGATGAATATGCTCAAGATTGATTCAGAAAAATTCTACAAAAAGTTAGCTCTTCAAAACAAGCTTTACTCATACATTTTGGCGTTTGATGTCTGCGTACTTTAATTTTTTTGATGATTAAGTCAAGATCAGAATGGGACATTTTAGCCACTTTATTGATTCCCCTAAAAATTACGGAAAAATATTCCGTTGTAAATGAAAGGACTAACCCTTCTATATAAATCTGAACAGTTTTCAGTATATTTGGTTACTTCTAGGCTCAGTTCTACAATAACTGATAAAAAGCAGAGTGGCAATAAAATCAACGGTGATTTTTGAGAAAACTGTATCGCAATATCCCGTGACAACTCACTCAAATGTGTGTCATCTTAACTGTCTTCAACTTTTTATTGACTTTACAATCGATTTAATTACTACATAATAATAAAGTCCTCATGCGCATTCCTTGCCTGCAACCCTTCAAATAAACAACATATATTTTTAATTAGGTTATAGTTAGAAACAGCCTTAAACATTTATTACTCAATTTTATGGCATAGAACTTGGAAAATGAGCAAAATAGAATTTTTTCAACTTATTTCGCTCTTATTTTTCCACAAATAGTGTGTTATATCATAATGACACTTACCTGAATTTCAAAGACGCGAAACAAAACTTTCCGTATTGCGAACAGATATAAACAAAAAGTTTTTGCTCTTCATGAGTTTTCTTTCATAGTGCAACATGCACTTACAAGAAGTTCTTATCCGCAACGTCTAATGGCATAGGAAATTTCTCGGGTATCAACAAACGCTGAATTTCACTCATTTTCGCCTCTATTTTAGCCCAGTATACTGATTTGAACGGAAGTAAATTCGATTAAACATCACTTTGTGCCTCGCATCAACCCAATGAACTAAATAATCAACCTCAAATGTGTGTTAAGACTCCCAACCTCCAACCTCTCATCAGATATGGAATCTACTGTATTTCCAAATATTTTCTTTCTTGGCTCTCTGAGTTAAAGGAAAGCGGTCTAGGTCAATCCCCTTTCTGTTTCACACAAAATCGCATACCCTGCCCCACCTTTTTTCTCCTCTTAACGCAGACGACTAGAGATTGTGTAGTGCTAAAACGCGTGTCCATCGCTCACTTCGGTAGGATTAGGCACCCTCATTAAAGCCTTGCGTGTGTGCAGACTTAGAGATCAGATCCTGTGTGTGTGTGTGGCATGCGTAGACGGGCTGTTAGTTTAGTCGGCCACCGGCTCTGTCTTGCCACCAGATCTAACTAAGACCAGGGGGAGGAGGAATAGTCAGGTGAAAGTCTGCTTCACTATAAACCAATTCAAGAGTTGAGTGCTTGCGTTCGCTTTCAAATGCTATGAAATTTTCAGGTTATTTTATGTCCTGCCCACGGTACGCATGGACTTTTTATTGCACACGACAGTTCCACTATCGGCTTCGAAGAGGTCCACCACAGGCCCAACATGGTGGTTATAGGAAGGTGACTTGCGCGTAAATCGGATTAGCGTCAGAGTAGGCTCCTGCTGCATCCATCTTACTATCCGCTCATCTCATGGCCAACGGACGAAGACCGGAGGCAGGAGAAGGCGCAGGTGGCTGGCGCGGCCGGTGCCGACCTTATAAGTGTCGCCACACCAGCCTTGGACTCGACAGAGTCGAAGTGTCATAAAGGTCACGTTAAGGAGCCATTGCAGCCTGACTGTTAGTCCACCAGTCAGCCACTCCACATAAACAGAAGCTGGACGGAGTGCGAGATCCGAGCTACCCCGTCAGTTCGAAACCTTCCAAGCCACGGCTTTTAGCACACCGTGATAGCTTCAAGCGCGTCAGCTGGCTGTACCAGGTGGCAGCTACCAGTAGGATTGCGCATTGATGAAAAAGCCGCAGGTGCGGAAAGCAAAGCTTCCTTACCTCGAGGCATTTAAATTCCATTTCTATGTACTCCCGAAGCAGTGAGATGTGTACCAGACAGAACGGCATGTCTGAAGCCTTGGCCGACCTGAAGGTTGAGCAAAGAATTGGGATTAGAAGGGTGGAGACGGGGTGAGGGTGGCTAGAACTGGCGAAAAGCACAGGAAAAGGCAAATATTTACCAAGTTTAAACAACCTAATACCTCCAACTCGGTCCTGTAGGTTATCAGTGAGACAAAACAGACTAATCCTTGTTGCGACGACTAATGCGGCCAAGCAGAGATAACAGAGTGCCCTAGAACTTACGTTTACCTACAGTCATGATTTATCGACATGTGGGGTTTCCGAGAAGGCTCCTCTCTGCAACATTGTGCTTTAAGTTGTTCAGTCATCCCGCGAATATTGCGGGAGTTACATTGCGAGCCCCGCGAAATTCAAATTTTCGCGAAGTGATATACATGGAAGTGAGTCGGAAAAATCGGCTAGATTGATGTAGTCTGTTAGGCTGATGTTGCCTTCTTTCAGTCACTCATAATCCTGACTATCAGCTGGGACCGGAAACACAAACATGCTTGTTTATTGCCGGAAGCTAACATATTGGTGAGTGTGTCTTTCCTTGTTTGAATAAATGCCCAATCTGCAGCGACAGAGGATGAAAGGTGGCAAGGCGTTGAAGAATTTCGGTTCAATGAAGTGCCTATGATCCGTCTCCTAAATCCGGTCTGTGGAATACCTGCGCCGTACTCGAGCGGGTGTCGGTGCTTCCGGTCCCAGCGAGTACCTGGTTACTTTTCATATTGTGTGAGGTTGGACTGAAAGTTATTTAATACATCAAAACAAGATGTAAGATGTAATAGTGACTTTCTGATTTGCTAAATCCTTTTGGACCGCATCGAACGCCCCCTTTAAAGGCCACACTCATAGACTGTTTCTATAACCGGTACCCTAGTAGAGGTAGTTCGGCGTCAAAATGTTGGGGTAGGATGGGGGGGGGGGGGTAAGTTGTCGATTCGTCTCCAAGAGACAGGTTTTACAGGCTATGCACAACAGATACCGTAGTCAACACATTACAAGGATAAAACAGTACTCAGCCACTTTATATCTGCCAGCAGCATGTACCACGCACTATCCAAAAATGGTCATAGTCGGAGTATGCAGAGGACTTAGAGTGAGTTAACTAGAGCTGGCTGAAGTTGTCGGCCTTAGGCTGATCGATATTTTTCTCACGTTCGCTGCCTCGGTAGCCGTGTAGATATTTGCGTAGGCTTATGACCGCTGTTGTTGCGCACCATGAGCACGGTGGAGGGTGCCAGTAATCCTGCTTCATCTTCCGGTGGGTTCAGGGCTCGTCGCCAGGACGTCTTCGCTCGCACTTTTCTTAAGTTCCCGTAGACCCTGTCCTGGTCTTTATTCACGCAATGGCGCAGGACGTTGTAGGCCGCAGGATGGTCTAAGTGTCTGCTGGCAGACTTGGTGTCTGAATACTGTGTCTCAAACGTCAGTCTGTCCGCTTTTCAAGATGCTTCGGCCTAACATGGTCGCTCCTTGAATATCGAAAGTATGGCCAGTCTCTTCAATATGTTTTGCAGGCTGTGATTATGGGTCTAGCTTTCGAGCCGCCAGGTTGTGCCCATGTAGACAACATTTCGTTCTGAGACTCTGAGAGCGGTGATGTCGGCTACGACTGTCAGCCCAACTTAACATTGCAGGATTGAGTCGGGAAGAAAAGACTGTCGAGTATGGTTTGGTGCTCTGAAGCCAAAAAGCGAACGGGTGGGAAATCGAACAATAGTATGGGAGGGTTTAGTAGAAACCTAGAGGAAAGGGTTGGTCATAGGACGGATAGAACGGACGGGATAGTGCACTAGCGCTTAAAATACAGCAGAAGGCAAACCAACGAGATGCGGGAAAAAGGTGTACATAGTGGACAAAATTTCTACAGCGAGAAAGGAAAAAACCGCTTGATACGCTTGGCCATACATTGGGAGAAGATCCACACACAGTGTCTCTACATAATGCAACCCATTAGTGCCCATACCAGGGAAAAGGAGATGAAAAGACGCACATATTATTCCTTTCCCCCCATTTCGCGGATTCAGCACTAATTACCAGGGAGATTAGGAGTGGTGTTAGGGTTAACGTCAGTGTATAGATAAGGGTTATGACTCGAGGAATTCGGCCCCAGGCCACACTCCCGACAGAAAGGGGGGAGGAGTTCCTATTCTTCTGCCTAAACATACAGATTGCTTCTTAAAAAAGCAATGTGACTTCAGCCAGTTTGCATACACATTTCTTCTGCGACACTGCTCCCCAATGTCTGGTCATCACAAATAACATTTTTACCGCGCAGGAAACAATTAATGGATGCCCAAGTTTCGACAGGTTCTGCAGCTGCTGTGTCCCTATTCCTCCAATTAGGAGCAGAGGCTAACTTTCAGGCTACGCTGGATGGTCCACACACAGACCATTAAGGATCCGTAGTTTTGCTGACTGCACAGATGATTGTCAGACACGTGAAAGGACAGAGTCAGTTGATGTGACTTGTTCAGCCTGACGTCCACTAGCACGTATTCGGTAGCTTTTTAAGTAAGGGTAACTAAAAACCTTTCTGTGATTCACCTATCCACTGTAGGCTCCAATTAAACCAGCTTGTTGAATGCTGTAGATGCGCGATTTTTATCCCACCTTCCTGGTATCGTGAACTAGCCATCGGGCTATGTGTTGCAGGCATCTACACCAGTTTGATATGTGCCTGCGCGACTAGGTGTTTAAATAGGTCACCCAGCAAATGACAGTATGGCCCACTAGGGAGCGCAGACAAAACACACAAACTAGCGTCATAACAGTATGCTTTTTTTCCTCTAAAATTAAAAAGCACGGTGGGGTATACATACGAAGTCTTGCACAGACTCGCAGCCCAGCTGTGACGGTTTGGCTGACAGGCTTGCGGAGAAGAAAAGCTAACAGCTGTGTGGGACACACGTAAGGTATTGTGTGAAACACTCGGGCAACTAAGTGCGCCCAGTTCAATCCTCTTCCTCGGTTTGATAGATGGAGGCTCACAGTACAGCGCCCTAGACGGGGCTGATTGTTGGCCAAGACGGAAGAACTGAATGTGGGTTGGGAGCACCTTCCTATCAAAGGAGCCGCTCCTGCATGCAACTGAAATTAATCATTTAAGTTCAGTTGGATGCAGGAAACCCTAGACAATCGTTGTAGTTTGAAAAAGTCTTTCGCTGAATGCACAAAAGACCATACTCAGTGACTTCTGACCTGTGCCAGCGAAGTCGTCCGTCACTGTTTTCACGTCACCCGGATATCATCGTCAACGGTGAGGCTTTACCGCTGGTCCGTAAGCCCAAGCTCCTCGGCGTCGGATTCGATGCGCTCTTCACGTTTACATACCATGCGAGGGATGTCGCAAGCAAAGTGAGCCAGTGCACCAAGGTCCTCAAGGCTCTCGTGGGCACTTCCTGGGGCTGCTCGAAAGAGTTCCTGACGACCACAATCAATGCAATGGCCAAGCCGCATATCACCTATGCGGCAGCAATCTGGTCTCCTACAATCAGCTCCTCCAGCCTCCGCCGCCTTCAGTCAGCACAGAGCGGTGCCCTGCGAACGATCACGGGCTGCTATAAAATGTCGCCCATCGATCACCTTTATGCGGAGGTTTCTGTCCTGCCGGTCGCCGCACACAAAAAACTCCTCGGCCAGCAGTTCTGGTGGACCTGTTCACAACCTGGCCATCCGAACCAGCATCGTTTCAACGCTCCCGAGCCAAGCCGTAAAGTTCGGACGTCGATCCGAAGTCTCCACAAGGCAGCCGTCGCCTCGTCACTCTCGGATCTACCCATGATGGCTCCGCCATCAGGGCAGGCTACCAGCGCCTTCACCAGAGAGCCGTTGTGGACGCTATATCCAGCTACCATCCCCCGGTCCTTCTGGGTGGCTATCCACCTCTGATTGCCACCTCGGAACGTCATCTACCACGGGTGACTCGCTCTACCCTGGCGCAGCTTCGCAGTGGCTACTGCATGCTCCTTCGCCAGTACCAACACCGGCTTGACCCGTCTATACCTGACTGCTGTCCAGACTGCAGCGTCTCGCCGCATGACTGCCGTCACCTCTTCGCCTGCAGTTCCCGACCAGGCACCCTACTCACCCCCGAGGAACTTTTGCTCAAGCCGGCCGAGGTCGCGGCCTTTCTCCGTCTCCCAACTGCCCCCAGTTTGGACTCCGGCGGGAACACCTGATCCAACATGGGCTACCAACCAACTACTGACGTGTGTGAACTGGATTATTGACAGGACGAACTGCGCAAAACTAGCCTAATGCACCCTAATACAAGCGAACATGCGAGTCCCAGGAAATAATTTAGAAGGAGAAGACGACTTGATCGCTGAGAAAATAGGTTTATTCGCCTGAAGTTTCGAAACCCGTCACGGATTCCTCATTAGAGATATACAGAACAGTAGCAAAAACAGTTTGCTTTGCAGTTTTTGCCGCTATTGTTCTGTGAGTATGTCTCTGATTATAATAGCGGGGACAGGGAGAGGACCCAGGTAAGTCTGGCTATGCCCGACTGCTGTTAATGGGGAGTCTATGGCCCCAGAAGACTAAGCATAAACCTCAGCAACAACGTAAGGCTGTAGGTGTTAGGACGGTGCGGAAAAAGGTGAGGTCAACGACTCAGCGCATTCCTTTCTTAAATATAAAAAATTGACGCGTTTGGAGCTATGACGGTGCGCTAACAGCCGAAACCTGGAAGGTTGCCACTGACGGGATAACTCGGCCGCGCGGTCAGCCTAGTGTGTTGTGTTGTGGAGAGGGGCTGACTGGTGGACGTAGAGTCAAACTGCAATGGCTCATTCTTAATTTGGCCTTGATTGTACTCCCGCTGAGGTGGGATCTGAGCCAGGTGTGGCGGCACGGTCGCGGGCAGCTCCGGCCGCGCCAGCCACTTGCGTTCTTTACGGTCTTCTTGACTCTGTCTCGATACTGCGCTCAGGTGGGGGGAGGGGACCGAGGATGAAGAAGATGCAACGCAAGTCTACTGTCACTATGATCCAGCGCAAGTCACCGTTCCTGCACCAACCTGTTGTGGAGCGCAGGGTGGACCTCGTCGAAAAGGATGTTCAAGATATCGGGTTTCACATGAAGATTCAGGAGCGTTTGTGAGACTTAAAGCCTACCCTCACCAGATCTCTCCAGCCAATCAAATCGGTTAAGGGGCTGGCTGGCTAGTAGCCCTTGTTGGATCAGGGGAGCCCCGCCGGGTGGGCCTCAATTCCAGCGGCGAGGAGGAGGAGGGGGAGGAGTCGGAGGAGGAGCATGGTCGGGAGGGTCAGCTCCATCATCAGAAACATAGATGGAGAGGAGGGGAGATAGATCCACCGTAGGCAGATTATTGTAGCAGACCTTGGCCGCCGTGAGGGCGGGTGGGAACGCGACGAGGACGCGTCTGCTGTGGTGTCCTCAGTTAAGAGGCTGTTGTCGCTGGCGTCAGCACAACTTTTTGGAGGCAGAAATAAAAGTCAGGTCCCCCGAATTCGGCATCCAGCCAGCTTTGTCAGCTTGCGATCGTAGGTGCGGTGATGAGTCGATGGCTTTAGGGGATTTGTTAAGACGGATGCGGAGGTGTTTGAATAAATCTTAAGTGGCTCAAAATGAGCATTGAGTGTAGCGGTACATTGAAATTTGTCGTGGTTCTTATCGAGCAGCAGACTGTAGCTGTGAGTGAGTAGTTGTCAGCTGAGCAGCTGGGGCAGGCTCAGGGCTGAAGGCAAAGTGCTGACAGTGTCCGAGATCCCTTACCGCTACTTCACCACCTTCAGTATCCTCCGAAAGCAGCCTAGATAGAGGTAGTTGATTCCCCTCGTATAATTACAACCGACTGTTAAGATCGCCACGCCGAAGTGAGGCGTTTTCAGTCTTGTTGTATATTCTCAGCCTGCTCCGACGACTTCATACTGCAGTGCCATATCCACCAAATGCTTGACGGACTTCAAAGAAGAGAATTACAATATCGTCTCAGATTCTAGTACTTCAGGAGAACGCGCTGCTTGAATAGTTTAATCGGTCCACGCTGGTGGAACAGTTGCCGATAAGAATGAGTAAAGGTTGCATATACCATCACTTTTGGTTGCGGTTGAGCAACAGCAAAGGTTTTTAATTGGTTTGATGATTAATCCGAAGTTAGCGCATTAAGGTTCAGGCTCCTCTGAATGTTGTTCGGTGTTTGACTGTCCGAGGGGTGAGAGGGTGTGGGGTGGAGGGTGGTCATTCGTCGTCGCGTTGAAGATTTTTCCAAAGGCGTACGTGCGCAGAACGTTGAAAAATTGTCCGCTGATTGGACAATGCTGCCCAGGTATGGTTGCTTTCCATTAGAAGGCTCCATTAGGATTGACAAAGACGACGCTGGAGAGGGCAAGTGCGAATTTGCAATCGCTCTCTTTTTCCTACCTAATTTGTCACTTTCCAGACTTCCGTGGTCGATCTGTGACGCGCGCCACCATTCCATTACAAAACTGTGGGACAAGCAATGCGAACTTGCATCAATTATTCTTCTGAGTCAGCAGCATTTAAATGTCAGCCTTAATTTCCTGACATTGCCTCTGATTCCGCTGTTCCACGATATTTTTGCAACCTACCGTTACTTTCTGGTGTTAATCACTGCACCAGATTTAATAACAACCGACTAAGGGCGCGGGCTAGAGTTTTACAGGTGCCAAGGAAGAGAACGATGGCTCAGTGATTTGTCGGTTTCCCGTTCGCTTCCAGAAGGAAACAACACTGACGCCCTTCGGGGATGTGTCTCCGACACTGCATGCCCTAAAATGGCACAGTTATTTGATCGAAAGACTAGAGGTCACGGCTAGATGTGTAGACAGCACGAACCAACATTTATATGGCTCCTCTCTTAGCATACACAAACAACGGGCCCCAGGTGGATACCGAATTCTTCAAAGGTTCACGACAAAGTGTAGCGATTGTAAAATTAGCCTCAGCCACTGCCTACAAGAGCGCACGTCACACCTCCGGGTAGACATTTGCTGCATTGAGAAGGCGAATGATTGGTACCGCGGAGAGAATTTCATAAAGATGACTTGTGTGTTAGTTGGTTCCTGGTGAGCAGGTCATGCGCAGTTTTATAATTCCGTTGTCGCATGGCACCATGGACTGGAGAAAGGACTAACTTAATCGACCATCTAGCGAGAAGAAACTTCAAACATTTCTTTTAAAACATCCGACAGAGGTGTGGTTAAGGGTGGGGGAACACTAAAGCCAGGTAAAATGCGATGAAAATACGTCCACCCTCTCCCCTCCCCCTCGGATGTATACCAGGATAAACATTTCGGGATTTCCGGTGCTCCGTGAAGTACGGTCGCAGGGGAGAAAGCGAAAAAGCCGACAAATGCATGTAAATTTCACGTTTGTAAGAAAGTACTCACTTTGCCGTGAAGACATTCTCGCGAAGAATACATATATTGGGTTCGTGGGTTGCAAGGCCGAGAAAAATCTGGAAAAATAAATACAATGTGACATGAAAGTGACGCGCGACGACGGAGAAAGAAGGACGCCGGATCCAGGGCGGACAAAAGCAGTGCTGCTGGTAAAGGATAACACCGGCAGGGAGGGGGGGAGTAGGCTGGATCACGTGATCACGTGATCACGTGATTCGCCTACGACCGATTTTGGACTGTAGTTATAGTTGAGTAGCAGAGAGGCTGATTAGTAAGACTTTAAAAGTCTTAGTGAAACATCGGGATACACAACCAACAAAAGTCCCAGTGGCTACTTCTGCTAATAGAACATAACTCTATGGGACTACTAAAAAGGACCCTTTTTGCTGGAATTGCAAGAATCAGCCGAGCGTCAGTACGCGACCAGATTAGTCAATGCCTCTCCCAGGTGAATCTGAATCGTGAACTCCTCTGCTGCTTCACGACAGTCTGACTGTCGACTCTGACGAGGTCCACCGTACGCACCACACCAAGTTGGGCGCTGGGACGGTGACTTGCACGTTAGCTAGTTTATAGTGATAATAGACTTGCGCTGAATCTTTCGCAAACTCATCCACCTGGCCCTGGCACCCAGGTGGCTGGCGTGGCGTGAGCCTACGCCTAGGTGTGCCACCATACCCCCCCCCCCCCCCCGGGAACCACAGCAGACGCGTCTACGAACCGCGTTCCCACCCGCCCTTTCGGCGGCCAAGGTCTGCTACACCCATCTCCCTACGTTGGATCAAATCTCCCCTCCGCCCAATCCGTGTTTTTGAGGACGGAACAGCCCCTCCCGGCCACGCTGCTCCGACTCCTCCTCCTCGCCGCCGGAATGGAGGCCAACCCTGGACCTCTCTGGTACTGCTCGTTCTGCCGAGTCCGTCTGGGCCGCCACGACTGGTCTGTACGTTGCGGCTCCTGCAATGGCTGGTGCCATCTCCGCTGCAGTGGCCTCGCCACGGCTGCCGATTGGTCGCCCGCCTTCGCGTGTCCCAGCTGTCCCGTGCCCCCACCGATCTCCATGCCTCCAGCCCGTCCAGTCCTCAACCCAAATCCTCTGGTCTCCGACCTTGCCTCACCACCTGGTCTTAAGATCTTACAATTCAACGCCAACGGCCTCCTTGGGAAGCTTGACCAGCTCCTGGCCTTCATGCGCTCGCACAGCATAGCTGTGGCGGCTATCCAAGAGACAAAGTGGTCGAACTCCACTAAGGTCCCTTCCTGTGCCGATTACACGATTGTCCGTCGCGACCGCGGCCGCAACAAAGGCGGAGGTTTGGCCTTCCTGGTGGACAAATCCATTGCTTATCACCAGCTTCCCCTGCTTGGAGCCGATCCCACGGAAGTACTGGCGATTTCCCTTGACATTGGCCCGGCGCCGCTAACCGTCGTGAACGTGTACATCCCTCCAACTTCCAGTTGTTCTCCCGGTTTCACCGCCTCTATCGCTCCCTACTTACCTTCTGGAGACAGGCTGGTGCTCGGTGACTTCAACGCTTACCATAACCTATGGTGCTCTAACTTGGCAGCTGACTCCCGAGGAGAAGCTCTGGCTGATGAAATAGAACACGCCCCCTTTGCCGTTCTCAACGAGAACAGCCAAACGCGGCTCCCGAACAACGGCGCCTCCAGCTCGCCCGATGTTTCCCTCGCCAGTCTCAGTCTGGTAGTCTCCACCATGTGGAAGACGGAAATCAGCCTGGGTAGCGACCACCTCCCCATTGTGCTCGAATTGGCCACCGCCGCCGAGCGTATCAAGGCCCCCAACCGGCACTTCATTAATTTCAAGAAAGCCAATTGGGCAGCGTTCACGACCGAATGCGAAGCCGAGATCGATGGCCTACCGCCTCCCACCTGTGTCCACATGGCGGAGCGAGCCCTTCGTCGACTACTTCTGGCAGCAGCAAGTCACCACATCCCTTACGGCCGCATTCCCCTTCTCCGTCCTAACTATCCGCCCGAAGCCTCCCGCCTGGAACGAGAGAGAGACGAAATACGAGCGCGTGATGCCAGTGACCCGCGCGTTGGCGAACTGAATGGCTTAATCACTAAGACTATCAACGATGGCAAACGCCAACGCTGGCATGAACTAGTTTCAGATTGTAATTTCAGCGGCAACTCAGCTGCCACTTGGAAGCTTTTACGCAACCTGACCAAACCCCGGGCTGATACATCAAACCAGTCTATTAGCTTTGGGGACGGCAAGTTCATTTCCAACAACGGTAAGATCGCCGCGAAGATGAACAAGCTGTTCTTGCCCCGCTCGGCGCCCAGTCCCAAAAGCCAGCGCCCCCTTCTTCGCCTCCTCCATAAAGCCCCACCCCCAGACATTTCCTTTTCGGCTGATGCCATCCTCACCACCGTCAAGAAAATGAGAGCTTCGAAAGCCTTAGGACCAGATGGTCTGGCACCTATCCATGTGCGCCACATCGGCCCGAAGGTGGCTGCCTACCTTGCCGCCCTCTTCAACCTTTCACTGGGAACTTCAATCATCCCTGATTGCTGGCGCCAGTCGATAATCATCCCCCTGGTCAAAGCGGGTAAGGACCCCTGCCTAGCGACCTCTTATCGTCCAATTGCCCTCCTCAGTCCATTGGCGAAGATCCTGGAACGGCTCATCCACCCAATTCTGACGTCTGTGGCGGAACTATCTTGCCACCAACATGGTTTCCGATCGGGTCGTGGAACTACAACGGCGCTTTTCGAGCTCAGCGACGCTATCCTCGAGGGCTTCAATCAACAGAAGCCCGCTTCGCGGACCGTGGCAGTCTCAATTGACCTGTCACGAGCCTTTGACTGCGTCCGCCACGATCAGCTCCTGCAGAACTTGGTCTCATTGAACGTCCCGACTGGCCTGGTCCGATGGTTGGCGGCTTACATCCGTGGCCGTCACGATCGTGTCCTCTTCCGGGGCGCTCTCTCCAAGCCCCGTAAGCAGTCCTGTAGCGTCCCTCAAGGCTCTGTGCTCAGCTCGACACTCTTTAACATCTACATGCGAGAGCTCCCACTCCCCCGGGCACCTGTGCAAGTGGTACCCTATGCGGACGATATTACGTTCTTCTGCCGGCACCATGACATCGATCAGGCTGCACAGCTCCTCACGGAGTTCATGCCTGTTGTCGAAAACTTCCTCACCCAGCGCGGAATGACGATCTCGGCAGCCAAGTCGTCCGTAACTGTTTTTACGCTCGATCCGAAGGAGTTCAATCGTCATCCGGTCATCACCGTCAATGGGGCGTCCTTACCGCTCGTCCGCAAGCCCAAACTCCTTGGTGTGCGTTTTGATCCGCTCTTCACGTTCGCAGACCATGCCAGGGAGACCGCAAGCAAAGTAAGCCGCTGCACCAAGGTCCTCAAGGCCCTAGCAGGCACATCCTGGGGCTGTGCGAAAGAGACTCTGTCGACTGCTTTCAAGGCGCTGGCCAAGCCGCACCTCACTTATGCGGCATCAATCTGGTCTCCTACGATGAGCTCTTCCAGCCTCCGCCGCCTCCAGTCAGCCCAAAACGCTGCCCTCCGCACGATCACGGGTTGCTATAAAATGTCGCCTATAGATCATCTTCATGCGGAGGCTTCTGTTCTACCGGTCGCCCATCACAACACTCTCCTTAGCCAGCAGTTCTGGTGGAGTTGTTCGCAACCCGGCCATCCCAATCATCACCGTTGCACCGCTCCCGAGCCCTGCCGCAACGTCCGGCCGTCTATTCGAGCACTCCACAAGGAAGCCGTTGCCTCGTCTCTCGCGGACCTACCTGTTGATAGCTCTGCCACCAAGACAGGCTTCCAGCGTCTCCACCAGAGATTCGTTGTCGAGGAGAAACGAGGTTACCGTCCCCCGGTCCTTTTGGGTGGCTATTCACCTCCGATCGCGGCCTCGGAACGACATCTCCCGAGGGTCACTCGCTGTACTCTGGCGCAGCTACGCGGTGGCTACTGTATGCTCCTTCGCCAGAACCAGCACCGGCTCGACCCATCCATACCCGACTGCTGCCCCGACTGCGGCGTCTCGCCGCATGACTGCCGTCATCTGTTCGCCTGCAGTTCTCGGCCAGGCACCCACCTCACTCCCGCGGACCTGTGGCTCAAGCCGGTCGAGGTCGCGGCTTTTCTCCGTCTCCCAACTACTCCCAGTTTGGATTCCGGCGGGGATTCCTGATCCAACTATGGGCTACGACACACACACCCCCCATTCCCCTGTGTGGCGGTTATCATGGTTGCGTATTTTCAATACCGTTTCTTGTGCCCTGGTCTGGCCCCCTTGGTGGTCCATCGCATCGACCGTAGTAGGAGGCACATGCTAGATTATACGCGAAAGACAAGGACAACCTCTCAGAACTACTGGTATCAGAATTTTCGAAAACAGCTTTTTCCACCTGTGTCCAATATACATTATAGGCAGAAATGCATTATCGAAAAAGACAGAGGAAACTGAAATGTTCACTTCTGGCTTATTAGCCGTCATCAGCTAGCCACACCCAAGCTCAGGGTTTAGCCTTGAGCCCTGGGGGCAGCTTCCTCAGTTCTCTCGTGATAAAAGTAGGGAGAAGAAATCAGTGGGACTAGGGGTTGGAAGGGGGAGGGAGAATATAACGTGAACAAAGAAGATGTATGTACAACTCACTAAATCAGCGTCCATTCCATAGAGACAGTGCTTGTCTACGGGACGGTATTCAGGAAGGCTGCGTTTATAGGACATGTACTCACGAATTTTTTGTTCCCCTTCTCCGGGCACCTAAAAAATTCAAAAATACTGTTTATACGGGAGACCTGTAGGGTAACATTCTGCCAAGTTCTGGGTGAAATGAGAGGGTGAAAAACAGCTGAGTGGTCATCAGGAGCGCTGCACGTCAATATTACAGAAGTTATCATCTCGGCTGGGTGGCCACAGATTTAAGACTTTCAGGGCAACAAGGACGAGCCTGCCCGTTCGCTCTTGGGCAAACGGTTATGGCAAGTAACGAACATTCAGGGAGGGTGACGGCTAGCGTTCACTGAGTGGGGGTAAGAGACGACGCCATCAATTAAGAGATGATATCAAAAATATGATGCAGACTGGTTAGATCGTTTCAACTTATTTTTCATTCGGCCAAATGCTGACTTTAGACAGGCCAGACCCAAATGTAAGCCGCAGTTTAGTGGGCCAAAGAACGCAGCGCCCTACAAAATTTAGCCCCGGATACCTTAGGGCACAACGTTAGCATGCTTTCCATAACCCTTTGCATCAGTAAAGTGCGGACAGCCCTAATCTGGCGCCTTTATGATAAGAGGCCGATAACGTCCGCCAAGGCATACGAGGGAGTATACAAAAAATAGAGGAATATTTATTCAAGTTTGTTGATCCATGTTAAAATCCTTAAAACGTTAATTCCCTTCAAAATACTGCTCATTGAACGATCTGCACTTGTACCAATAGGTTCTTCTACGAGCAATAACACTTTTTATAGTATTCTGAATTAATGCTGTTAAGCATAAAGTGAGGTTTTCTTAACTTTTCTGCGTTCTAAAATCGCTTTCTCTTGTACGTTTTTTCCCTAAACTTCATGACACCACATATTTCCCTTGTACATTTCCCTCTGTTTTAGACGCTAAGGGCCGACCCGAACGGGTTTCATCTTGAAGTGACATTTGGCAGTTTCCGAACTGGACAAAGGTGCGTTTCCATAAAATTCCCGAAGTACTGAAACCGTTTCTACCGTTGTTTCATTTAAAGGGCAACAGCAGGCCACGTTGGTGCGTTGATCTTTAAAGTTTGGCGTCATAAAATCGTCCAGAGAGAGAGAGAGAGAGAGAGAGAGAGAGAGAGAGAGAGAGAGAGACATAGAGAGAGTTGAGAGGGCGGATGATAAAAAAAACAGTCACCCTCTGCCCGCAGTGAAGTTTTCTCACAAACTTCCCTTGACCAACGGCGCAGGCAGGGTATCATGTAAAAACACCCGGCAAGAGAGAGTACAGCGCTGCAAATTCACTTGCCTAGAAAAGATATTTTTTAATTTTGTGGGTAACCCCTCCTATATCAATAGATTCCCCGTCCCGTTTTTTGTGCCCACACTACAAAGAATACTGTTACCCAAATTTTACTGTAACATGGAATTCGCACACGCCGTATGAAGACGGAGTTTAACGGAAAAAATTATGCTTAGGAATTCGAAACGGATGCGGATGTGGTCTGCACGGTACACCGGGGGAGGTTTAAGAACACAAACAGGAAGTACACCTGTCGTGGACAATGTACGTGCCTAAATAGATATGCATTTTAGCCTTAGAAACTATTGCTGAGAATAACAGTGAAGATTTATAAAATTGTATGCGGATAGCACTTTACAGTGGGCCGTGTATTCTTCGCAACACAGATCTTTCAGTCAACGAGAATACGGCTCTTTGCTGGATAGAGTTAGGTTTCAACCGAACAACTAATTTCAACGCACAAATCTGCGAGGAAGAACCTGGTGCAGGTTCTCTTTGCATGCGCATACATTAGTCCTCTCACACAGAGGTCTAGAGACGGACCAACCTTCGATGCGCCTAAAGTGGCGGGCGAAAGACAGTTTGAATGATGCAACCAAAGTGGTGTCCATCAGAACTGAAACAGAGCATCAAAAAATACTGCCCCTTTTGTGGTGCCATCCTGTGCGACAGCTGCCTGTATCATTGACCGAAAAAACATTCTCGCTACCTGCCCGTGACATGTTTGCAGTCGAAAAAGTTCTAGGCTTAAGTAGGTAGTTGCGGTCAGAGGTCTAGACCAGAAGCTGGTCACGACTTGTTTGGAGTCAGTCAGTGCCACAAATTTGCGTCCACGATGCTAAACTGATAACCCTCCTCCAGTATGGGCATAACGACTTATAACCATGACTCATCTTGGGAATAAAAGGTCACAGGAGGCCTAGTTCGAACGAGTAAGAGCGATAAACAAGCCTTGTCAGTTGCCATTTTTCGCCAAAAATCGGTCGATTTTGAAAGCTGTGTGGACATACAGCGGAAACAGTAGCCTATGTAGTACCCCGCATTAATGCCTACGCCTCGCATGTTGTCCTACGAAAACGGCCGTTATAGGGTTTTATTGGTGGACGATTGTGACATGCAGTGGAATATACTTTAGTAACTGCTATATGCATTTAAATTTTATTGTATTTAGAAGTGTTGTTAATTTATATCTGTGGACTTTCCTAATCTATATTATCGTTTTACGTATTGCGGGAAAAACCGATTATCAAATTGCAGGTTTCTTGAAATTCCTGAAAAATAGAAATGGTGGTTAGGGTTCGTCTACTTCAACTTACCTGAGGTCCAACTTACCATTCAGGAGTTAGAGTAGTATAGTCCGCGGCGCAAAGCACCGCGCACACCTTCACCTTACATGCGGAACAACTTACTCCCAGCGTCCGCGGGAAACAACTTAGAGCTACACTTTTGCACTTAACACTTACTTCTAAAAAATTTTCGCTGCCTTTCCTATTTCCCCTTCCCCCAAAACCCTAGAACCACGGTTTTCGTAGGACAAAATGCTGGGACTAAAGGTATATGAGGGGGACTACAAAAGCTACGCTTGTCCACTATGAGGCACTCAATTCCTCGGTCACCACAGACCAGGCCTTTTTACTCCACAGCCTCAAAACTCGACCCAACATTTGCAGCTAATAGTGTTCGTTCGATGTGATGCAACGGGAACGAGCTCAACTCGTAAAGCTTCTTTGATAGCGAAAAAAAAACCATCCTGGACGTGTTGCTCCGCAAAGTTTATCACCGCAAAATCGTTGGGAGGGGTTTTTAAAAGGACAGCCACTCTGCCCATTGTGACGGTTTCGCACAAACGCCCTTTGACCAACTGAACAGAAGGGGTGCCTAGTAAACGTACCTAGCGAGATAGGGCAGCAGTGCCAATCCACTTGCCTATGTAAAATAACTCTCGGTTTTTTGGATAACGCTTCTTGTAAAGATGGTTCGGTAACTTCCGTTATGCTGTCCCAGTCATAAGAACGGACACGGTTAAGTAGATCCACCACATTCGATCACGCGTGCGTGCAGAGAGCTGCAATCCGCGACGTCAGTCAATTTTGGCGTCATAACAAACACGCAAATTACAAGTTTCACGAGGGCGATAAAAACAGAGAAAAAAACTCAGGTATCGGGCGAAGAGCGTCACATCGAATATGAACAGTCTTGGCCACACAGTTTCCTGTTTTTTTTTGTCGCGCTTGCAGTGAAACCGTACTGGTTTACAGTGGCCTTCCAACCTTAGTTTTGGTGGGGGGAAGATTTACGCAACGTTTTTTTAAACAAATTACACACAGTAAACAAAGCTGGTTAGAACTATTGCGACAGAGTGGCGGCGTTTTTAGCAATCTATCATCGACACATACAGGTTATAGGCGACTATCACTTAAAATAATTTACACGCAAGCTGTCTCGTCGCTGTCTACCCTCTCGTTGTGAATACAGGAGGCCTTCCAGTCAGATATCATGCAAATGCTCAGCTATAATCAATCCAGTTATAGACTGATATGCTTCTGAATTCAATAGTCAAAATTGAGGTTATCATGAAATCCCTTAGTCCTTTAGTCCTTTTGGAAATAATTCAGTCTTTTGGAAGATAACTGAATGCTGGATAAGCTGGATAAGCTGGCTTTCAGACAATTCCGTTACTTCAATTGAATCTTCAAGTAGCAGTGCATCGATATTATTTGTTGAAGATTCAACTTCATAAAGCTGGTGAGCAGGTCGAGCTTTGAGGTTTCTGAGTGATATTTTGAGTGAATCAGCTTGCACTTGTGCCTTTTTTTCACCGGAAATTCGTGATTTCTAAGCGTTGCTTTGTAGTAATCATAATTTGCTCCCGAAGTGGATTGTTTGAGATGTTAAAAACTGATTAATGCAACAAAGAAATGTAAAACTATATCAAATGATGGTTCACTCCATCGATATGGACAATACATTATCCTCCCCCCCCCACAACTGTGAGAGGCGTCGGCAACAGTAGCTTATGTAGGCCTACTCATTAATCCCTACTCCCTGCATGTTTTCCTAAAAAAAACGGCGTTTATCAGGCTTTATGAGCGGGAAATTCGGATACGCAGTGGAATATACTTTAATAAATGCTAAATGCACTTTTATTTTGCTGTATTTAGAAATGTTGTTGATTTATATCTGCAGATTTTCCTAATCTGTATTATCGTTTAACTTATTGCGGAAAACCCAATTATAAAATTGCAGGTTTCTTGAATTTCCCGAAAAATTGAAATGTTGATAAGGAGGTCGTATACTTCAATTTACCCGAGGTCCAACTTGGAGTAAGATTAGCATAGTCTGCGGCGAGAAACACATTATATAAAAACATTATATAAATGTAATGGCCCGAAGAGAATTTATCGAAAGTATACGTATGCTCGCCAACTGTCCTTCTGAATTATCGAATGGGGATTTTCGCAACGTTAAAGCAGTCCAAGGATCCCGCGGTGTTAAAGGCACTCAATGGGTACCTGCGTTTCACCACCAAGCTTGCAGAGGCGAAGGTTCTGGCCAAGTTTATTGGGGACTGTGTGGAAAGAAATGAGTATCCAAATGAATACTGGAGAGCCCTGCGTCGCAATCGTACTGCTATCACTACTGACACCTTAAGAAGATATGCTGAAAACCAGTTAGAAAGCGCTCGGATACAGATGGGAGAACTAGAGCGTCACGTGTGCCAGCGCGCTGCCGTTCTGGACGCCCTCAATGACGAAGAAAGGCGAGACTTCATCAACTACACAAAGATCATAGAAACGAAACGGGGAGAAGCAAAAAGATCGTCACTACTACAAAGGGTGCACGAAAGGAAACCCCAAGCAAGACTGCCTAAAGACCCAGATCAGTACGTATACAATCATTCCTCTTTGACGCTTGATAAGACAACAGTTGAGGCATTATCTCTTGGCACAAAATTCTGCATACCTGCTCGAAGAGTTAATCAGTTAGAATTGGAAACCCAGTTTGAAAACCCGTTTAACCAAACTTACGAATTAAAGCCTATCTCAACTGAAAGTATCCAGCATTTAAAATCGACACTGGTGAATTGTAGTTACCAGTACTTGAATCAGAGACCAATCAGTCGCGGAGTGCTGTCAAAAGCACACATGGAGAAGTTAAAGCAGTTGCGAGAAAATAAAGACATCCTGATTACTAGACCTGATAAAGGAGCAGGTGTCGTCATAATGAACAGGTCGGATTACCTTCAAAAATGCATACTATTTTGTCAGACCAGACGAAGTTTAAGAAAGTAGACAAAGAGAAGGATCGCACGGATGAAGTAGAGGCACACTTGACTAACTGCCTAAGAAGACTCCAAACGGCAGGTTTCATAAGTGACCGTGACCTCGAACGTCTCCGGCCAGTAGGTACGCATATCCCTCGCCTGTATGGCCTCCCAAAAATCCACAAGGATGGCCTGCCAGTTCGTCCGATCTTGGACATGCGTAGCTCGCCCTACCATACGATAGCCAAGTGGTTAGCGGATAAACTCAAACCGCTGCAGCAGCAACTAGCACCACGGAGCTATCAAGACACGTTCACATTTATTGACGACATCAGGGACAAAAACCTAAATGGCATGATGATGCTCTCCTTAGACGTCTCGTCGCTATTTACGAACATCCCGGTCGTGGAAACAGTAGATTACATCTGCGACTTCCTATTGACGAATCAGACAGAAGTAGGAATTCCAATAGAAGCCCTGAAGGAACTTCTACTAAAATGCACATTAAATGTGCAGTTCCTTTTTGATAACCAACTATATCGACAGATAGACGGCGTCGCCATGGGCTCCCCCCTTGGGCCTCTCCTAGCAAATATCTTCATGGGCAAGCTGGAGAAGTTTCAACTTAGCGACCAGATTCATGAATTTAAACACTACGGTCGCTATGTCGATGATATCTTTGCTATCGCCCCAGCAGACAACAATATAGAGTCGCTTCTAAATACTGTCAACCAAGCACACCCCTCCATAAAGTTCACATTGGAGATGGAAACGGCAGGTTCGCTTCCGTTCTTGGACGCTCTCCTAAGCAGACGACCTGATGGTAGCCTCCGAAGGAGCGTTTATAGAAAGAAAACCCTGTCCGGACAGTACACGAACTTTCATAGTTTCGTACCCATCCAGCAGAATCGTAATCTAGTCCGCTGCTTAACGCAAAGGGCTAGAAAAATCTGCTCGGACGATACTATCGAAAGAGAGCTCACGAAGATCCAGGACCTGCTTCGAGAGAA
>JAYGXS010000004.1:18717739-18762685 GCA_036362985.1 Ligula intestinalis | reverse complement strand
ACCATGGCTCATTTTTCTTACAAAATAAGTGTCCGGAGGCTTTAGTGTGTGGCGGACAGCCACATTGTCTTTTCCCCTTCGTTCTCCAAGGCTCGCTCACCGAAGATATGTGGTGTGATAGCAACGTCTTTGGATATTTGCTCCATAAAACTTGATTGTGGTTCGACTTGGACATGAATGGCTGAGATTTGTTGCAGACATCAAACTTCATTCGCGACAGCGGGTCGGCAACCGCGGTTCCCTACCGTGGGCACAATGAGTGACATTGGGAAATAGTACGGTAAATTCAAGTTGGAATTTCGTATAGAGGTTGTCAGCCAAAACAGAAGTTGCTACGTGTGTAGATCACGCCGGGGTCACCAATTTTTAGTGACCCGAGTACAACTAATACTTCAAGTGCCTTAACCCTTCGCATAATTCTTGTGTCTTTTTCGATGATAGGAGAAAAATAACAGAAGAATGAAACTTGGAAATCATTCGATCGGATCTGTCCGGTGTGCCTGCGCGAACGGCTGCATCGACCCTGGCAGCAATAGCCGATCATACGAACGGATTGGATTGTGAAGTTGTATTGGCAACCAGCTGTTTTCGGTCATTCCTCATCAGGCCTTTACAATGACATGGAACATAAGCGAGAAAAACGGTCAGTTATGTTCAGTGCTTATACCGTTCTTGAGGTGGGGAATGGAGGGGGGGCGATTAGTCATCTCGTCGTTCCCTCGTCTCATGCATGCCGGAGTCAACATGTCGGGTACGTTGGGTTGTGGCGCGCATGTGACTGGGGGAGGGGCGTTCTCACGGTCAACGTCACACGCGAGACGTGCTCCCTGTGACTGCGATTAACGTGGTCACGCGGCGTGTTCTCTGTGGCTGCAGGTAGTGGGGTTTCAGGCTGCGTGACTTCTGACGGTGTGTGACCCTCGTGCCCAGTCGGCCAAAGGAGGATAACTGCAAGTACCAGCGTCTTTTGACAGCAGAGCGCGGGTTTTGCTAGACGAATTGCCACTACCTTAGCTGTGGCTAGCATCCGTTTACGCAGGCTTTTAGAGTAGTCTGTTAGTGACGGGTATATGACGGGAAAGGCCTCTCTCTCGCGTCCACTTTGTGATTCGTCTCGATTAATTATGCAAGGATCGAACTCGAAATCGATCGATTTTACCTTTACCAGGCTGTCAGGCTGGTGTGTGTTCGAGTACCCTCCTCTCCAGACGTCTCGTTTTTCGGCCAATATACTCCGCTTGACAGGAGCAGGCGAAGGCGAAGGCATAAACGCACATCCACGTTTTATTCGCATATTTTCCATGTCACTGTAAAGGCCTGGTAATGAATGACTGAAAGCAGCTGTCAACAGGACCGGATACGAGAGCGGGCGCAGGTGGCTGACACGGCTGAACACCTTACCCTCCCCTCCCCCTTCGTAATTTGTCAGGGGAGCACAACCTGACTGACGTCTGCCGTGCCCTGGTCCGTCTCCCGCGTTAGTCCAGCGGCCTACCCACGTACAGGTCAAAATAACAGTCAACCCACTGTACAGGTGTATTTCACCACCAGACTGATGCACGAGTGAGCATGTAGTGGTCGCTGCTGCCCGACGCCCTCCTAACTCTTGACGCCACACACAAGGTCACTTAGAGCATAGGACCTTGCGCGAATGTACTTTTCGGCCCGCCTCTAACCAGACGCAAACTGGCGAACGAGTCAAGGACGGCCCACGCCAGTGTCTACCTTCGTGCGGTTCAACCAATCACAATCAAGGCGGTGAGACAGAGCAAGGATGCGGCGGCCGCCCCCGATTACTGACGCCAAAACTCACTCAGTGTTCTGCTCCTGAGCGTGGTGGACGCCTCGACACGGCCGCGTTCTCACAGCGAACGCAACGCCAGCCCGAATCAACCTTCGTCTTAACTATCCTTCTGCAGAATAAACTATTCCTAACAACCTGCCCTTCTCAAGTCTTCTCTCATCTTCTAAGAAGATCGCAGCCGTAAGGGTTAAACCTTAGAAGCCTTAATAAATTGCGATAAGCACGCTAGGGATGCCGCCAACACAGCGGGGGCGAAGAAGATGAAGCGAAGGCCCTGAATGGCAATCCTTTCGGTAGATTTTCATGACCTCTATCTGCATAGAGCCCACGGACCGATTTCGCGGAGTTGGAACCTCAGATTGTCAAACAGGTTGGAAGAAGATAGAAACAACGCCCGTCGGATAAGGTGCTGGAGAAGTTGGCGGCAAAAAGAGACAAAACAACGAAAAGGAACACTGCGGTCGTTAAATTCCGCTCGCTTAGACACCCCGACATGCGTTCATCCAGTCTGCCTTATGATAAGACAAAACTGAAAGACACCAAAACACAGAAGTCTGCCGCTGATGGCTAATAATAACACGATAGAAACTAGTGGACCTTAGGCAGCGCAGGGCCTTTTTTTCCATAGGGTCTCACAAAACGAAGTCCGTTGTGGAAGTTGAGACGCGTTACAAGCCCCAGGACGAATGGCGGCAGGAGCCGAATGGCACGCGTGGTTTCCTTCGGACAGAGCAAATAGCAAGAGTGCATCTGACAAGTTGGGTGTGCTGACAGCTGACATGGAATCGGACCACGGACCTAAGGACACAAACACGACACTGGCACGGGGGGGGGGGGGGGGGGGGGGGGGGGGGGGGGGGGAGGGCGAAGCACCTGATTTACAAGCTAGGCACATTAGCGACGAGCAGCAGAAACGTGAATCAACTGCGGAAAAAGCACACGCAGAGAACGATACATTGACGTGCGAAGGCCTAGACTCTGTTGCGAACGCGGTCGGTGACTGCGACTATGCAGGGGGGGGGGGGGGGGGGGGGGGGGGGGGGCGAGAGACATTGAAAACAAAGGCACTAGCGAGGCAAGAGCTCAGTTCACAGTCTCCAGTTGGCTGACAGACATGATGAAGTGCTTGCTAAAACAGACGGATGCTGAGGTGACTTAAAGAAAGTGTGCGAAAACGAAGATTCACGAGCATTGTTAAGGCACACAATTAAGAGAGTTAGACTGTCGCAAGCGGCCTTGGCACACTGGACGGACATGCAGCTGGCGACCGACGTGTGGATTTGAGTTTAAGTTTGGCCGCCTCATGCTGCATCTGCTCCATTATTCGTAAGGGTTCCTCATAAGCAACGAGGTACTTAACTGTATTATAATTAACTAAACTTGAAAATTTAAAATAAACAAACTAAAACTAATCAAACAAAATAATTAGCGATTAACTAAACGAAATAATAAACTGCAACGAAAGATGAAGCTAGTTATGCGCAGTGAACTACGGTATCTCCTTCCACGGCCACCGCACTTCTGTGGCAGAAAAACGCCACGACGGCCAAACAAACCGTCTACGCGTACTACGCATGACCCAGTCTCCAACTCCATAATACCTGGGTCCCAGAAAGGAGGGCAACACGAGGTGTATATAAGTTGGAGAAGTCAGAGGCCTGACACTCAGACTCGGCAGGGGCTGTCTTACACTGCCAGTCACCTTCCCTTGGGTTGACTCCAACACCTCTGAAGTGAAGTGACAATTCGATCGTCGACTTCGAAGATGTCCACCGCATGCTTCACAACAGGATGGTGTAGGAACTCTGACTTGCGCATGAATTTGTTTTAAGTGATAGTAGACTTTCGCAGCATCTACCGCACTTTCTCTTCCGTCACCCACGTGAGCCCGGTGTCAAGACAGAGTCAAGAAGACCAGAGGCGGGATCGAGCGCCGGTGGTTGACAGGGCCGACGAACCCGTCTACACGCGCCACAGCACGATCTGGCCCCCTTGACACACCAGGAGAAGTATTATTGGTATTAAAAACACATAATACACGCTTAGCTAGGGGGGCAGGTGAGTGCTGAATGGCAACCAGACCGTCGCTAAGGCAACAAAAGCAGGACAATGACGTACATCATGGCCGGAATAGATGATGTCCAGACGCTGCCAGGACCTGTCTGTCGCGATTTTTCGGGCAATGAATTTTTTCAAGTATTCGTGCAGTCTGGCCATGAATTCAGTACCTGTAGAAAGGCAGGTGTGCAGAAAGGAAAATAATCATCAAAATAAAGTCTGCTGATAACGGTAAAAATCTTATTATCGCACACTGTCAAGGGGTCAAAAATTGCAGTTACGTGCAGAAAGTTTTGAAGAAAAGAAAAAATATTTGTCGAGATAAAATCTGCTGATGGCGGTCGAAATCTTATTATCGCGTTATTTTTATCACCGCACACTGTCAAGTAGTGAAAAAGAGGACAAAGAATTTCAGTTACGCGGCAATATCCACAGTCTGGAAGGAACGACGAAAGAACACAAATGAGTAAAGCCGTTCAGTCACGAGAAATTATTTATTGTAATCCTTTAGCCTTGCAGTTAGATGGGGAAAGGTCACGGCTTACGCAATTTTGTCTAGAGGCATTAACGAGATAGACTTAAGGGGCTATGTGGGCCAGATAAAACAATTCGCAGACTGTTTGCGATATTACGACGGCATCAGTAAGGCTTCTTTATTGCTGAAAACCCATTTTAACACGAAATCGTGTGTGCGTGTGTGTGTGTGTGTTCCAGGAACAGACCTCGATTGCAAAAAAGCAGAAAAAATACAGTCAGTGATCAATCTTGTGAGAGGTTAATCCGAAGTCTGAAACGCATTCTCTACTGGGAAGGACTATTTTAGGCTAGGTTTTGATACCTACTGTTTTACTGCATAATCCTAACACACCTGGTGACGTCCCTCCTGATGGCACATCGACCACGCGACGCTCTCTCCAAGGTCGAACGGAAGGCACTTAAAGAAATCAGAGCCGACAGTGACCTCGTTATCGTGCCGGCGGACAAGGGGCGGTCCACTGTCGTATTGGACAGGACAGACTAGATTCACAAAGCTCAAACATTGTTAGGCGATCGTCAGTCCTACGTCCCATGCAAATCCAACCCTATAAAAACGCTGACACGCGAGATTAACACAGCGCTGCTGGTAATGGAGAACTCAGGTGCAATATCGACAATTTACCGAAGCATGGCGAGAGCGCAAGAAACGGTCCTGGCCCGCTTCTACGGTCTCCCCAAGGTGCACAAAGAGGGCGCACCCCTCCGGGCAATCGTATCTCTCAAAGGGACTGCAACCTAAGAACTGGCAAAGTGGCTGTTCCGACGGCTTAAATTCTTGACCGCTGATTCAAACACAACAGTCAGTTCGTCAACGCAAATCTTGGAGACTTAAAGGGGTAAGCCTCCAGCCAAATGATATCTTGTTTTCCTTGGATGTCACGTCCCTTTTTACTTCTATTCCACAGGATCTGGCCGTCGAGACTATCCAACTACTCCTATGAGAGAAATACGATGAAACGAAGAATCGCCTCGGGTACGCCCAAATCCCTAAGCTTCTTAATTTTTGCCTCAAGACGTACTTTACCTGCAGCGGAATTATCTACGAGCACGTGAAGGGCACGCCAATGAGTTCGCCCATTTCCGGACTCATAGCAGAGGCGGTCCTGCAACGGTTGGAGTCGCGAGTTTTATAACACCACAGACCAAAATTCTGGGCTCGGTATGTAGACGACACCTTCATCGTAATTGAGCGGGATCAGGTGCTGACAAAACAGAATCCTAACATACTTTACACGCTCGTCAGGATGCTGGCTATTGAATGCACGCCTCTTCGGTCGCCCGCAAAAACTGCATCCAATAAAAATGACTGTAATAATCTACTATAGGTAACGCCATGGAAACCAAAAATCCCAGGATCCTGTAAAACAGTACCGCTGATAATGGCAATTTATTTTAATTTTATTATTTTAATTTATTTTGTAATTATCGCAGGTTTTTTAGTTGCTATGTGTATGCTTTTCATAATAATTTTATCGAATTTTCCTGTTTTTTTTCGATATATTTAGTTTGTATTCCCTTCCGCACCCCGTGTGGTCCCGCCCATATAACCTTTATTACCCCTGGCTCCGTATTACATAATTCTGGGATTTCCGGTTTCCGTGGTGTCACGTAATAGGCTACTGCCGACACGAATACTTAAGGAGCATGCAATTTCTAAGTGCTCTTACCAGGACACATAAGTAAACATCACCCTCATATGACTCTGCATAGCCCTGGACAACAGTATACACAGGGCGAGGCCCGTACCGGAGAGTGGGCCCCACGGGACCCGGGTTTCAACTTCGGATGCAATAACGGCTGGGGTTCAGGTATAATGAGTTGCTGACGGAAAAACGTCTGAGGTAACCATTTCAGGCTTTGTCGACAACAAGTCTGGGTGAAATGACGTAGGAGGGAAATTCACTGAGACAGAACCGGAATTTTATGTGCGGGGCAAAGGAATACATTTCCAGCTAAGCGATATTGACTTTGATGGCCTTATCGGTGGTCAAGTCCGCAGACTTCAGCTATCTAAACTATAGACGGGAATAGGAACGCTCTGTATAATTCCAGGAGAGGTATATACTCCAGCTACCCCTACCGGTTCCTAAACCGTGACCCTAATTTCAGCCCTAATCCTACAGCTAACAGTAACCTTAAACTTGACGCTAAGGATAAAGCTAAGCTTATTTTCCTGAGAATTCGACATAAAGACACCTGTATTGTGGTTACTTCCTGTTGTCATGTCCTGTTTAGGGGACCATCTAAGTTATGCTTACTGTTACGGAGGCGGGGTCCCCCATGCACTCACGGCAGTCGGCTAAAAGGACAGAACAGCTGCGTCCTGCCCCCAATCGGGTCGCCAGGAGTACGTCACGCCCTCATACCAGACGCCCACACTACCTCAATATCGGAACCCTCACTTCCGCGGACCTTTGGCTCAAGCCGGTCGAGGTCTCGGCTTTTCTCCGTCTCCTAACTACTCCCAGTTTGGATTTCGGCGGGGATTCCTGATCCAACAATGGGCTACGGCACACACACACACACCAGACGCCCACGCCCGCGTGTACACAGTGAGCCGAGAAAACCAGACGACCACCCACATAGCGGGGACAGTAGTTGTTGTCAAGATCATTCTAGAATGTCTAAGTGCAACATATACGCTAGGAATATTCGGGAAAGAACGGAGCCATATAAATATGCCGGAGTGGACAAGCTAGAGAACGAATCCGACGCCTCGGCAGACCCCGCACAGTCTTTGTGTACTGTTAAGTGCAGCCATTGCCTATCAGAACCGCTCTCTTGCCTTCTTCTGCCCATTAGTCGGGTTCAAAATACTGGGCGATAACACTTACCCTAACTTTTAAAGAGCATAGGAGTTAGGCCGACAAAGGCGAGAACAACAAATACACCGACTGATTTAGCTGAAATATTCTATTCCTCGTCAGCCGAACATATGCGCGATAGACACGTGCGATAGAAGATGTAGGGATGGTTCACGCGCGAGGTCTAACTGATGATGATGAGTCACCAGCACTATCAAACAGGTGTCCAATCGGCACTTTCCCATCAAAAAGTCTTCGCCAGCGAGATTGGTTCTCAAGGCCAATTTCCGTGTGCCCAGGTTGACGACGATGGGAGGGCAACACCAATGACTCAATGGTTAGGTCTCCTCGTTGGGAGAACTGCAAGGCCTCTTCGCCGAACAAGTTGCACGTTGCCGGGTCTCGGGGGCATGCATTTTTGTTACAGATTGTGCTATGGATTGCTTATATAGCTGCCCCTCTACCCCCTTACCGGGCAGCACATGTGAACAGGAATCGCGCGTAATACGGGTGGAATTTCCCTAATTACCCTGAAATAAGGGTAAGGATTAAGATTAAGGTTTGGGTTAGGGGTAGTGTTTAGGGTTAGGATACGAGAATGTCCTTTTCAAGGGAAGGCATTCTTTGGGAAACAGTACTGTCCATGCTTTAAAGGATCGGAATCAGTTTTTATCTCTATCCTCCAAAGAAAAGAAAGCACTTAAGAACTTAAAAACTGATGTAAATATAATAAAACTTCCCGCAGACAAAGGAGACTTAACTGTTATCTCGAAAAAATCAGACCATAAGCAACAAATGCTGTCACCATTAGAAGATAGCTCAACCTATAGGTCTCTTCTCGCAGATTCTACCAAGAAGCAAATGTCATCTGTTGACAAAGTGCTGAAACGCCTTACAGGGACGAAACTACTTTCAGGAGATATAGCTAGATGCCTGAAACAATCCGAGGCAAACATCGGGAAGATATACGGATTCCCCAAAATTCACAAACCGGAAGGCCTTCTACGATCGATAATATCATTAATCGGTGCACCGAACTACAAAACCTGCAAGTGGCTATTCCGTCAATTCCACCCACTTAGGACGGGTTGTGATAATACCAGTCAGAACTCTAGGGAGCTTCTACAAAAAGTAAGGAGAATCACAGTCTCCGATGATGAGATAATGGGCTCATTCGGCTTCTTTTCTCTGTGCACCTCCACACCACTCGATGTATTAAGGCAAGGCAACGCAAGAGCTAGTCTGGAAGAGCTACGAAACGAAGGTTCCTATAGCTGCCTTACTTGAACTTGTGGACTTTTGCCTAGAAACCAATTTTTAATTTGATCACCACTACTATCAGTAATTGAAAGGAACTCCAATGGGGTCACCCATATCTGGATACCTTGTCGAAATAACAATGCAGACGCTATAATCAACGGCCCTAAACTATGTGTACGATATGTAGACGATACATTTGTTGTCGTTAAAAAGGACAAACTCGAAGCGCTCCACAATACTATCAACTCAACCATTCCGGACATTCAATCCACGCTCGAGGAGGTTAACAAACTCCCATTTCTGGATGTTCTCGTGCAGCGAATTACTGACTGAACACTACAACCGTCTATTTAGCGCAAAGACATGTATGCGGAGGTTATTCTTAACTATGAGAACAATAACCCCATCTCTCACAAAAGGAGTGCCGTTAACAGTCTGCTGCGGCAAGCAAAGGCACACTGCTCTGACGAAGAAACCTACCGAGTCGAGTTCAATTACTTGTTTGATTTTTTCCCGCAATGTTTACCTCAGAGACTTTGTAGACCGATGCATGAAACAAGGACAACACAACAAAAAGCAACCGTATAGTTCCACAAAGGCGCCAAAAACATAGCCAGTTAGCCAGTCCACAGAACGCAGACTGGGATGACCGCGGGATTCTAGCTATCCCATCAGTTGGCAACTCTCTAAACTACGACTCTTAGCGCACCGTGGTAGTTTCAAGCGCATCAGATTGTTGCAACGAGGAAAATGCACTGAGGCGTCGATCTTAGTCTCTTCCCACCCCCCCCCCCCCTCCCCCCTCAGACCAACGTCCGAACAACCACAGCCTTGACTTTTCTGAAGTGTTGGTCAAAATGGCTTATAAAAGTCGAGAGCTTGTCGCTTAAAGTAGTCGCTTTGAAAAAAAGGCATTACTCCTACTTCAGATTAAGTGAGAAAAAACGGAAAACGGAATGAAACAGTTTGATAGACAAAAAATATGGTCATAAAATGGATAAGAACAGCTTTAGAATGGTGTGAGAATGACGACAACGGAGACAGGTCCAGTTGGGGTTTGCAGTTGGGCGTGGAAGTATATAAAACCTAAAATTCTCCCGAACCAATGATGCGCAGTTTTTCGGGCAATACGCGTTGAATAGGGACTCGCCCCTCCTTCCTTTACGCCAAGCCAAGGTAATAAGGCTTAATGTCAAAGTGAAGCCTGGGATTATAGCGGGGCTAGGGTCAAGATTACGGTTAAAACGCAGGAGTGCGTACCCTCCATGGAATTCGCCGTAGGGCCCCCTATAGTACTGGAGATGGGGGGGGGGGGTTGGACCCCTTCTCCGGTTTCTTACCGTTTGTCAGATTTAACACAACATGGTTAACTCTACTAATACGAAGAAAAAAATGCACAAGGGGCGGTGAAATAACAGAGCTAAATAGTTTTTTTTAAAATACGCTAGCAGTATCACGCGAAAGTTTACGCTACCTGGTCGCATTAATCATCACCGGACACATTAGCTATATGTGCACGCCAGACGGGTCCCGTTAGCTGCCAGGGTGAAGCAGGCCGCCTTCCAAAGTGATTCGATAAACGGGGAGGGGGGTGGACGTTGTGACAATAACGCCTATGCACACCGATAAGGCAGAAAAGCACTATCACGGGAAATGCGCTCACCGATAGGGGAAACCGGATATGCTCCACTGACTGCTATCTATTTGCTATACTACCGTCTGCGAGGGGTTTAGATTAAGTACCTGGCCTTGGATGCGGAGCAAGAACGGTGCTGCTGTGATCTTTAGCGCAGCATTGACGGACTCTCCAGTGAACGCGTTTTTTTTCTGGCGTCGAAGTACTAACCTTAAGATGTCGGGACAACTAGACGGCAGATAATTTACATCTTTCTGACGGCTTCCATAATACCACTTATGGTTATCATTGGCACGTCAGCAGGCAGTCAGTGTTCTAGCTAAACGACGGAACGGCAGCAAACACATGTCTCCAAAGTACAGTGTGAACACATGACACTCTGGGAGGCACGGGATTTTGAGCAAGTCGCTGGTAGCTTAAACAACCACATCACTGAGTGAAAAGCAAGATTCATCATCCTGCCTGTTTTCCAAAATGGCCCAATTAAGTTCTCAACTGAAGTATGCATGAATGAACTCCCGTCCAGAAGTTAAAATTGTTTGTACACCCTTGCCACGGCAATAGACGGGCATAGGCAGCCCTCCCCGCCGCTCTTTAGACAGTCATTTCATACACTTTAAAAGCCTCTCAGCTGTCGGGATGCCAGATTGGAAGACAGGCAGTCAGTTTCAGCTCCAAGTGGTGCACCCCTCCCCTTCCGAGGCTCGAACCTACGACCCAGTTGATCAGAGTTTAACGCTCTAACCACTGGCTTATGGCGGCTAATAAGTCAGAAATGGGCATTCCAGTCTACTTCGTCTTTGCTAACAATACTATCTGCTTAAGACTACTTACCAATAAGGCTGCTGTCAGGGCCCGAAAAATGAGACCCAAGGCAAAGCGGGACAAGTGAGTTTCGTTAGCCATCGGTGAAGGTTCATCAATGACGGTTGGCTTCATCTGTACATCAAATGGCAGGCAGCACTTTAAAAAGGGCAGCCACTCAATGGTGACTTTTGTTTTGCTAAGCAGAGAAAAGCTTCAAGTCAGTTGGATGCAAAACAAAACTTATCTGAAGACGTCGGACATGTTCGGCAGACCCCATGCGGCGGACGGTCGGGCGGCCGATAGTCAGGGCAAAAACCAGTCAGATGCCAAGAATGCGCACTTTGTGAGGCGCCTGTTTTGGAGGAGGATTATGGCTAAATACGGACAAAAACCACAAGGCCCACCCGGGATGCAAACAGTGGTCTACATAACAAGACGCCGGCGTTGGCCAGAAGTGAGGCGATCCTCTCTGTGGGAACCGGTCAATCCCTAGTGGGACAGTGTGGTCCTTGTCTCTCCCCTCTCCCTCCCCCTTTCCTCCCTACCCCCTTATGGCCTGAAATTCGGCGGCCACAGAGCCTTGTTTGGACAATGCCGCACACACCACTACCAAATAGGCAAAATCGCGGTCACGCCTACAGGAGGGCCGGTCTTAGGATAGGAGGGGATAGGATACAAACGTGACGGTAATGTGAAACCACAAGCCAGAAAACAGCTTTCATCCCCCGCCTCACCAGCCTCGTTCGCTGCCATCATAGAGAGAGAGAGCAAAGGGATTCAGTAGAAGCCGAAAAGAAACGCCTATCTTCAAAAAGATTAGCCAACCAGTTGCTAGAAATCTCTCTCCCCAGTACTGGCGATTTGGCTTAGACAGTTCGGCAGTGTTTACGGACCTTCTACAACGCATACAGTGAACTTTTGATAGTGTGGGGCTCACCTATCAAGTTACGGACCATGCTCGTCCCGGTGTACCTTGGGACTCAACCAACAGCCCTCGTAGGCAGTCGAATAGCGACTAGTAACGGAATGACTATTTCTGGCTGATTAGCCGTCATCAGCCAGCCCTATCCAATCCCTGGTTTTGTAAGCCCACGGGTAATTTTGCGCCAAATTCCAGGAATGAAAAATATTCTCGTGTCCTAAAACTAATTCAAACCTGAACAATGTGATATCTGCCTAGCATCTGCTATCAACGAATTTCAATATCTCCCGATCGCAACCTGCGATACAACGAGACCGTAGCCCAAAGGCTAGAGAGTGTAAGACTTCTGATCCAAAGGCCGTGGGTTCGAGGCTCGGGTGGGGCACCGTTTGGGGGTTGGGTGTAACTGGCTGATGACGGCTAATCAGCCAGAAATGGTCACTCCGGTCTCCCTCGTTTTTGTCGGTAGTCTAGCATCTGCCACAGCCACAATGCCTACCCCCTTCTTTGTCCAAGGCTCGCTGCCCCAACGTCGTGTCGTCACAAACAACTGTTCCAATGCTATCCTTTACTGGCGCCCCCGTCCACCGAGGCTTGACCTCGCAGCTGCTTCTGGTTAACCGATAACAGTTGCGTCAACGCCCCATGTTCTTCGGCGTACCGGTGGACCCGACAGTTCACCCCACCTTACTCAGTCCGTACACACGTGCGCACACACCTGCGTGTACACGTGCGTCCAAATAAGCACGCCTGCCTAAGTGCCACTTGAATACATAACCCCTCGGTCGATGCAGCAGAGACATTTGCAGGCAACATCCCCTCGGGCAACACACTAATGACATAACACTTGAACTCGCTTCACATCCATGTAAAAGCTATTGTCATCACCGCACACAATACACAGTCGACTCTCCCGGGTCTGGCTAGACGTAGTCAGGACCAGCCCTAGCTTCGCCAGTGGTCCCTGCCACCTGAGACTGCAATTGGAAGTTCTGTATACAATAAACTCCTCATTCTGGTGACTCTTGCCGTCTAACTTCCAATCTGGGATTCGACCTGATGATTGTAGGCACAACCACGACTTAGACCCCTGCATGACTAATGAGCCAGGAATGGCTATTCCTCAACCTCAACCTTAGCCTTAACCATCACATTAGTCACATAAGTCACTTTTCGGGATATCATATCGAGCAGGACCGCGTATGATGTGCATGTGCATATGTGTTTGCGGGGGTCGGTATAGCGCCCTTACGGCACCCTCCATTCACACTGCGAAAGCCCTTCCTAAAATGGAAATTCCTATCGAGGTGGCAGGAGTAGTCACTGAGCGGAGCGCTTAATATCAGAGGAAAGCGGAAGTGCGGAACCTGACAACAGGAACTCGGGGGGGGGGTGGGATGTCAGATTCATGGAACCACCAAGCAGTTGACAAGTCGCACACGCATTGACACTGGCCTCGCGCTTAGTGGTCCCACGCAGTGATGTACAAAAGTTTCACCTAGGAAGGACGCGGGAGGACCTCGTGTGCGTGTGCTGCGACGGCGGACGACGACGACAGCACAGGCGCACGCGCACACACACACACACACACGCAAAGAATCTGGTTCATTTACAGGCGCGTACGCACGCACGCGAGCACGCGCACGCACGGCCGCGGACCAATGAGGAGGAGGCTGGAGCAGTCATTGTACTGCGTCAACTTTTAACTGTCCACCCGCCCCCCTTTAAATACCGATACATCACAGGCACCAAAACGCATTTTAACGTCCGAGTAGCACAGAAACACACCCAGACACGTACCAGCAGCAACAGCGGCACCAACACATACTGAGAGGTGTATCCGTGCGGGCGCACACAGCTGACACTCGTCTGAACACACAACACACAACAGGCTCCAGTGGAGTGTGCACGAATATACTAGGAATAGTTTGTGAGAGGATGAAAGCAGCTCCGAGGAAGACAGTTGTTCTCTTGTTTCTACTTGTCTGCTACGCTTCTCCTCCAGCAGTACATGGATTACCCGGAAATTGCATGCAAGCCCTCTCGGATACCGGTATACGAGTTCACTGCATCAACCCAACTGGAATTCCCCAGGGTGAGCCTCCTGAAATGATGATGATGATGCTGCTGGTGACGTTTGTAAAAGTCAACTATTTATACGTACATATATACCTGAAATCCTTTCTGTGCACGCGTTTTTAATACCCCCCCCCCCCCCCCCCCCTACCCCCCCTGGGTAGGGTTTAGTAGGCAGTACCGCCTTTCAAAAAGATTTCTTACACACCAAAACAATTTTTATTCGTGTGATTAACTTAAATAAGTAGCGCCTCTAGCTACATTTGAGTCTAGGTTCTTTTTAGATCCCACATAGGGGGCCAAACAAAACCATCCATGCAGCTGGGTGGATTTATGCACACTGTATGAAGGGCCATTTGATCAAATTTATTGTGGATATAAATTTTCCAACGTGGTCTTTAAAAAGCGACCGCTAAGCGGAGCATTCTAAAGTGGGACCGACGAATTAGATAAGTGAGTAATCGAGATAACCGATAACCGCCTCTTGCTCTCCGGTAACCCTACGGATAATTGTATTTTATGCAATGATCACTTGAATGCAAGTTAATCTACAGGGCATAGGGTTAGTGATAAGCTACCTTGTGGATTTAGGTACACACGCCTTTAGACTACTCGTGCTGTGCACTAGCCCATCTTGCTATCAGACTAGAACCCAGAAGTACAGATGAGCGGAACTTCTAAACACGTTACTCGGCCCCTGATTAGCGGTGGTCTTCTATAAAGATGATGAACTCCTGTAGGAGTTTGAAAGCTCAATACAATAAACAAACGGTTCCGGTGTTCAACCAGCCTTCTTCTCTACTAGTGCCAACGCTTGGAACGTGAACATTCGCATTTATTCATACTTTAAGACAGGCAAACGAAGTCTCCTAGAAAGGATCCTTATGAAAAACCCAGCAAATTCTCCGTTTTCCCTAGAATACTGAAACATAGTCGTCTTTGATCTGTGAGGGAGTAGAAACGCGTCTGCATTCTGCTTTGTGGGAGGGCGGGAGTTGATAGAGATAGATCTGGGATCAGTAAAACTCCCTCCTTCACATGAAAAGTTTAATGACAGAGTGAGATAGCAAATCAGTTCTGTTGGTAAGCAAGAGGTAGAGGATAAAATTGGTATTTCTTTAAGACTGCGCCATCACAAGCCTTTGGGCATGTCGATGAGCATATCGGCATCACTCATTTGCAACCCGTGTAGTTCTTTTTTTAAACGGTTTTGGTGCCTACGTACTGGTGATCGCGAGCTTGTCGGCACGAAAAAATAAATTAAAAATATGTGCTAGCAAGAGTGAACAGAAAGAAAATATAAACTAAAACGAAATTTACAGGGAATAGGCAACCGTCAGTCGACACTCAGCAAGGGGCAATTACTGACTACTACTACTACTAGCAAAAATATGCCTATCCTCTTCCAATGTAGAGGACTACCAATGACTTGACAGGTTCCCTAACGCTCACTTTACTGACTGCGAGCGGAATTTATCACGCAGGTGAGAAAAAGAAATTCGGAGAATGCCTAGTCCACAGTAGTAGCCTTTTGTAGAGCACTATAAAACGGGCCCGCACTAGCGGCGCCGTAAGGCTGTCGTACATCGAGCCCTACTTCTGCCAATGAGGTCGATTAAAGTGAAAACTTCCGGGGAAATTAAACTCGTCTCTAAAGATACAACTAGTACATATATTGGCAGTCCAGACAGTGTTGAACTTCCAAACGACATTGAGCAGCACAACTTTTTAGAGTGGATATCGCCAGCTATAAATAGATGCGCTTCGACGATCTTGAAGAGGAACAATTAAGTTTCGCTTTGCCCAGGAGTTCACAATTGGGACCCGCCTGGCCGTCACCTAGTGACTATGATTATATGATGGAATGGATGCGACAAAGCAAAGGGAGACCAGAATGACTATTTCTGGCTTGTTAGCCATTACCAGCCAGTTATATCCAACCTCAAGGGTCGGAACCCCCGAGATTCAAAGCCCGGACCTTTGGTTGTCTAGTTTAATACTCTACCACGGCACCACGGGTTCGTTGATTTGTCGGTTGAGAGCGGTAATACGATGAACAGATGTGCCTTGCCAATCTTGTAGAGGAACAATTAAGTTCCGCAGTAGAGTATTAAACTCTGCGCTTCCAAGCCTTAAGATTGGGGATGGCTGGCTGATGACGACCAACAAGCCAGAAATGGCCATTCCGGTCTCCGTTTGCTTTGACGGATCCATCGCATTGCTAGCTATGCCGATTTCTGTGGTTTAGAAGGGCAAATTCGAGGTGAAATGTACAATATCTGGACTCAGGCACATCCACTTTAATTTCGTTCAAAGCAATGCTGCAAGCATGACGTGAGCGGCTTTGATGGAAGTACTTGGGATCCAAAAGTGCTAACGCAACAGGCAGACAGAAGACACCATGCGCTTAGATGTGAGTACCGTAGCCAAGATCGCACAAGTCCGCAGAAATGCCTGGGAATCAAGCAAATTGTCGCAGGCCACTTCTGCAAAGTTATCTTGCTCTGGGGACACAGTTGGACATGCTTTGTAATAAAAAGCCGTGGGCGGAGGAGACTGGTAGGGGAAGCTTCGAGAGAGACAGGAGTGTCTCATAGCATTAAAATACTGCCTTCATTGGCCTGGAATCTCAGATTCGTAATGCGATTATGACGGCACATCACGCGAGAATTATACTCCAGGTGGTGGGTTTCAGTACGAGACTTTCAGGCCAATAAAAGTATTGTTGCAACGATTAAGGGCATCTTTCTCTCAGTCGTCACAAACCAATCGCCTCTTTGTATATACCAAAGCCTTTCCTCCCAAGAAATAACGGACTTGCCCCCCACCCTCGTGTCACACATCAGAAAAGATCCTAGCTATCAGAATTTGTCCTACATCCCTTAACGGGACAGTTAAAAGCCGTCTCGCATTTAGATAAGTCTATTTGGCAAGCCTATGTCCTCGGCCTTGTACAACTGCATTGATAGTGAAAACAGGAAACTTGAGAAATGTTTTATGACGAAAAATCATCGTTTCACACCGCCCACATGGCCAGATGGACATGTAGGGGGCATTGGACTGCGGGGGGAAAATAGGGGGTAGGCTATGAGTAATGATCATGGGCCGAGTACGCGGAGGAGTGAAAATCACCGGCACGTGCACGGAGTGCGTGGGCGTCAGCCACGGATAACTGGTTTCCCCCCCCCTCGCGTGAGGATGACGAGCGTAGGCAGGTGGACACACCAAATGACGTAAGCACGTCTGCACCTTGATCGCGGAGTGAGTGAATGAACACACAGAGAGGCCATAGTCCACTGTGCTACCAGCGCCACTACGGCTGGCTGCCAAAACTGTGCGCTGATAGACGTACAGTTTTGGCAGTTTACGCTACCGCGTACAAGTCTCGGGTCCAAGTGCGCACCACCGTCACAGACAAATAAATAGTGTGCCACGGGGACTATGACGTAAGCGATGGTGAGCGGAGCCATTAGGGAGAGCTAGTTGCTAAGCCAAGGTCTGCAGTCAGCAGAGGGGAGGGGGGTGGAGGTAAAATGATGGTACACGGACTGCAAACGCGACATCACCTTCGGACGCTTTAATGGCTTTTGTGAACATAGGCATCTGCCTAGTTTGTCGGGGGCGGCCGTTAATTCCGACGAATAGGGACTACTTTGTGTACAACCAGCGATCGAAAGATCGAGGTATGCCCTTGGGAGGGAGGAGGAGTCCGTGTCCACCGACAAAAACTACGGTCAGGTGGAGTTGATCATTTACGGATTCAAGCTAAGAGACGAGCAGTTTCAGGCCACGTTACCAATGCCAATCATGATCGCAAACATTTCGTCATTTGAGGAAATTCAACGATATCCTCTTATAGCACGCTAAAAAGGTGTCACGTGCAGCACAACGCCGAGGTTATTTGAAGCCAAGCTACATAAACATCGCGTAAAAGGTACAAAATGGAGGATAAACTTGAAACAATTGTGGTCAGTATGAACACTCGAAACAGCAACTGTATCAACAAACTAAAAATATTCCCTTGCCACTGCACGTGCGAAGTACGTATATATATATATATATATATATATATAGTTTAGTTCGGAAGCCTATTCGATCGGTGTTCGCACATTTCTGAGTGAATATATACCCGATCAGCAGTGACAGCAAATGGCAGGTGGCGAGGCGCTGATGAACTGCGGTTCGATGAAGTGCTTATGACCCATCTGATAGACACCAGTGGTGGACCAACTGCGCCGTCTGTTAGTGCGTTTGTTTGTGTTGTCTGACCAGCTGGTGTTCAGGGTTATGCTTGGCTGATGAAGGCTAATAAGCCCAAATCATTTCTGTATCAAGTTACCCCCAGATGCTGTCATACCCCACTTACTGCTATTATGACTTGGCCGGAATTGGCCTGGCAGGCGGTCACCCGTTGGGGACCTCTGACCACCACACGAACTTTGTTTAGTTCGGAAGTCTATTCGATCGGTGTTCGCACATTCCTGAGTGAATATATACATATATATATATATATATATATAGAGGCCTCATAGACCAGAGGATTAGCAAATAGAGGATGAATAGCCAGTGCAAATTTACGACGAAGTGAGAGATTTGGTGAATAAAAAACCAAGGATATCCCCGAGATTGTATTTTAAGCCTAAGCGATAAGCGGAAATCGAAATAAAAATGCAAATCAGCAAACCACTGCATAAAAAGTCAAACAAAGTGTTTCATTGGGCGCATGGTCATTAAAGAAATCTTCGGCAAAAAAAAACAGTCAAATTTAGTTGCGCTGAGCAAATCGTTCAAATTAAATCTGATTAGGTTAAAAATTTCAAAACACCTATTACCTTCAACCAGCGCACTAATCTTATAGGCCCCTATAATCCTACTTTGCGTTAGTTGCGACTGCAGAAATGTGTTTACAATTGTCGCAGATGCGCAAGCAGTCCAAAATAAATAAGCCATAAGAATCTACAGGTTGCGAACTGTGCCTCCCAAATCGAATAAATAGTCAAGTGAAATAAGGGACGCATGGGACTGTTGTCACATTTTCGGTGTACAACAGGCAGACTGTCAAGATGCTCAAATAGAGATGATAATCCCTATCGTTTAGTCGAGTTGACTCAGATAAAACGATGTGATGGCCTGATAACCACTCGTACAAACAAATCATGCAGAATAATGGTGAAATTCGTTTTCAATTTTCACAAAATCTGGATGGCAACGCCGCGGAAACCTAAAACCCCAGAATTTTGTAATACGTGACTGGTAGTAATTTATTTTTAATTTTAATTTTTAATCCTAGTTTTTAATTGTAATTTTTTAGTTTATCCGACTCAATTTATTATTTTAATTTATTTTTAATTATTGCGCGCTTTTTCGTTACTATCTATTAGTTTTTTATAATATTTTTACCAACTATCTTCCTGTTTTTGTTTGCCCTGTTTTTTGCACCCCTGGAAAGTCTCATTTATATAACCACTCTTGCTCACTACAGAATTCTGCGTTTGTGGTCTCCGTGCTGTTACCTATAATAGCCTGTTACCCAACAGGACATGGAAATCCCGTCTGAGAGGGCCAATTGTAGATGAGTCTTTAGATAAACCGGTTATCGTTGTGAGCCCAGTGAATATAGCGAGCCTACGATGGTGTAAATGTGTTAGCAATCGAACTTGCAAACCCACCCGACTTGACAAACTCAGTCCAACCTCTGTACCTTTTCCTTCTCCTGTAGAACTACCGGAGTCAACAAACTGTCTCGTACTTTCCTGCAACCTTTTCAACAAAACCACTAACGCCGAGCCGATCAGGCAGATTCCAGCCGACAGCTTTGCCAATCTGCCCTGCTTGGAGCACCTTGAAGTAACCAACTGTCCAATCGAGCAGGTGGATGGGGCAGCCTTTCGCGGCGTGAAAAACCTCAAGCGACTCATAATCGGTAAGTAGGATGCTTATGAGAAAAAAAAACTGCCTCCCAGCACATCACTCAATAATTGACAGAACTGCTGTATGTGGTTGCTTGTTCCTCCCTCGCTCTAGATGATGCCCCGTCTCTCGGCGAACTGCGAACCGATCTCTTCAACCCTAATTGGACCTACGAGGAGATCACTATCTCCCACTGTCCACTCCTCAAAAGCCTACTGGCCGAGCCAGCCATCGGAAGGCTGAGGGGGTTGCGGGTGCTGCGATTGGTCAACACTAGCGTCCCCGTCCAACAGATTACCCGCCTCCTTGCTGCCAGCGGGGCGGCTCTCCGTGAAGTGGCTGTCCGGAAACACCAACTCCGCATCAACAGTCAGGGTGCTGCAGATTTTGCTCTCAAGCTAGATAAGTTAGACCTGAGCGACAATTTGGTAAGTTGGTAAAAAATGGCCAATTAGTAGGCATTTGCAGGCATCATACCTGGGAAGCAAACTGACTAATAACTGCGGTTTCGGGGAGCTGGTCTGATGAGTAATGAATACGCGCACCGCATGAGCATAGCCTCATTAGCGGGCAGCTAGGTCTGCGTTTATCGCCTTGATTGACGGATTATTGACAGTTTACGCCCGCAAGACAAAACGGGGCATTCTTGTTCCGTCTTGAAACCAGCCACATTTCTGAACCCAACTTCCATTGGGCGCTGAATAGTTTCGACCGCTTCTTAATTGCGTCACCTCATGGAATGATTGTATTCAATGATCAAAGGCCGACAAGGGTTATTCCCAGGTTCTTTTGAATTGTTAACACGAGTCTACGTCAGAAACAGGACAACTAGGAGGCCAAGGCGCACAGCGACTATATATAGTGTAATACCTAGTCAGCGAGGAGTGTACGCATAATCTTTTCTACGGTTCTACCCATGGGTAATTAGGAGCGGGTCTCTTGCACAGCTGGTTAGCATTACACGCCGTCAAAAAGTGATTGGCTGGTAGTCTATCTGAATCATGTAGAGTCATCGCCACCCTACACAGCACTTTTACTAAGACCCTGTGTCATTTTGAACCCCATGTCGCGAGCCAGACACACAACGAAAAATTCGAAGAGTACCGCCACACCAGTGCTTTTGCAGCCGAGATGACCAATTAACCTTACGTGCTTGCTTGCTTGTGGCAAAAATCACTGACAAAGATCAAACTGCAGCCAAGGGGGGGGGGGAGCGCAGGACTCGCTTAACGCTAAAGATAGCGTGATATCACATGTCCAGAATTTGGGTTGGTCTACGAGACTGCCAAAGTTCAGGCAAACAAAATATGTTGTGCGAACACACCCGCACCAAGTCCCGGACAGTAAATATTGCCTAGGACCTTTATTCTACAACACGGTGAGAAATCTACTTGTAGGAAAAACGGGAGCCACCCGTGTTTTCCGAATAATGACCTAAATACTGCAGGGCCCAAACCCAAACATTTACAGCCCCACGCAGTAACAGATTGAAGGACCTTTGAGGGAGCCCCGAGGCTATTCCGTACGCATTTGTTCTCTGGGCATTCTTCAGAAATGCGATAAATGCGCTAGGATTGGTTGGTGATCACGTCCATAGGCGTTCGGTTAGTCGCATTGACCGATTTTATTTCTTCTTTCTTTTAAGAACGACCTACCGACGGACGGATGCATAATGCATCGGATCTAGAAGCTTGCAACCTTGCCTTTATGAAAAGCCGCTAAAAATGCGATATATTTATTTGGTATATTTGTATCAGGTGTCCAGACTGCGTACGACTAATTTATTCCTTTTCTGTTAGCTGGTTGGCCGCAGTAAAAAAAAACATCGAAACCACCAAGGCATCCATGTGAATGGTAGACAATATAATGTAGACAGCTATTCTTCTCGTAAATATGTGCAAACCGGGTGTACAATGTAGTAGCAGGGATTACTGTGGGATGTGGCTCCCAATGATGTGTTGAGGCTTCTGTGAGGACGCAAGAAAGATGTGATAGTTTTCGTTTTCAGAAACATCTGACAATGATTCGAATGATACAACTCTCGATGCTTCTTTTTACGTACACATGTGTGCAGTCAACGTCGCTGGGTTTTAGTTCCCCGACACGTCTTGTCTGCACTCTGCACTGACAGTTCAAATTACCCAAACCTAGTTTCAACGACTGTCATCTTATTTAGCACTCTTACACAATATTGTCGGCAATGGAAACCAGGGTTCTTTTACCATATACATGATTCCCTGGTTTAGATTGAGGACTTGGATTTACTCAAGCTGACGGAAAGCGCAGAAGTGACGCTAGCTGGGAGCCGATTCACAAGGATACCCCGAATGGATGGATTTCGGGCGCTGGCTGGAAGCCTGGTTCGTCTGGACGCCAGTAGGACGGGTTTGAAGCGTCTGCGTCTGGCTGATGCGCCGGCACTGGGACTGCCCGAAATGCCCAGACTAAGGAGTCTAATTGTCCATGACAATCTGATTGACGAGCTGCCCTGGGAGTATCTGGAAGAGCTGGACAGATGGACACCCAGACTTTTGGAACTAGACTTGAGAAACAACCAGATCACGACCCTGCCAGCCGAGATCACCAAATCGCCGAAAGCCCTTGTTCGTTTGAGCAAGCTCGACGTTCGACTGGCTGGTAATCCTATCCACTGCAATTGTGAACTTTCTTGGCTTATCGACGGCGAACAAAATGGAACTCATGGGCCAGCTGACGCGCTCGAGAAAATTCGGCGCATGATTCCCTGTCTGACAGTAGCAACCCTGACAGAAGGGACTGGTTATGCACAAATAATTATGCCGAGAAACTTTGTTGATGTAGCCACGCAGCCATCAGGCCTAGCTTGTATGGCCCCAAGACGCCCAAGTATCTACCTCAGAGACACGACACGCCGCCTTGAAGGAAGTCAGGCAAGTAAATTCGATTTATGTGTTTTAAATTACAGTTACTGATGTATTAACAGTAGACATGGTATATGCGTTATTTGGGGCGTTTGATTATTTAGAATATGCACTACGTTGTCTGTTGTTTTAGGAGCAATACACAGTAAAGACAGGCAAGAATACACGGTTGGTGCTCGAGTGCATCAGCTCAGGCGACCCTCCGCCGCGACTCTACTGGAGAGATGCCACCAGCGGGCGAGTACTGGGACGGAACACGATTGCAAGGCGCCGAGGACCTACTGCACACAACTTTCCGAGTCGCCTTAATATCGATGAGAAAATGGCACGGAGACTAAGGACAACTGACATACAGGTAGTATGCGAGGCCCACAATAGGCTGGGACTATCATTAGCAAGAGTTAATGTAATTCTCGAAGGCCCTCTCGCGCACCAGGCCACTACGGAGACTCCATGGTCAACTGAGTCTGGTGCAGACTACGAAACCACCACAGAGGACCCGCTGGAAGAATCTTACTTTGAGCTACACAGCACGAAAAAAGAATACAACAAGGAACTAAGGGATGCCAGATACGTTCCGCCTATCACCACTACCTCGGATGCAAGAGGGTCCTCCTCTTGGAGCCAGCTTGTTAGATTGATTGCGGCGACTGCACTGTTACGTTGCTTTATAGGACACTGAATTCCCACAGAGCACAAACAGCCTGTAAATAACTGAACCCCCTGATGTCCCCTTCTCCCTCCTCTCTCTTACCTTCTGACATACTGCCCTCCCTTCTGCACAATACGCAAACTGAGTAATTTTTATATTGCAACAACAGATCGAAGCCTACACACCGCAGCAGGTTCGTCCATATAAAGCTTTGATTAATTTGAAGAAGAAAAGACTTCTGTTGCGACGCAGGGCGCTGTTCTAAAGACCAACAGCTACAAAATACTGGAAGACTGACAGAGAATGGGTATAAGGTGAAAGGAGAAAGAAAATATCGTCAGAAACGCGTAGGTAGCTCAATTCAGCCCATAGTGGGTCATTTAACGTTACCACCAAATATTCTCGGCGGTGCTGTAGACATCGGTAAGTAAAAAAGTGCTGCAGACTAATAATTTTATCAGAACCCTTCAAACGAACTTTGAATAGAAAAACTTGCGACTGACGCGCTGGCTGGTAGGAGACCGGAATCAATGTTATGTTATAACAATAGCTACTGCTAAATACGAGTAGGTTTTTAATTGTGCATTTTAAAATGAAGAGTAACTTACCAGGCGAAATGGCGTTGGGATCGAAGACAGAGCTTTCGTCTATCTCCAGGCCCTTGTCACGGCGTTTTTTGAGTTCGGCGGCCGCCTCTTTTGGACCCCTGCAAAAAAGCCAAGGCATGGGACAAATTAGCAAAAGCTGAAGACCTTCTGATCATTGCTCTCCGAAAACAGAAATGTCAGAAGGGGGAATAACTTCCCGATTGACGCTGGACAGAATAACCTGGGTTTACCGTCTCCTATACATAGCTGCAATACTAGCTGCCAAGAATCCCCTCTATTTTACCTTGGCCCACCTGGTGAAACGTAATCGGCCCTAGTACGCCCTGCAATCAAGATAGATCGGCGACGGCACATCCATGTATGCCAAGAGTACTTGCAATCCGGAAGTTCGAGTCCCAGGCGTTTGTGTGAGTAAGGAAGAACGCTGGTGGAGCACGGGAACAGTTGGGTTATTATCCTAGGCTTTCGAACTTGTGCGGCATTACATCATCAGCGATAACTGTTGTAACGATGGTTTCGGCGTCTTTATTGTTCTGTAACGATGACATCTGACGTGTGCCACCGTTGAATTACGCCCTGTTGAAATCCCCAAGGAAGAACACAATAAGAAGGGCATGGTTCTGGAATCCACCGGAGGGGAGTTTATTGTGTACAAAACCCGGAGGACCTGTCTTGCTGGGTTGTTACCTCGCTGAGGTTGCATCTCCAGCGTCCTCGCTATCTGGTGTGTCTGCAACACTTTGTCCCGCCGCAGGGTGAACCCGGCATTGGGAGCGGATTGGCGTCGCCGCACGTCCGCTGTTGCAAGCTCTCTTTGTTAGGGGCGGCAGTGGCTTAGATTGTTTGCGCGTCGTCTTGTGCCCTGGTTGGCCGCCTGGGGATAACGTCACGCGACCAGTTGACTCTGGGGCTTTGTGTAGGCCCATGTGCGTTCCTGCGTTCGTGCGTGCGCACGCGCGTGCGGTCTAAGGTTATCTTGCGTAGAAAGCCATCGTCTGTTATGCGGTCAAAGCTAACGAACAAATACACTGTTAGCTAAGCTCGACGCCTTAGGAAAGCCTCCAAACGTTGCTAGCATTTGGTTCGTATTACATCCTAACAATAACAGCAGCTGAAAGGCATACAGTATACTTTAAACTACACACGTCAGACTGAATACATGCTCAGATCGCTTTTAAATGAACACGAACTAGCTGCACGAGGTGGCAACTAATCATTACCCGTAAATGTACACACCTGTGCCTCCCTTAACGGACCGTGTGACAGATGGGCTGGACCAACACGGGGACCGGAACAGGGTACGCCAAGCGTTATGCGGATTGCGCTTCCATAACCAATGCCGAACATAGGGGGAGGGGGCGTGGTGGCACGCATAGGGGCGGCTTTGACCGCGCCAGCTGCCTGCGCCCAACTCCGATCCCGCCTTCGGTCTTCTTAACTCTGTCTTGACATCAAGCACAGGTGGGTGAGGGGAGCGAGAGTACGATAGATGCTGCGAAAGTCTACTACGACAGGCAAGTCACCACGTTTGCTTTCAGTAGGCCGGAGCACGCAGTGGACATCTTCGAAAGTGACGGCCGTGAGCTGTCCAGACTCATCCAGATAATAGCCCACGGTGGAAACAAGACTAGTTGTGAATTCTTTGAAGCCTAGGCCTCCGATGAGAACTCGGTCAATTGATGTATCCAATTGGGGCCGGCATACAGAGTCCTAAGCAGTCACCTCCGGACTAGCGTCATTGGTTTTTGATTAGCTTCAAAGGTAGCCTGCTGCTGCCATAAATACGCACGTTTGGACCATCCAAACGTCCTAATGAAGCATCCATATTCGCCATTTCACAGAATTCAGCCCTCCGCAATTGCTGCCCTGCAAATCGCTCAAAAACCAACCCTAATAGAACAGTATTTACTCTAACAGCGTGCCCGTCGAGTAAGCCCTACCGCAGAAAGAGCTGTTTTTTTCTGATAGTTGCCCTTTAAGACACGTGCAGTCACGCCTACACGACAGAACCTTGCGCGGTATAATTGTAGTATGCCTTACCAATTTAAAAAATAACAAAAACGGTGATAAATGCTCTCAGTAGCGCGAGCTCTTAGTTTTCTTTAACTGAGGTAATTATTATTTATATTTAAATGCTCCTCCATCGCTTCTCGTAAGACAGAAACTTGGGGCATTTGAATGCGATATCACTATCCCAACCTAACCCTTACCTAACCATAACCCTTACCCTAAACCTAACCCTTACCCTAACACTTACCCTAAGCCTTACCCTAACCATAAACCTAACTCTTACCTTAACGCTAACCATAAACCTAACCCTAACCCTAACAGAAATACATTGTATAGGCATTTAAATATAAATAAGAACATATGTGCGCTACCAAGGAAACTACTGCCAACTGAACTAATACCACCGGTGCTGTAAGGCAAAATTCTGGGGGTAGGGGTGAGACTTCTTGGGATCTGTTAAGATGGGCGCGTTCCCAACAGCCGCTCGGGTTGTTTGCTCGAGGCTGTCTCCTCTAGCGGTTTGGCTCAATAGCCTAACCACAAGGCAGCGGTGGCAAGCAAACTTATTTAATGACGGTTCATGGTCACCATGTCACCGTGTCGTCGCTGTACTTTGCAGCTTTATTCATAAGGCTTTCAACGAGCCAAAACTGCGCCCCTCACACCCTGATAGCTCTATCGCTGCTGGTTCGCGACTGCTTACTTGGTAGACAGGAGAGTCGGCTCTTTTTCACAGCTTATCTTTACTGAAGGCCGCTCCCCCCCTCCTGTTACCTGTGGACGCGCCGGGTAGCCAGCATCTAAGCTAGCAGGAAACCCATCAACCTCAGGAGATCAGTGTTACTGCCCTCGATCCGGCTTCCTTATCCACTTGAAGGTGTCACCTTAAAACCTGGCCAGACACAGTTCGTCAAGATGTGGAAGCTGCATTTGGACATGGGGCAATCGGTGACCGTTGTTGGCAAAGAGAATGGGTCGAGGGACTAATCACGACATCATCGGGGCCGGCTAAAACATTTATGATCACAGCCGCACTAAGTAGGAGTAAGTAAGTCAAGTTCCATTCTCTGGCAAAGCATTGCAATGAGAGCCCTGCGAGCCATCGCAGGACTGTATGGATGCTCAAACAAACCGGCGAAAAAATAGCGGTATCTGTGTGTGTGTGTGTAGAGTGTGAGTTAAGTTTCAGCAGTGAGATTTGTCCAGAAATGATGACAATGGTAAGCATCCCTTTTCGATTTCAGGTTCATCTTAACAGGGTTTGAGGCAAAGTGGTCAGGGAACCTGAGAAACCGCAATATATGGTTCCTTAGTGGTCAGTTTGGTTAAGTTAGTGGCAGTTTGAACGTAATTAGGCTGACCTTTTCGCAAATTGAAGTTGCTGGGCAATAGGTGATGCAAATACTTCTCGCTCTGTGGCAATTAATTTTGTTGATCAGGACGATTTCTGACATAGAGATTGCATGAGCGTTGGTAGGCCTCTTCCTTTTTTACTACCCAGAAGTGCAGGGGGATCGCCATTTCAGGGATTTATCGCTGCTGGTGTTATAAAGCTTTTTCCAAAGAAACGAAATGGCATTACAAGGATCCGAAGGAATGGGCACAGAAGTATATACGCGGCCAAGTAGAAAAGATGGACAACATTCGACTGCTTATAAACAACTACTCGCTCTTAGAAAGTAAGAATGCTATCCTTCAAAAATTTATCCTTGATATAGTGTGACCAGAGTGTCTCTGAGGCGAGAGCGCAGTACTGCAGTCTGAATTGGGCACTGGCCATAGAACAAAATCTACCGTACGTGAAAAAAAACTATGAATGTGAAAAACAAATTCCGGCAGAAGAGCAATCTCTCCGGATAAAGAATTCCAATACACAGTTGTTCCCAAGCTTAATGTAGGGCAGAACGCAAAAAACTACCTTGTGGTTGTAAATTAACGGTGCGGCAGAGTGATTTGCTGCTCTGAGTCAGTGTCCACATCTTACAGACTGGTCAATAATTCATCCGTGCCGACACGAGTGTTCGGGCATCGGTTTCGACGATGTCCACCACGTGCATCAGCAAGCTGAAGGCGGACGCTGCGACTTGCGCGTGAATTCGTTTTAAGTGATAGTAGACTTAGCGTGGCATCTACCCGTTACGGAGGCGAAACCCTCGTGCACTCACGGCAGTCAGCAAAAAGGACAGGCCAGCTGGGTCGTGCCCGCAGTCAAGCAGCCCAAGGTGGGTCACGCTCGCATGCAAGCCGCCCACTCCGTGAGTCGAGCAAACCAGACGACCGCCCACACAGCGTGGGCAGTATCCGTAGTCGAGGAGGTTCCAGAAGGCCTAGGCGCACACCATGTGCCAGGAATATTCTAGAAAGGCCGGAAGCAAGTAAATAGGTTGGAGTGGACAAGCTAAACAACCCCGCTGTCTTTGTGTGGTTTTAAAGCCGTTGCCAACAGGACCGCTCTCTTGCCGTTTTCTGCATGCTTGTCGGATAAGAACGACTGGGCTATAACACTACCATATTCTTTCGTTCCCCTCACCCACCTGTGCCTGGTGCCAAAATAAATTCAAGAAACCGCAGGTGTGATCTGACGCGGTTGGCTGATGCGGTGTTAGCCAACCCTGACGCGTGCCATTACGCCCCCCTGTCGAAGGTATTGTACCTCGGCAACTTCATCTTCTGGTTCGCTGCAGTGCATCTCAACACGCAGATAGAGCGTCCTTACACAACTACGCCTGTGGCTGATTGGGTGGTTTCTGTTGTAATTCAGTACTTTTATCGTGTTTGTCGCTTTCCTGAATACTTTAGCCTTTAGGCCATCAGAATCTTTGCGACAGATTGTTCGGCGAAATGATGCCAATCCTCAAGTTGCGGCTCATTCGGCGAGGCCCGGCCACACATTTAAATTTGATGAAGCCGAAGTTCTCGCAAGAAGTGACAATCGGGTGAACCGAGAATTATCTGAGTCGTGGTTCACGGGCCTCCAATCCATCAACAAGAGCAACGATTTGCCCAATCCATATTTTGTGCTGAGGCTCAATTTAGCCAAAGTAATTAGCCGCTTGGGGAACGGACAGGCCACCGCCTCATCCTATACCAGTACTAGAAGGCCAGATTACCGGGCAATCGTCACGCCCAAGTCCACCATGCGTGATGAAAGGTCAGCAGGTCAGAGCCCGCGTGCCGTTCAACAGACCACCAACACTCAAGAAGGCAATTACAGTTAATTGTCGCCATACGGTTGCGGTAATTACTGTATCCAATAAATGCTGCAAACTCCTGTGCATGTGCTACCCTATCAGCTATTGCTCTCTCATGACGAATCCGCGACGAATATCAAAACATCAGGCGAATAAAAGTACTGTCTCAGCGATCAAGTCGTCTTCTTCTCAATTACTTTCTGGGACTCGTATGTTCGCTTGTATTGGCTACTCAATCACTAGTAGTTCCGCATTCGAAGCTCAGAGGTCACCACCCCTGGGATTGGGTATGACTGGCTGAGGACGACTAATAAGCCAAAAATGGTCATTCCGTTGAAAGATAAGAAGAGGGCGTTTCGATCACCGGAATCATAATTTTACTCGTCTGAGCTTTCGGACTCTTTCTTGGGTCCAGTGTCAAAGATAAAAGGCGTCAACGAAAGACAAGCAACGGTCATAGGAGGCAGGGGCCAACCGACCATTATAGGGGGGGGGTGGGTGAGGCAAGCAACCAGTCTCCCTAGTCTTTGTGCGTTCCACTTCATCATACATTACAAGTCACTATGTGAATGCTTGCGAGGGCTCTAAATTCAGCTCTAAGGCAAAACGGGATGAGCATTTTGTTGTAACGGTGTCAAAGCCGAGATGTCACCGCCTAATTACGTTTTGTAAGAGCCCCCAAGGAAGAACATGACAAGGAGAGGGGCAAAAGCAGAAGTCTTTGAGTGTTAAAGGTACAGCCTATTTAGAGCAACAAACGAGTGTAAGCTAGGTCCATCGAGCCAATCAGCTTCTTTCCTGACTTGGCTAATGGCACGATTGAGCGGTGACTCGACGGCTGACTGTAGCTTGAATTTTAAATTATTGATTGATTGCCTGTCAGTATGCTTCGCCGCCTGCAGGCCGATCGATAGCCTGCTGTGCGCGCGGTTGCTTGCTGCCTGCTAACTGCCTGTTAGGCGTCTCCTAACGTATGTCCTGTAACCAGAGCGGTGAGCGCACTACCCTTCATTAAAATTCTACTTAAATAATACTTTTAAATCAAAAACACATTCCAGATTTTCGTTTAAAATTTCACGAGATAAACAATCCACTTTTCGGTGATTAACTTCTCGCCTTCAGGCTTATATTCATAAAACAATGTTGGTTGCAGACGTGTTAGAGTCAAAACAAAGGATGAGGAAGGGGAGGTAGGGAGGGTGACTTACTGAAAACGCCGAGCACGTTGTTGCGTCATCTTGGCCCTTGGAGCGACACCGTCGACAGCCAGGTAGAGAGTCTTTCGAGGTTTCATCAATGCCACAAGGTACTAGAAAATAAAGGGAAGATAGGGCATGCGAGCACGAGGTGACCAGCTCACTGTAATGTAGTCCTCTATGTTTGCAAAGACCTTGGCCTCGTCGAAAGCTTTAAAGGCCATGTCTTCACAGTGCGAAGAGGTATGGATTATGCCATTCATGTCCAGGTAGAAATGATCAATTGGCAGCACCTGAAAGAGGTCGAGAAAGATAAAACGCCTTTGTCATTAAATGCGACGCAACTAGATAGTTAAAAAAGAGAGAAAGATTGAAACGGTGATAAAAGAAACAACGCCTACAAAAGGGTGATAGCAACAGGAGTAATCACAAACAGAGCTCACGGCATGGTGCGCAATCAACAGAGTACTCTGAGCGACAACGTTTGGACGTTTCTAGTTGCAACCAAGGAGAATAAGACCGCCTCCCCTCCCTCGGTTAGCGCCCATTTCGTATTTTCACGATACACAAATCCTAGATTAATCAGGCCTACCTGAATACTATTCAATTATCCCTTATTACTACAAGTAGTTATGCCGGATCGGTGAATAATGCTGATGATTAGTGATAATCTTACAATAATATAACATGTGATAATGAAGAGTTGAACTCAAGGGCACTGATGACAGACAACCTACGTTCAAGTGCGATCAGTTGGTAGTAAAAGGGTTGGAGAAAATTCGACAAAGCCCAACCATCCATAAAAGTGTTTGCCCCCCCCCCCCCCCCCCCCAGCAGTCATATAGAACACACGCAGTTTGACTGTTCGTATCCCCCCAACCGATAACTCGCCTGTCGAGCACGATAAGAGTCAGCGTGGCGCAGTAAGGATGACTTTCTCAGCATCGATTCCACGCACTTCGCCACAACGGGTCACGCTGGAGTTGCGTTACGGGGCAAGATTGGTGTACGGCACGCGTTAACCAATCTATGACACACCCAGGCACATGCTTATGCCGCACCAGCCGCTTGCACTTAATTCCTGCATTATATGACTGACCATCCAGGACAGTGGACTGTTTTTAGAGAGAAGGAAGAGACCGTGAAGCCGACTTCGAGGACTCCGTTTTCACTACAAATAAACTGACATGCAGTGTAACTATCAAGATTCACAAAAAATCGTGGCTGGGAGGGCTGAAAACTGACAGAATAACTCGGTCTTCCCAGGACGGACGGTCCGGCTGCAATGGCTCCTCAATGTCGCCTCTGTGTTAAAGCTACGCAATTAAGATTCCACTTGAGCAGAGCAAGTTTGTAGCAAACACAGGCGGCCTGTTTAACTTTGTCAACCACTGCGTTTGGCCCCGTCATCGGTCTTCTTGACTCCGTCTTCACACCGGGCCTGGGTTGGTGACAGAAGAGAGCGTACAGAAGATACTTCTCAAGACTACTATGACTATGAACTAATCCGCGTACAAGTCAGGGCCTCCGTTCCATTCACGATACCGAATTGTCAGTTTATTTGCGAATAAACTCCAATTTCATTCAAAATATGTCATGCTCTTGAATACTGTGTCGGCGAGGGTCGCAATAAGACCGTTTTTAGCAGAAAACAGTGCAATTTAAATGTCATTCCTGGGCAGGATTGATGTCTCATTAGATAGCAGCCTTCTCAGCTACGAATTTTAGTATGTAGTTCTATTCAAAAATGTTTGTGAGATTTATTATGGTGTGTGTGTATGTCGTAGCCCTTGTTGGATCAAGAGGCCCATATGCAGTCCAAACTGGTTTTAGTGGGAAGAAAGCGAAAATTGCAAAGCTCAACCGGCTTGAGCCAAAGGTTCACGGGGGGATGAGTTAGATGCCTGGCCGGGAACTGCAGGTGAAACGATGCTCACAGTCATGCGAAGAGGCGCTGCAATCGGGACAGCTGCTGAATGTGGACGAGTCGAGCCGGTGTTGGAACTGGCGAAGGAGCATTGAATAAGCACTGTGTAGCTGAGCCAAGATACAGCAAGTAACATTAAGGAATTGTTGTTCCAATGCCGCAATCGTAGGTGGATTGCCGTCCAAAAGGACCGTGGGATGGAACCTTCGTTTTGCTTCGACAAGGCTTTTTTGGTGAAGATGCTGGAAGCGTATCATGATGGCAGAGCCAACAACGGGCAGATTAGAGAGAAACGAGGTGGCAGCTTCCTTGTGAAGAGCTCTAATAGACGGCCAAAGCCGTGGCTGAGTTCAGGAGCATGGCAACGGTGGTGATTAGGATGGTAAGGTTGCAAGCAGGCTCACCAAAACTGCTGGTATAAAAGTGCGACTTGAGGACCACTGGCAGAACAGAGGCTTCCACATGAATATGATCGATAGGCGACATTTTATAGCGATCCGTGAGTGAGCGGAGGGCAGCCTTCTGTGCTGACTGAAGGCGGCAGAGGCTAGAAGACCTGATTGTAGGAGACGATATTGGTGCCACATAAGTGCGGTGCAGCCTGGCCAGCGCTTTGAATGTGGTCACCAAAGTCTCTTTCGCGCAGTCCCAGGGCGTGCCTGTTAGAGCCTTGAGGAACTTGATTCAGCGATGTAAGCCAGTGTGGTGCAGGTCAATTCTGAATATCTCCTACTTTTCTCCGGTTTCTCCATAACAAGAGAAGTTCAGGCTGATAAGCTATGGAAGCGGGTGTAGTGGCTGATAAATCATTAATATTTTTGTGTACCTTGTTTAACTGACACAGGCAAGACACCACTCCCGTGTCGTATTCCCGCTACAATGCAGTCCATTCTATGAGAGGGATTTAGTTATGGGTAATGACACTATAGAGAAAGGTGTGTCTAAATAGCACGTCAATGTGTAGTAGGTTAAGCCGTCCGCAAAAAGGTACCGCAGTATAATCAAAGCAACTTTAGCAGCAGGGTCTTCTGGAAGACCGCAACGGCTTATTAACTGTTTCTGTATTGAATATATTCGTCTAGCTCGCTTTTCCTAAAAGCCTGCAGGCAGAATTTATTGAATATACTATTGCCTGTTAAATTGTCGCATTAATTTATGCCTTAACTAGACATTAAAACAACAAATGGGTGTCATTCCAGCTAATTAAATTTACGGAGGTTCCAGGAAATCTGAAATACTCCTCAAATCCTCTAATGAACTGGGTCAAGACAGAGTAAGAATGGTTGGTACATCAAGGACAAGAATTTGCATATTTTCTTTGCTGGAGAAGGAAAAGGGACAAAGAATTCTTCAATACCGCTATAAAATATGACAGTACTGCAAACGCAACCGAAGTCGAAAAAACTGTGTCAAAGACGGGTAGGACAATTAAATAATTTATCATGTGAGGTAGAGTGAAATTTACGTCGGTATTAAACGTTTACAACCATAAAAACTTTTGGTTAGAAACACGCTTAAATAGTAGTCAGTGCCTGAAGTCTGCAAAACTTCAGCTGTAGAGGATAAAGGAAAGTTCAATGAGCCTATGACGCAAAGTGTTTGACTATATGCTTTAAAAAATTTGTGCAGATGATAAATAAGTCCAAAACTTTGCTGCACAAGCAGTTTTCGATACTGCTGGATGAATTTGCTCTGATAAGCATCGGACGCCTATAATTAGAACGAAGTTAAATCCATCTCAGTTAAAATACGGCAATTAGCTTAGTTCATTCAATATGTTGACATACATATAAACAGAGGCTTCTAGTATAAGATCGTAAAGACTCTGTTCGGAATCAGGCAAGGTTTATCAGACACAGTGCGCTCCGGGGAAGAAAAACATAAAATGTCTATAGGACCGATAACAATTTTTAACCTTCAGTTACAAGCAAATACCTAGAAACTGAAGCAGAACTCTTATTGTCCTTAAAATAAGACGCTGGGGCATTACGGACGGAGTCACGAAAATTGGCGCGATAAGACTGCTTGGCTTTGGTAGAACTACAAATCACAACAAAAACGAGAACGGAAGTAAACTACCCAGATAATGAGATTCAGATGGCGGCGAAAATAGGCAAGTGCAACTGAGTCAGTTTAACAACTCGAATGTTTTACAATTAAAAACAGACAGAAAGTAATGAATGTGTCAGTGAAGAACACTGTATTCTGGTGTGAGGAAAGTGATTGCCCGATTCGAGGACACAGTGGTATCTGAGAGTGTCAACCACTGCCTACTATGTAGACTTACGCACATTTCGCAAAAAGGACGAACAAGGATTCAACTACGAAAGATGGCTTTCCTGCAAAATGGGTATAATTAATTTTAGACAGCAGCATCTCATAAAGAATCAAATTCGGAAACGCAAGACGTGCATATACATTGGGACATTTTGCCATCATGCTATCATTCAAGGAAGCCAACAAATCACTATGAGAGAAAAACTGTTAGATTAGACTTATTGAACTGGTGAGTTAATCGCTCTCAGTCGCTCCGCCGCCTGCATTGGGGAGAGTCTTTCGACATTTTGCTTCATGTGGAATTTTTAAATGTCGTGTGGGTATTCGACCCCGAATACAGAGAATATAACGCAAATGCAGGAACAGAAAAACATGTTGATTTGAAGATATTTTATTCTCTCCTTTAACTCAAAAGGAGTCTGTTCTGGAAATATATTACAAAGTCACTCTAAATATATTGATTAGATCTTCAAATTAAGTTTATTGCAAAACGCATAATGCAAGTGCATGCCCACTAGCAGTGTACTGTCGATATCATGGCTATCCATGAGCTTGTGGATATCCATGATATCGACAGTGCAAATGGCAGGCAATTGGCACAACAAACGGCATCTAATTGACTTCAATGATACTTCTTATTGACCGTAAAAATATGTAAACGCAAAATTTCAATAGAAAGTGCATCCACAATTTAGACGAACCATCTTACCTCATTTTCTTTTACGATTTGATTGATACATGGATACCTTTGACTTATCCAGCGGTAAAATTTCGGTACACCCATCTTTAACTGATGCGAGAATTATTTTTAAAAGGGGCAGTAGATGGGTTATAATTAACTAAAAGTTTAGCTCTTTTATTCTAGCATACCCGTTTTCCGCTCCTATTTTGCCTTTTCCGCCTTAACGTCAGTCTAGTAAAATATATATAGGATTGCTGCAATATTGTTTTTTGTCGAAATTTATTCCATTTCTCCTCCTAGGGCACAGTGGACTGTTTCTCTCATCAAAGCTTGGTGTGTGCTATTTGGGTGCGAAACCTACAGAAGGCGGACGTCCTAGACCACTGAAGACGGTCTTCAAGTCCAGAAAACCCCAAAAATTCTGCTAATCCACGGCTCAAGGGAGGCAATATCTTGACGCGGGCAGACCTGTCACCTGTAGGGGACCAACCTACCCTTTTGTTTAAATACACTCTTGTAATTTTTCAATTATTTAGTGGCGGTCGTGGAAACTACGCGTGAGGCAGCGCCGGAAAGTAATCAGGCCAGTGCCGTGGAGGACGTATCTGGGGAGCGCCAACTATTTCCCCCCGTCAAAGGAGTCTTAGTAGTTATATGTTAATGATTTTGGTAAATAAACTTTCGTACGAGACGGCTTCTTTCACGTTGCGTGTGCGACTGCTTGCGAACTACTTTACGTCACGATGACTCTTCAGGTGAACGACCAAGAACAACAGCAGATACAAGGCCCAACAGCAGAAGAAGTTGAGAAGTGAAAGAACCAGTCGGTTACTGAGACCAAGGAGAAACCTGGTACGTTGGTTACACTGAAGAACGAGCCAGTTACTAAGAACAAGGAGGAACCTGGTGCGTCCGTTACACTGGTGACAGCTTAGACGGCGGCCCCCACCCCTTTGAATGGTCAAACCTTTAATTCCCTCAGTACAATAAGGGAGCTTGAGCACTCTCGACGTGCCAGTCATTGAGACGTATTTTTATTTCTTCCTATGGCACGTACAGTTAAGTAGCGGCAATTCTTTTCAGTAAATGCCATATCAATCTGGAATAAGCTGCCCAAAAGTATTAAGACCCAGCAAAACTACCCTATGTTTAAGAAAGCTATAACTAGTTTTCGACATTCAGGACAACTTTCACGAATTTCGCGTGCTGACTCGGTGGAATCTCTCTTTTACTCTGATGGCTTTCGTGGACTTTGAACACCGCCAGGCTTCATGCTGAAGATAATGCTGCTGAAGCAGCAGCCCGCAGTCTGCTAACCCTTCAGCCGATAGCGCGCAACTTTTGCCGACAGCCATTGAAGGAAGACTGAGAACACTGTGTTCTTGTGCCAACCCTCTCCGTCTGGAACTAATGTTTTTAAACGATATGAAACAGTTCTCCTGCTGATGAGTCAACTCAGCTTACAACTGTACATTTATTCCGTTTGTATCATACCTTTGAAGGCAGGTTTTTTCACTTGAAAACTCCCTATCTCGCCCAGTATTGACAAAACAAAAACCTGAAACAAAACCAATACTGGCTGCAACATAGGGAGTTTATTTTAGGTTTTTTCCGGTCTTCGAGGTGTTGGAAGGCGCCCAAGAGGTGCATTACCAACTCTTTACAATTGCCTGTAAACTGGCATAATTAACATATTATTATTATAGTTGTGCTTATCCATTCCGATCCTTTCGCCCTTTCAACGGTCGTCGGGACTTCACTAGCTGGCTGGAAGTCTGCAAATTTCACCTCAACCATATATCTCCCAGCCAACGGAGCGAATGCCTTCTGTCGCATCTCGCAGAGGTCAAACTGTTGAAGGCCCTAAGGAAGGGCTATAGCTCGAATACGCCATTTTATTTCCTATGTGGTCGAACCTCCATTGGAAATTGAAGATGCCGTCCATCAATTAATTCACCACCGCCGGTGCACAGGGGAAGATCCCCAGGCGTTCGCTGATGACCTTCTGCGGTTGGATTCCACTGCCTACCCCTCCCTTTCACCTGCGCACAAGGACCGTGTCATCCTTTACCACTTCAAGAGCGGCCTCAATTCGGAGGTTTACTTTTTCCTTAGACACAACTCGCCGGGTGATCTTGAAGGCGCCATCCAGAGAGCCAAGCATCTGCTATTACCAGACAAGCTTCGGCCTCCTACAATTCGTCCTGGATTTAATTCCAATCCCTCGTACGCCAGCCGCCCAAGGGAAGGTCCCCTGTCTTCACCTACGCCGCGTTTCTCGAACGCACGTTTCTCGCGAGGTGGACCTTGGCCTCCCTTCAATCCCAACCTACGAAGTGGACGCGACCCTAACTTTCGTATTCATTTTGTTCCTGTTTGCTCCCTTGATGCTACTAAACCTTTACCCTTTTATATTACTGTCCCTATAAATAAGCATCCTTATTGAGCTCTTCTTGACACTGGTGCTACAGTTTCCCTAATTCGGTCAGATATTTTATCCCCTTCTCAATCTCACCTTATTGATTCTCGTCCCCCTCTACCTAGCCCATTGACGGCCAACGGACAACGTTTACACATCCTAGGATCCATTACCCCAGGCGACAGTTTTTCTCCTTAAATCTCTCAAATGGCATTCAAACCCCTAGACTTCTGAACAATGCCTAAGGAGTTTTTTCACTGTCGGCCCTCAAATTTTTGGCAACGCCACTGATCTGAAATGTTCTACAGATCAAATGCATTGAAAAAACTGTACCAATAGGGAGTTCAAAGGTATTTACCTATATTTCCCTCAATAAAACCTGACCTGACCCTGTCTTTAGACTTCCCCACCGGGACCAAGCACCATTCTTTCCTAGTAAGCCCTTCCCTGACTTGGGACATTTTGCTAAGCGTAGATTTTCTCACTAAATTTAATTGCTCACTTGATATCTGTTCACGCTCGTTATTTTTGGATATACTACTTCCACTGCCAATAGTAGCGAATATTCGAGTCCCAGGAAGCAGTTCAGAAGACGAGGATGCGATCACTGGAACAAGAGTCTCAGACCTGTTTACGATTACCTATGACTAAGGATTCCCGATGGAATCCGAAACGTCAGGCAAATAAAACTCTTGTTCCAGTGATCACATCTTCGTCTTCTGAACTACTTCCACTATCCGTTAGCCACCCCTCTACCTTTGGATGGCGATATTTGTGCAGCCATCGAGGCTGCCGTCGCTCTTCCCCCGACTAACCTGGAAGGTCTCCTATCCTTATACTCTGATCTCGATACGACACCCGTGTACAACTACAGGCTCTCCTGAGACAATTCGCTTACGTTTTCGCTTGGGATGACCATTCTCTTGAACGTTTTTCCATCATTCGTCACAATATTGATACCGGCTCCGCAAAACCTGTGTGGCAAACGCCCAGGCGGATACCTTCACATTTCCAGCAACAAGTCCAGGAGATGGTTAAAAAGATGTTGGAAAACCACGTCGTCCACCTGTCTTATTCACCGTGGGCCTCCCCAGTTACGCTGGTACCCAAGAAGGATGGTAAACTACGTCGATGCATACACTACCGTCATCTTAACGCAGTACGCGACTCATTCTTGCTACCCAGCATCGACGTCACCCTCGATGTGTTGGCGGGGGCGCGTTGGTTTACCACCCTAGAATTGAAGTCGGGTTACTGGCAAGTGGAGGTAGAGCCCAAAGATAGAGCCTAAACGGCTTTCATAATTCCCCAAGGACTTTTCAAGTTTAAGACGGTACCCTTTGGCCTCTGCAATGCAGCCGCCATGTTTCAACGTCTCATGCAGTCCGTCCTCTCTCACCTCTACCCTCAATGTTGCCGCATCTACCTAGATGATGTGATCGTTTTCGAAAAGTCCGTCACCGAACACAATGCTTACCTTCAGGCAGTTCTCGCCGCCATTCGTGACGCTGTGTTACGCCTTAACCCCCTGAAATGCTCGTTCCTGCGGGATAAAGTAACTTATTTAGGCCACGAAGTTAGCTGGGATGGCATAAAAGCCTCACCAAAGAAAGTCAAGGCCATTCTGACTTGGCCTACGCCGACTTCAGCTACGGACGTGCGCAGCTTTATCGGTCTCGCATCATTCTACAGGCGATTTATATGTGGATTCGCGGAGATCGCGCGACCCCTGCATATCCTCACGGATAAGGACCGCACATTTCAGTGGTTCGAAGCTGGCCAAACGGCCTTCGACGAACTCTAGGCACGTCTCATGACCGCCCCAGTTTGCTGCTGCTTACTGTCCTCCCCGACGCCCCCGAATTTATCCTCAATACGGATGCAAGTTGTTCCGCTATCGGCGGTGTCCTATCATAATCTGACGAGACCGGCGTCGAACGGCTCATTTGCTTCGCAAGTAGGACTCTCACAAGGACCGAACGCAAATACTCCGTCTAAAAACGTGAGCTGTTGGCCTTAGTCACATTTGTCAAGCTTTTTAAACCTTATCTGATTGGCCGCCATTTCATAATCTGGTCTGACCACAAAGCCCTTCAGAGCTTACAGAACACGAAGTATGCAGAAGGCCAATTGGCACGATGGCAAGATACACTTCAAGAATTTAACTACTGTTGTCTCTTCCGGCCCGGTAGCAAACACACCGACGCTGACGCGTTATTTAGACGTCCACCAGACTCCAGCGATGCTCCGATGTCGCTTTTAGCCCACTTGGTCTCTGCTCTTATCATTAGCGAACCCACACGGTACCATTGGGTGGTCGCCCAGAGCACCGATCCCGAAACAGCTATCATTTATGACCGTTTGCTTTATGGCAAACCTCATCCCAATGATAACGACCTCCACGGCTCTTCTGAGAACGCCAAAATTCTTCGCAACCACTGGTCCCAACTCTTAATCGAAAACGAGCTATTTTTCTTCCAGGAAGGCATCGACATGCCACCTCGGTTATTATACCCCTGCAGCCTCGTCAACACTAAACTACCGGACTTACACCACGACTTGGGCCACGTCGGTCAGGCAAAAACCGAGACTGCGGCTCGTCAAAGGTTCTGGTGGCCCTATCTTCGAGAACAGGTCGCCATTTTCTGCAACACGTGCGCTACGTGCACAAGCTTTAAAGGTCCTAACTCTCGACCTCGAGCAGCTCTCCAACCCATGGTCACCGGATCCCCTTTCGAGAGAGTCGGCATAGACGTGATGGGACCTTCACTCTTCACCGAAAGCCACAACCGGTACATTCTAGTCATGGTTGACTATTTTACAAAGTGGGCGGAAGCCATGCCCTTACCCTGCCAAGATGTGGCTACAGTTGCCGATGCCTTCTTGTCAGCTTGGGTCTGTCGTTTTGGCGCACCCCAGTCTCTTCACCCAGACTGTGGTGCCAAATTTCGGAGCAAAGTCGTGCACGACGTCTATGACATACTTTGCATCCACATGACCCACACTACACCGGCCCATCCTGAAGGAAATGGACAGACTGAAAGAACAACTCGCACTATCATCAATCTCTTGAAGGCCCTAGCCGAATCGCATGGTCGTCGGAATTGGGACCTTTGAATACCCTATGACATGATGGCCTATAGGGCCACCTTCTACTCGTCCGCGGCGTATTCTCCTTTTTTCTTACTCACTGGTCGTCATCTTTGACTGTCTTCCGACTCCTTACTCCCACTTCATACATCCGAAGGTTCGTCCCCGGACGCTTACGCTTCTGAACTGCAAGAAACCCTCCGCCTGGCACATAACCTCGCCCATTCCCATCTTCACGCAGCATACGCACGACAGAAATCCTACTTTGACCAAAATGTTCACGGTACCCCCCATTCCCCTGGCGACTACGTCCTCCGTCGACGCACCACACCCTCCGTGGGGATGCCTTCCAATCTCTTCTGCCCGTGGGAAGGTCCGTTCGTTGGTGTGGAAGCCATTCCCCTCTCCACCTACCACATTTGCGACGCCCGTGACCCCTCTGGCCCTACACCCACTGTTCACTTTAACAAGCTGACACCCTACACGGGCCCCCTCCCTACCACCGATACAACTTATCCCCCCGTTACGCCATCGACTACCGCGGGACCCCCGCCCCATCTCGACCCCAACTCCCTCCTCATTTACTCCTCCTCCATCTAGTTCAACAAATGGGCGCTGAGGTAGAGATAGGTACCTCTGACCCCCTGTGGCTCTGCGGACAGAGCCCCCTCTTGGCGGGGGAGGGCGTGTAAGAGACCAACCTACCCTTGTGTTTGAATACTCTTGTAATTTTTCAATTTTTTAGTGGCAGTCGTGGAAACAACGCGTGAGGCAGCGCCGGAAAGTAATCAGGCCAGTGCCGTGGAGGACGTGTCTGGGGAGCGCCAGCTATTCCCGCCGTCAGAGGAGTCTTAGTAGTTATATGTTAATGATGTTGGTAAATAAACTTTCGTACGAGACGGCTTCTTTCACGTTGCGTGTGTGACTGCTTGCGAACTACTTTACGTCACGATGACTCTTCAGGTGAACGACCAAGAACAACAGCAGATGCAAGGCCCAACAGCAGAAGAAGTTGAGAAGTAAAAAAACCAGTCGGTTACTGAGACCAAGGAGAAACCTGGTACGTTGGTTACACTGAAGAACGAGCCAGTTACTAAGAACAAGGAGGAACCTGGTGCGTCCGTCACAGTTTAGCTCTTTTATTCTAGCATACCCATTTTCCGCTCCTATTTTGCTTTTTCCGCCTTAGCCTCAGTCTAGTAAATTATAAATAGGATTGCTGCAAGTTAATTTGCATGTTATTCAAGAGTTAATTGCTTCAATAAAGTTTTTTGTGTAATTTATTCCATTTCTCCTCCTAGGGCACAGTGGACTGTTTTTCTAATCAAAGCTTGGTTTGTGCTATCGTTGGTGTGAAACCTAGAGAAGGCGGACGTCCTAGACCACTGAAGACGGTCTTCAAGTCCAGAAAACCCCAAAAATTCTGCTAAACCGCGGCTCGAGGCTCGAGGGAGGCAATACCTTGATGCGGGCGGACCTGTCGCCTGAGGACAGAATAAAACAGCGCAAGACAGTCGCAGAAGTGGAACGACGTCATGCCGAAGGGAAAATAACCTCCGCATAATAAATTTTCGGGTTTTCCAGAAGAGGAAACCTTTGTTCAAACCATTACTAAAAATGGCCCAGGAAGCTCTGGAATAATATTCCCCTCGAAACTAGGCTGTCGTCTAAGGTAGCAGTTTTTTAAGTCAAATTACGTAAACAATTAACTTCGGAAGATATAAAATCCTTTATATCCATCTCCTTCCCAAACACACAACTTTTGGACTTTGAAAAGTGTCCCCCTGGTATCTGAGGTGGTTATGTTTAGATAAAAAAATTTTCCATTCATGTCTATTTCTTCCTCCTTTGAGTGATATTTGCAACGATGTTTCGTCCACTTCTCTGTCCAGTCAGCATTGCCGTTTTCTCCATTCTCCGTTTTACAACCCTGACGATAGGCTTCATGGTCTTTAGTCATGCTCGTGGTGGTTCTGCTATTTTCACCAGCTCGTCGCTAAACTCCGCAGTCTACAAGGTCGCATCTCCGGCGTTTCGTTGATGATCAGGTGACCTCTGCCGTTCCCTCATCTTCCTGACTCTGTTGTCCGCGATGGCCTCCTCCGGTCTCACCTCCCTGATGGTTCATCATGAAGCCAGTCGGGCGGTGTAACAATGGTGAACGACAGCCCCTGCTGTTATATGATTTCTCCAATTACAAGAAGCGTTTCCAATCCCTCATTCGTTCTCATATAAGTCCTGTCTCATTTGCACTACAGTCAATCCTCTCAACCAACCCGTTTAATTTTGTTGAAGCAGTTTTTTCTCCTACGTTTTGTTTTTTTAAGCGGGGGTTCGCTGAACTCCGTCCCAGCTTAAATGGTAGGAGTTTTTTTTCACTGCTTCCTCCTTAGTACACCATGCGTTGTCTAATATTGTAAAAAGACGATATTTTGGTGAATATGAATTAATCTTCCAACACTACTAAACGCTCCCGCTGTTTATGTGGTTGTTTCATGGAGAGCAGCATTTATCAACTTTCTATTTATTTTTCTACAGCACAAAGTTTGCAATGACGAGGTCCTCCGGGCCTCAAATATAAAATTTATTTATAGAGATATAAACATTCTGCCAACGAATGCGCGAAGCCTTATTAATAAAATGGCTGAAATATAGGTACTTATCTAGCAGAATGGCTTTTTCTCGGACTACTGGAAAACTTCTATTATAATTCCCGTATTTTAATCTGGTTCCCGATCAGATATTCACAATTATCGCGGTGTTCATAAAACGCCCTCTCTGGCTAAACTCTTTGAAAAATTAATTGCCAAAAAATTACAGATTTCTGCATAAATAATAACATTCTCAGCTCCTCACAGCATGGCTTTTTACCGGACCGATCTTGTGAAACTTGCCACATGTCTTTTCTAAATCTACTTACTTCTCTTCGTAATGATCATCTATCTGTGGTAGTTATCTATTTTGACCTAAGTAAAGCATTTGATAAAGTTTCTCACAGGAGGCTCCTAGCCAAAGTAGAGGCTATAGGATTTCGTAGTCCACTTACTGACTTCATCAGATGTTATCTTTCAAATCGACAACAAAAGTTTTTAGTAGGATCCTCATACTCTACTCCTACCGCTATTTTGAGTGTTGTCCTTCAAGGTACCGTGCTAGGTCCTCTGCTCTTTTTGCTTTACATAAATGATATCTCATTTAGTGCTAAACACTCCCAATCTTATATTTATGCAGATGATCTCAAGTGTGTTTACTCCTTCTCTAAATCTACGGCCGCGAGATGCTTAGAACAAATTCATTCTGATCTGCACGCTCTTTCGACGTGGAGCTCAACATGGCAGATGGAGTTCTCACCTTCTAAGTGCCGATATATGTGCTTTGGGCCTGAAAGGCTGCCACAACCTGTTATTTTTCAAGGTTACCCAACGACTGAATGTTCCAGTATCAAGGACCTAGGATTAAGCTACACCAATAAATTAGACCTTTCTCCTCACGCCGATAGAATTACAGCCAAAGCCGCACAGATTTGCGGCTTTATCTCTTATAATTTCTATCTTCCTGAAATGAAATTAAGACTTTATCGTATGTTCGTTCTCCCCATCTTAGAATGCTGTTGCCCCTTTTTCGGTCTCATGAATGAAGGTAGCCGTTCAAAAATTGAACAAATTCAAAAAAATTTCACACGAAAACTGCTGTATCCGACAGCTTCTAATACTTGCTACTCAAATAGGTGTAAATAAACAAAACTAAGGTTCCTTTGGGTCAGGAGATTGGAAGCAGGCTTTTGTCTCCTTTTTCGACTTGATAATTGCACTAATTTACCCAGGACTTCTGTCATTACCCCCGTCAGCCGTCCCTACAACCTAAGAAATTCGGCACTTGTTATACCCCCTCCTGCATCTTCCTCATGTAAACGCTCTTTGTTTTTTGCTTCCAGATATAGCTTTCTTTGAAATAACTTGCCAATCGAAATTAGGTCGTTAACTAGATTGTCTGCTTTCAAACAGAGACTGCACATTTATCTTAACACTGACTCTATTAACCTTCTATTCTCCTCATCTTTTCCGAGCAGCTTTCTCCATGACCCCGAGAAAGGACCATTGGGAATTTAGGAGATCCGCTTGAAACTATTCTCTCTGCCTCGTGTCCCCCGAGAACCTAGATGTTTCCATTAACCACCGCT
>JAYGXS010000004.1:18698332-18717729 GCA_036362985.1 Ligula intestinalis | reverse complement strand
CGAAGAAGACCTGGTGCAAAACGTTGATACCCAGTCAAATCGATTTGATTCGTTCCTGAAAAAAAAAGTCGTGCAACCCCAGGCATTCAAGGTCTCCACAATGCAGATGGTGTGCTCTAAACAGATGAGTTATGTATGGCTGAAATCTAAGCTGCACAATACTCCACTTTCAACATTTCCCCAGGGCCCAAAAATTAAGTCTGCGACATCCCTGACCGAACTGAAAGCGGCATACTAATTACCATTGAAGATGTGGAGAATGCACTAAGTATATTGATACATACTAAGGCCGCTGGACCCGACAATCTAAATCCGAGGGTTACTCGCGAGCCTGCTTATGTAATCGCACCGAGCATCAGAGAACTGTTTCTTTGTACCCTAGCCACTGCCACGGTACCGGATAATTAGAAGCAGAGCCTAATAACTCCGAGATACAAAGGTGGTGACCGTTTTCTGCCGCAGAACTATCGACCAGTCAGCCTGACTTCCGTGTTTGTGAAAGTTCTGGAAAACTTTATCTGCCGCAAAATCGATGCTCACATTGGGACATCCACAATCCTGTCGATATAACAACACGGCTTTGTCTAAGGCAAATCGTGCACTACCAACCTCATGGTCGCACGCGAAGCTTGGTGTGAAGCGAAAGAAAAACGACTACCGGTTCATGCGGCCTTAATCGACCTCAGCAAGGCATTTTACAAAGTCGATCACGACCTCCTACTGACCAAGCTCAGTAATACGCCCATCCCAAGAGCTATAGTTAAATTAATAACAGGGTAACTGTTCGGTAGACAATGCCGCGTCAGGGTCAGTTAAGGGTGTTATTCTGTGTATGAAGCTCGTGGTGGCTTACCTCAAGAGTCGGTGCTGGGTCCCAGACTATTTTCATCTACGTTTCGGATATCCCATCAAGACTTTCCTTCCTATGCATTCTGTTTGCGGACGACCTCAAGGTATGGCATGTTATAGGCAGCCCCAAAGATACAATGACTTTCCAAAGTGATCTTTATGTGATCCATGAATGGTCATTGGAGATCAAGATACCGGTCAACGTAAGCAAATCACACTGGCTGATAATTAGGAGAAACCGAGACCACCCACCCTACACAATGAGCAGCATTACACTGCCAGCTGTTAGGAGTACTGGTGACTTGGGCGTTATCATTCAATACGACCTCAAAACCCGAGAAAAATCAACTCTGGCGAGACGCAAGGTACTGGCACTACTTTGGATGTTCAAAAGAGCATTCAAGTCCTGGTCCATGCAGTTATTCCGTAAGCTTATGGTCACATTCATCCGCACGATCATGGAGTATGGATCTACCGCTTGGTTCCCGTGTACGAAGGGCAAGAGGACCGATATCGAATACGTGCAACGGCTGAGGTCAAGAGTGGTGCCGGAAGTGAGATGGATGACACATCCGAAGTGCCGTAAAGCACTGGAACTGTTTACCTTAGAATACCGACGTTCCAGAGGCGACCAAATCATAATGCACAAAGTGATCGTTTGCGGCGAAATCCTGGAGATAGCACAATACTTCAAACTGGCCGTTGACATGCCCACGCGTGGACACTGATTTAAACTGGTGGTACAAAGAATAAATGGCCTCCCACATATCTATCGACTCTCAAGGCATGCCGTGAATGCATGGAACAATCTCCCTCAGATTTTGTTGCTGCTGACACAGTTTCCGGGTTCAAGAAGAAATACGACGCCTTATTTGAACAGTGATCTGTACTGTTCACGGGAGCGCCCTGCCTTGGCAGGGGGATTGGTATTACCTGAAAACTCCCATATGTCCGTTGGCTGCAAAGAAGAGGTTTCCAAGGATCCGTTCCCTACTCTCTATGGATGAAACATGACTGTCATAAATAGGCACACCGAACATATATTTAGCTCGTTCCCTAATAGCAATGTTCAAGTATCAAAGGTTCCACTGGACCTAGGTCGGACCAATGCGTCTAGGTGAATAGGCTCCTAGAGCATTTTATGCTAGTGCAGCGTGATTTAGTTAAATGGACTGTATTCCGTGCGTTGACTGAGGAGGTTACATGTCGTCATCTAAATCGATATTCAAACACACACAGACACACACACACACACGACAGTTCCTCCGTCAATTTCGATGATGGGCACTACGCGCTCCAGCAAACCGCAGCAAACGCTGAAGCAGGCCGCAGCATACAGAGGCAAGCTGGGCAAGCAACACGAAAGCGACAGCAAGCAGGAGCAACGCAGTGAACTCGTGCGAGAAAAAACAGGAGTTTAGGCAGACTCGCACAGAATCTACCCACTCGTTCGCCACTCCCACCTCCGTATCCGGTGTAAAGACAAAGTCAATAAGACCGGGGATGAGGGAGGGTGTAGGTGGCTGGCGCGATAAACACTCAGCACGCGCACACTTGACACAGCCATCTCGCTAGGTATGCTCCCGACTGCGCGGGAGCGCTATAAAGGCCACATTAAGAGGTAGCCATTGCAGCCTGACTCTCAGTCCTCCCTCTCCTCCCGTACGCACACACAAACACACGCGTACAGAAGGAGCAGCTACGTAGGGGGCCCGAGTTTTCCGGCAGTTGGCAGACCCTCCAAGCTACGGCTATTAGCGCACCGTGATACATTCAGACGCATTCAGATTAATTATAGTGAGGAAAGAAACGTGCCGAGGTCGACCTCACTCTTTCCCCCAACGCATAGTGACTGCCAAGCTTTTCGGGCACCCGCAGTGGAGTCTGAAACCCAGTGGGAGCGCGAGCGTAGTCACCGACAGGGAATCAGAAGTGACAAAGAGTGCCAGCGCTTTCCAGGCCGCAGGGACCGTGGTTGGCTGAAGACTGGCATTGCATGTGCATACAGACCATTGGATCTCAGAAGGGTGAGAGCAGCCCTGCATGAAGCCTGGACCAACACCCTCCTGAGAGGGCTTACCAGTCAGTCAACGACTGAAAGGCACTACCCATGCTCCGTCGTCGGTTGGCGTCCGTGGGCGGGGCTGAAAGGAGAGCAAGAGACAACTGGTGAAGTTTGCAATTGTGGGTGTGCAGAAGACGAAAAGAGAAAAAGAAGAAGAAGAAGAAGAAGATGATGAAGTAGAAGACGAAGAGGAAGAAGGAGGGGAAAGGACGAAGGGGAAAAATAGAAAAGGGACGGGAAGAAGAAGAGAGTGAAAGAGGGAGATAGGGCGAGGAGGCAAAGGGGGGGGGAACGCAGACAGGCCGAGAGAGAGGAGGAAGTCAAGTATACAAAAGAACAATGAGAGCAAAATCTTAGCTTACCTTGCAGCAGAGAATCTTCAGTAACTTTTGAGGCTGACGTTTGTGATAAATACAGAACTGTAGGTACCGCTATTATGAGTGTGATTGCGGTAATGGAGCGAGTAATATAACTACAGGAACTATTATGGGGCAGTAAAGGCAAGACAGTATTCGAAAAATTTAGCAAGAACGGCCTCCACTTACCTGAGGGAGGAGGCACTCACCTGGGTTCCCGACAAGCTTGACGACGCAATCGTGACGGGAGGCGACTAGTGAGTGGGGCTGAGGCTGGTGGTGGGGATGTGTGAGGTGCTGGGTGTGCCGACATCATGGTCCATGCCGCTGTCGTGAATGCGCGTGTGACCTAGTAGGCCCATGCAATGAGCGAATGAGCGGAGGCAGTGTGGGCAGTGAAGGCGGCGGTCTCGTCTGTGTGTTGGTGCTCCAGGCACTAGTTTACCAGTCTCTGTGCGATGGATTCGCAAATGACCGACTAGACCGATGCGTGATGTGAATGTGCGATTGCAGTGAGGGCATATCGCGCCCTCAGAACTGATGGGGGGTTCAGGTGTGGGGGAATGCGAGTTGTGGCGGGCAATGATGTGAAGGAAATTGTTGGTGGGTTGGAGTCGGTGGATGAGGGCAAAGAGGCATCTCTCGCGTCAATTATTGCCGTCGAGGTGGAGGCTGGAGTAGGGTCTGGTGGAGTGTTTGGTGCAGTCGATGTGGATGCTGTCGGAGGAGGGTTGCACGGCTTCCGGAGGTGACCGACTAAGCCAATGCGTGCACGGAAGGTGCGTTGACAACGTGGACACGTTGGAAGGGCTTGGGTGGTGGCAGCGTGCGTCCGTGGGTTGTGAGACTTGCGTGCCGTCCGTTTTGCCTTGGCGGCGTCGATCCGAACACACACACACACACAAACACACACACATGCAAAAGCCGCCCCCCCAAAAAAAATTCACGCGCACGCATGTCTCATACGGTTGCCCCCCCAAATACGGCGCCTGGATCTATTTCTTGCTTTGGTAATTTTTGACGGCGTATGCTTAGGGCAAAAACCCGTGTTCGGATCAGACTTAATGCGTTCTAATAGGGGGGGGGTGGGGTAAGGGGCGACTACGTGTTTCATGTGCACTCTTAGCAGGTTCGGTTAAGCTGAATAAGTAGACGTAGTTTTTTTACTTGCTGTCTGACTACCCTCTCAAACGGCTAACTAAAATCTTTTATTACGGTCACAGGTCTCAGTAGAGCTCATGGCCTGGAGAGTAAAGCCCTCACGGCACTGGGAGGGGCTGTCTCCTATAAACGTTATGGAGGGGGGAAGCGTACGAGGCGTGCGTGCGCATAGGGTTTTTCTTGGGGGGGGGAGGGCTTGTGTGTGTTCGATCATCAGTATCGATGACGGCTTTTAACCTTCCCCAGCCAACGCACGGAATACCACCCACATACTCAATCACGCCGCACTGGTACCAAAGGCTCTAGGGGCCTATTTGCCTAAATCCTTTGGTGGAACCTTTGGTACTCGAACATTGTTTTTAGGGTTGTGGGCTCCGATTACAATTTGGCCTACCTACCTACCTACCTGGATTTCTTTACTTACAGTATTACAGTCTGTTCTCTCCACTAATTTTTGAGGATTCTGGGATTAAATTCTGATCGCCAACGCTGGTGGGTATCTGCTGCTTAAGAGGTCCTTGAAAGCTTCTTCCATTTGTTATGACCGTTCAGTTAAATTCAACCTACCTGATTTAGGGGAATCGACATGAATTTTTGAGTCATCTATTCATAATGTAAAAATAAGTGCAGTATTCAATGAAACGGTATATACGGTTCAGTATTTTTAAGACTATTTAGAGTAATAGTCCAGATGGCGTCCTGGTCAGCATATGAAAGTCTGATGCAAATTATGTTTACCATCCATTCTCTGTAAAATATTGTATCCTGCTCTCAAAAGCGAAACCTTTCCAATTTTATGTAAGAAATCGCACATTCTGCATATGCCTAAACACAGCCAGTCTACGTCATTTAAAGACGCTAGACCAATAAAAACTCTCCCGCGGTCTAGACATATTGGAGACCGTGATCAAAGACAAAATGATGCGTCACATAACAGAGAAAAATCTACTTAGTGCAGCTCAGCAGTAGTATTAATAGTAATGGCCATATAAATCTCGGCCTCCTCGATCCTGTGTTGACAGCTACTGAGTTTGGGCGAGGGAAGTTAGTGTGCTACTACCCACACAAATTTTACTCTCACTCAAAAATAAAATAGGCGGTATTTCTGGCTTACATACTAGAGGGCGGCCAACGCTGGGTTTTGTTTGGTCTTTCTGACTCCGGTAGACGTTGGAAAGTGCGGTTAGCGCCAATTACGTCTGGTATGCCTATAAACTACCCGCTGAGGCCAGTTTAATTCAATCAACCTCTATGTGGTGGACTTGATCAGAATCGATAGTCGAACATACGTTCCTTAAAATTGTCTTCCTTGACATAGATAGCAGACTTCTTCCTTTAATAACTACCTGCTTGTATGCTCACTTGTTACCCTTACGATTTAAAATTTCCAATGGTACCTCTAACTACACACGTGTGAGGAATTCAGTTATTGAGAATAGCGTAATTGACCTGCTCTTTTTTTCTTTTGACAATGGTTTTTCTGATTGTTTTCAGTATATAAGGGTCTTTATACATTACGACGATTCAAAAGTTGTCAATCGATAAAGTAAAGTATATTTTATGTAGTAGGGTGTCCCAAAAATGTATACACATTTTAAGTAATTGTACACTTGGTGTTTATTATAATTCTTTTATTTCAAAAGGCAAAATATTTAAAAGTATCACTTCATCGTCTTTTCACTGCATTTTGACTACTTCAACAGGGGCTGAATTGAAAGTAGCCACTAAGCATGAATGCACATGACCACCAAAGGAATTGTTTCATGGTGTGTGCGATCCCATTGCTTTGCGTTGTCAGCAGTGTCATGAACAAACTGGACGTCAGTTTGATAACATGCATTGAAGAAAACAATAAGACAATGCTTGTTAATATATTTACATTTTTAAATCATAAAATTATGATAAACACTAATTGTACAATTATATAAAATGCGTATACATTTTTGGGACACCCTTTATACCCAACATAAAAATGGAAATAAATCTGCTGCTGTAGGATAGTGAGTAGCATGTATGTGTATATTTTTAGCCGTGGGATTTACGAATGGTCATCCTGACGAACGTAGATAAAAAATTTCGAATAGCAGCTATGAATTTCATCCGTTTTTGTAGGCGAAGCTTTGGTACGTTCTAATGGTGCTTTCCTGTGCATATGAACGATATCTGTTAGGTAAATATACATCGAGATTGCGTTTCAATGCTTTTCGAGTTCGCCATTATGAACACCTCGGGCAGTTCGTTCCAGGAACCGATAAATCGCTTTGAAAAAGAATGGCTGCTGACATCCGGAGGGCATAAGGTTCTTCGGAGCTTGACAAAATTCCCACGAAGTTTAGTTGATGTGGCGAATGCAAAGACGTCATCGAATTGCAGGACACATTCCCGATTCCTCATGATTTGGTTGATCTGTATGAGATCACCTCAGATTTGCCTGTACTCAAGGGAGAAAGTAACCTGCCTCAAGCCTGCATTCGTAAGATAAGGATTGTAGGAGTCTAAGCCTTGGGCGTGCTCAGGACAGTACAAATATCGCGCCCAGTTCTATATAGGAAGAGATAGGGTAAGACCAATAGGAGTAGTTTATTGTGTACAGAAACGCAATGGTAGTCTGAAGCTCTGAAACGTGGCAAGCCCGGTCCCTGATGCGCGTCTGCATGCTAGTGTGTTCTGGAGGTGAACGAATCAACGTTATGCGAGAGTTATTCACTGGCAGCTTGATCAACTGCTTGGCCAATAGCAGTCTACGGCACCTGCGATTGGCTGTTCCAGAAGAAGATAGGGCAGCGAAGTCACGTGACCATTTGCGGTCTTGGCGTCGGCGATAGGACCTTCGGTCCTTCACGACTTTCGTTGCCCACATTAGGACACTTTCCAGTACCTTGTAGTCTTTTTGCAACCACGGCCGCCACGCCTGAACCCCATATTCCAGATCTGAACGAATTAATGTCCCGTGTAATTTCCCAAATAGGCCTTTATCACTTTCGACAAATTTTAGTTCAATGGCCAAGAAATTATAATAACTAAATAAATAAATTTTATATTTTAGGCCCTGAGGGCCTCGTCATTGCAAACTTATTGCCGTGGAAAAAATAAATACAAAGTTGATAAGTGCTGCTCTCCATGAAACAACCACATAGACAGCGGGAGCGTTTAGAAGTGTTGGTAGATTAATTCATATTCACCAACATATCGTCATTTTAAAATAGAAGTGAACGCATGGTGAACTAAGGAGGAAGCAGTGAACAAAAACTCCTACCATTTAAGGGGGTTGGTTGAGAGGATTGATTATAGTGCAAATGAGAAAGGACTGTTGATGAGAACGAATGAGGGTTGGAAATGCTTCTTGTAATTGGAGAAATCATATAACAGCAGAGGCTGTCATTCACCATTGTTACACCGCCCGACTGGCTTCATGATCAACCATCAGGGAGATGAGACCGGAGGAGGCCATCGTGGACAACAGAGTCAGGAAGATGAGGGAACGGCAGAGGTCACCTGATCATCAACGAAACGCCGGAGATGCGACCTTGTAGACTGCGGAGTTTAGCGACGAGCTGGTGAAAATAGCAGAACCGCCACGAGCATGACTAAAGACCATGAAGCCTATCGTCAGGGTTGTAAAACGGAGAATGGAGAAAACGGCAATGCTGACTGGACAGAGAAGTGGACGAAACATCGTTGCAAATATCACTCAAAGGAGGAAGAAATAGACATGTATGAAAATTTTTTTTATCTAAACAAAACCACCTCAGATACCAGGGGGACCCTTTTCAAAGTCCAAAAGTTGTGTGTTTGGGAAGGAGACGGATAACAAGGACGTTATATATTCCGAAGTTAACTGTTTACGTAATTTGGCTTTAAAAACTCGTAAGTTAGACGACAGCCTAATTTCGAGGCGAATATTATTCGGGAGAAAGGCATATTTTGAGGCAAAGAAGTAAGAATGGTTCGAAGTGGAGCTTAAAGGGGTGCAATAATCCTGGAGGAATTACGAGTGGCATAATGTCTATCTGCGGGAATGAGAGCGTTGATTCGTGGAAGGTTAGGAGTAGAGTTAACGCGAAAGAGGAAACAGAGGCGCGCTTCGAGTCTTCTGACCCAAAGAAATGTCATGTTCGCTAACTGACATCTCTCCGTATAAGAAAGAGTGGATCGAGGAAGAGCGAATATTTTGCGAGTAAATACCCTCTGTACATTTTCAATCTTACCGCGGTCCGAAGCATTCATTAGACCAGAGAGGGGACAGCAGTATTCTAGGATGGGTAGAAAATACATGCGATAAAGTTTGAACTTTATTTCCAGCAGGATGAAATTGTGTGATATAAAACCACATATCTGTGCAGCCTTCGCAGATATTCGATCCGCATGAAGCGACAATCCTAGTTTATTTGTGTAGCTTAGACCTAAGTCTTTTACAGTGAATCGTTCTAAAAGTGGAGTATTTTGAAAGACTAGGGGACGAGGAAGCTTGGCGGGGCCGAAAGACATGCAACTACACTTGGATGGAGAGAATTCCATCTGCCAGGTAGCACTCCAACGTGAGAGTGTAAGTAGGTCCGCATTTATTTTATCAACGCATATACTTGCCGTGTCCTTAGAAAATGATTATATGCATTTGAGGTCGTCTGCATAAATGAGATTGTGTGAATTGTTTAGAACAGTCGAAATTTCGTTTATGTATAGAATGAAGAGTAAAGAAACCAAGACAGTGCCTTGAAAAACACCACTCGTGATCAGCTGAGAAGTGGAGTAACTATTACCTACTAGGACCTTCTGGCTGCGGTTAGACAAGTAGGAACCGATGAAGTCAAGGAGAGGGGGACGGATGCCAATGGCTTCCAATTTTACCAGAAGACGTCTGTGCGGTACCTTGTCGAAGGCTTTGCTCAGGTCAAAGTAGATAACAACCACGGATTGCTGCTCGTTACGGAGGGAAGTGACGTGGTTAAGAAAAGCTAAGTGATACGTCTCGCATGATCTTCCGGGTAGAAACCCATGCTGCCAGTCATTTAAAAGCTTATTTTTAGGCAAAGATCGAGAATTTGATTAAAAATTATCCTCTCCAGAAGTTTAGCTAGGGCCGGGGTTTTATGAACACCGGGGTAGTTATTTATGTCTGAACGAGATCCTGATTTAAAGACTGGAAGAATAATTGATGTCTTCCAAGTGTCAGGAAAGTAACCATTTAGGAGATAGACTGAAAATATATGGCTAAGTAATTTGGGAAAAGTCGAAACTCTTTTGATAACTGAATTGGGGATACCATCAGTTCCGGAAGAGTGTGAGTTTTTTTAAACAAATTATCTGCTTACAAATTAATTCTATGGAGAAATCAATGTTTCCGAGAATATTGCCTGAGTATGGTTGAAACGACGGGACCGGTTCGGATTCTGTCGTAAAATGGTTCGCAAAGAAAGCATTGAATAATTCAGCCTTATCAGACTCATCTAGTACAAATGTTTTGTTTTCATTAAGCAATGGCGGTATTTAAATTCCTCGTTTTGCGGAGGACCTACGACGAAACAGTTGTGCAACCGATTTTGCAGAGTTTGACTCGCTCAGGGCGCAAGATTCCCTGTGCTGGTCACGTGCAAGACGAATCATTGACGCTATTTCGAAGATCTCTGCGATTCTTTGATGCACAGACAACGAACTAGTAGATCTATCTTTCAGCTGCCTCCTCAATTTCTTTAGTCTGGGCAAAAGAAAAGGAGGGATGGTCAATTCTGGTGTGTAGGGTTTCGAAATTTTAGTGGGCACAAATTCCAGAATTTTATTAGAAATGACCGACATGAGTTCAGAAAGATATGCAGCGTCGTTTATGGAAGAGAGGCTCTGCCAATCTAATGAGTCAAGAAAATTGTTGATTGAGCTAATATCTGCGAGGTCATACGCATGATAGGTACGACTAGCACTAGCCTTTTCCATAGAAGGAAGCGAAAGGCAACAGTGAATTAATGTGTGATCACTTTGGAAGATGTCCTGCTTAAAACCAACGAAGAAAGGGGCAATACCATTTGTGAAAATCAGATCTAAGATATGATTCTGTCTTGTTGGAGAACTAACCAGTTGAGACCAGTTATAAAAATTAATGGTATCTAGGAAAGGCTGAAATCTAGGTGGACAATAGTTTGAAAGCCAGTCGATTTCAGGAAAATTCAAATATCCAGCAATAATTTTAACTTCAAAAGTGGATTCTGAAATAAACTTGAATATTTCACACAAATTTGCATCTTCTTCAGATGAAGAGTTAGGAGGATTAAATGCACATCCGATAATCGCCTTTTGCCGGGGCGACAGGATAATAGAAGCAAAACAGTAATTTCCAGAGAAGGACGTGCTATTTAGATAAAACGGAAAGTACCTAAATGACGTTCTAATATAGAGAAGACAACCACCACCACGCTTTTAATGCGATCGTGACGATAGAAATCATACTCGTCTATGATAAGGGGGGAGTCAGAAATGATTGGATGGGTCCAAGATTCTGTTATGCATATAACATCGGGCATCATCTCGAAAGCGATAGCTCGAAGTTGAGCCATTTGATTTATTACGGACCTGGCATTAAGCACTATGAAATCTAGTGTGTTTCAAGTGACAGGACTATGGCTATCGTTAATCATAAAAAAAGAATTTGAGGGTGGGTAGGCAAACTGTAGGCCATTATTATTTGTGGAATAAGTACGGACGGGTATGGAGCTGTTAGCATACGGGTAGCCAACAATGGATGGCTGTTAGGGTCTGAGATATCTAGGGGCCTCGTTTTCTGGCAGGGAAAAATGGGGAGAGGGTTAGCCAAAATAAGCTTCTGGGGCGTTTGGGAGGAATGGGGGGAGGCGAGAAGACATGTAGAAGTTTGCAGGTTTGGGTGGTAGAGGATGGGTAAAGGACCTGCTAGGGGGGAACGGTGACATAAAATTAGTGTTGGGGCCGCTCGCGTAAGGACTAGTGGTCTTAATCAGTGAATGTCCTGTACGGCAACTCCGATTAGATTTAAAACTATACCAGTTTGGGTTACTGCCGTGCAAATTAATTTTTTCTTGGTTCGGGCCCGGCGTGTTCAATAACGCATTATTCGGGGGAATAATATGACACCCACGGTCAAAAGAGGAGATAGGTTGTGGTGGTGATGTGCTCTGCCTAAACGCTTTCGACGGTGTTGGCGACATTCTTGATGAACTTTTTGCCGAGTTAGAGGCGGCGGAATTTATCGATCGTTGGACAGAGAATGTATTTGGACTAGTATTTGTCGTAGTAGATAACGGAGCGGCGGGCCTTGACGGTCCCGACATCAAGAAGGATGGGCTAACTGGTGCACTGATGTTTATGAGCCTATGACTAGATATTCGGGAGGTAGGGATAGCGGGTGTACTGACGGTTATGGGACTATGAATAGACTTCTGGGAGGCAGGGATAACGGGTGCACTGACGTTAGTGGGTGTATGGCCAGGTATGCGGGGAGGAGGAATAGCGAGTGCATTTACGCTATCGTGACTACGAACAGATTAAGGAATAGTAGGCTGAGAAGTCATTGGTCTATTGGACTGGAGAGCCGTATTTCTTCGCTCCATTGGTGTAAGATCTCGACAGAGGAAACTTTTAGTCATTTCTAAATATCGAAAAATGCGACCTCGTTGAGCAAAGATTGAGTCCACCTCGATCGGTGAAAACAATTTAACTAGGATGGGCGGGTTTTTGATATGCGATTGGAGGCGTTTGGCTTCTGCAATTTTGTAGTTTAAACCACCCGAACATAGAAAATCTTTTGCAATATCCAAAGGGCGACTTAATATGGAGGCATTGTTTAGTACAGTGGAGTCCTGTTAATGTGGACACCTCTGTTCCAGGCCAACTGTCCATATTAACTGGTTGTCCACATTAAGCGAACTGACCCCAAACCAGTCGTTTCTACGTATAAAAAAACAGCATTTTGCATCTGAATGAAGTTTTATTGAAAGAAAATGCTCAGTTTTGATTGCTATGGTTGAAACTTTTCTCTTAAAGCTCTACTAAAGTTCTTTATCACAGTGTCAAAATTCTCCACATCAAAACCTTGTTGTCGATGCCCCGTTTCGAGTACGGCCAATGCCGCCCTCATTTCTTTTGATGAGACTGGGGGCTCGACTTCTTCGTCTTCCTCTTCAGACTCTTCTTCTTGCTCGTCTGGTACCTTCTTGGCATCTGCAACTGCTTCGGCGAGTTCGCTTATCACCTCCTCCAGTGTTGCCTCCTCGGCGACTTCGGCATCGTCGTCGATTGAAACCCACTCTAGAAAACTCTCGATCCTGTCCTCTGTCACGTCTTCTGGGATCGGAATCGCGACTTCATTCTCTGCAACTTCCTCTTCAGTGGTGGCGAAGCCCCCTTTCCTCCAGCAATTTACGATTGTCTCCGACTTCACCTTTTTCCATGAAGTGCTCAACATCTCCATGGCCTGAAGAACGTCAATCTTCTTCACAACATTGTGAGCCAAACGCATGCCAGTCTCATCGTTTTCCACTAGGTCTTGGATGATCTGCAAAATCTCTCGCTGTATCGCGGTCCGAAAGAAGGCTTCAAGAGATCGAATGATGCCCTGATCACAGGGTTGCAGAACTGAAGTTGTGTTGGGTGGCAAAAATCGAAGTGTGATGTTCCTCAGTCCTTTGACTCGAGTGTGGGCACTGCAGTCATCTGCCAAGAGAAGAATCTTGCGCTTCTGGCACCCCATTTCGAGTTCAAGTTCTCGTAAGAAATTTTCCCACAGCCCAGACGTCATCCATGCGTTTTTCCCTGTGGCGAACAGGACGCGGAACTTCCCCGCCGCAGGCGATTTTGACTGGATTTTTGACAAAATCTGTGGGTCGACCGACCGGTTGACAGCTTGGTGCTGTCCACATTAAGCGGTGGCTGTCCAGATTAACCGGAGGATTTTACTATGGAGAAATTCCGTTCCTGGCCAACTGTCCACATTAAGCGGTTGTCCACATTAACCATGTCCACATTAACCAAACTCCACTGTATAAAGTTAAAGCTTCGCTTTTGTCTATCAAAAGCTTCCGCGGTTATAAGATGGACGAGGGAGTCTTACTTTTTACAATCTTGTGAGGGCACATCTGATAACTTACCATCAAACAGATTGCCTAGTATTGACAAAACAGAACCAAACTTCATCATGAAGTCATTACAGTTCTGTAATGCAGATAAATCAACTTGCTTAGCCTTGACAAAGGGCTGCATGTTGATATCAAGGCATTGACTAGCAGGCGTGGTCAGGCACCGCTTGGGTCTGGGAGCAGATATCATACGATGAGCTATAATTTTCGTTCTCATAATTTTGATACAAATCTGCTTTAAATGTAAGATGATTTATAAAAATTCAGCCTTTATGATTTTACCGCAGCTAGTTGTTAAAATCTCTTAAAATTGCTCAACAAACTGTATTAGTTATTACGTTCAGAAAAAAAAACAGTTGATATGATTTTCAGATTATGACTTACGACAAATAATCAGAGCGAACTTAACAAATACTGTAGCTAATTTCGAAAAAGCACTTTAAATTTATTTGCAAAAGTGTATTCAATATTGGGAAACGACTCAGCCTTTGAAGGTCTCGAGAATATTCTGATCTTGACGATTTCTTTTACTAGGCCGCGAATTTGCTGGTTTGAAGAGGTTGTATTCAGTTTAAAGAGGTTGCATCTCGGTAGAATTGGTTGTAAAACAAAATCGTTCACGCAAGAAAAATAATTCCAGCGGTGCAGAAAAAAATTGTTTACGAACGGTTGCAGCCACAATATCCTAGATCGTAATTGATGGGGGGTATCGATGTAGAATTGTCCTAGGAGGAGCGAGGGGAAATATGGACTGTGATCTTGTAGGGTACAATTTGCTTTTAGATCGCCCTCTTGCCAGCCCTAGCACATTGCGAAGAGAGGTTCAGAAGTGGGACAATTGTGATTCCCAGGTCCTTTTGTTCGGTTTCGCTTTACAGGCACCTGCCATCAAGTTAGTAGTTGTGGAAGTTGCCCATTGCGCTCGCCGTCTTCTTTGTCAGCCGCGGTTTGACACACTACTCAAAGTTCAACCACATTTAACATTGTGCACCATGCACCTAGACCCGGCATCGGCAACTTCTGGCTCGCGAGCCATATATCACTCTGTTAATGATTGCGTATGACTCTCTCAGAAACTTCAGATTTAGTTATTTTTGTTATTCTTTAGGGATCTAATTACTACTATCATCAGGCCAAATCATAGGTTGGAAGTTCAAAGACAGAAGTCACCAAGAGTGACTTAGTATGTACAGAACTCCCAATTGCTGTAGCCAATAAACATTTTGATGATCTTCGGAACAAACACAAGATAATCAAACGGAAACAAGACATACCTTTGTCGGCAAAAGCTGTTCATGAGTTTACCATCATGATAGCAATCCACGTGGAGGAAACGCAAGTGAAAGACATTAATGCAGCGCCATTCTTTTCCCAGGCTTTGGATGAGCCAATAGATGTAAGCCATTGGGCGCAGTTTAGTGCGATATCAAGATATGATACTGGTGATGCACTGTACGAAAGAAGTCTTGCGGTTCTGTCAATAAAAATGTCCACAAGAGGTGAGGATCTTTTCAAGTCTTTCATGGACTTCACTCAAAAAAACCACCTATGGATAAACTTAACTCAGTGTTTATTGATGGTGCTCCGTGTATGGTTGGGAAAGACAAAGGATTTGTGGCGCTTCTCTGTGAAGATGAAAAAAGACTCATCCTACGTTTCAGTAAACAGGGGCTCTTTTTGCTCAGAAATGCGACGGGATGCTTGGCGGAGTGATGTAGCTGCTCATTTGTGTGATCAACTTTATTGTTGGCTTAGCCTCAAATGATCGACAGTTTAAAACACTGCTGGATGAAGTTGGAAATAACTATCAAGATCTGCTTTTGCACAGTACGTTTTGCCTGAACCACGTCCAGATTTTCCTTGGAATGAAAAGCATTGAGCATCGTGAGTCAAAAAATCGTGAGTGGCTCCTCATGTTTCACTCTCTCGTGGATATGACCGAACATCTGAACCAACTCAATGTTAAATTGCTAGGCAATGGAAATGCAGTGTTATCCCTTCAACAATCCGTGTTTGCTGTTGAAAACAAGCTGGGGCTCTTTATCATTGATCCTGAAACAGATCGTTTACTACATTTTGAAAAACTGAGACAATATAACGATGAGCCCACTCAAAACTTTGATCGCCACCAGTTGGTTAGCTTCACATCCAGTCTCCTACAGTGGGTGCACAATCTGATGCAATAAGTTTAAAAACGTAATAAAAGTCATTTTGCTGGAAGTCGGCTTACGCGGCGTGCCCCCAAACTATCATAGCAGTAAGGTTTGAACTATAAGTAAAAATAAGTCAGCGTTTGGTTGAGAAAGTACGATTGACTAACATAAAAAATGTAATTTTCACAAAAATCTGCAAAGTCAGGTAAAGACAATATGAAAATTTACTGGTCGAATGTGAAATAAAAGTGTGTTTAAGGCATGGGAATGGAAAAAATTGGCAAGGTAATGCAGAATAAGTACAAATACAAAATTTTTATCAACTAATTTTTTCAAATCACATTTAAGCTTGCACCAAATGTGTCAAAAATGGATGTAATCACCTTAGGTACAGTTTCTTCCAAATGTAGACCCTGCCAACACATAGCCGTGTTCACTTGTTGTGGCCAGACTAGGGCAAACGCGACCATGGCCATGTTTATTTCACAGAAATACTCGGAAATTTCCTTAATGGTTTAAATGAACATTTATAGATAAAAAGGTACTCCCATTATCATAATAAACAACAAATACTCTAATAAATCCTAGAAAATCTCATAGATTCGACATAATGAGTGATCTATATTCACTGAGGCCAAATAACACAAAACAATATGGCGTCCTGTCGCCCACTTAGAAGGCTCATTAGTGTTTGGTTTGTGGTAAGTGTCGCTGTCTTCTTATAGTAATATAATCATTTGTTTATTATGCCAGTTTACAGGCAATTGTAAAGAGTTGGTAAAGCACCTCTTGGGCGCCTTCCAACACCTCGAAGACCGGAAAAAACCTAAAAACAAACTCCCTTTGTTACAGCCAGTATTGGTTTTGTTTCAGGTTTTGTGTTTTGTAAATGCTGGGGGAGATAGGGATTTTTCAAGTGAAAAAACCTGACTTTAAAGGTAGAATACAAACGGACTATTTGTACAGTTGTAAGCGGAGTTGACATATCAGCAGGAGAAATGTTGCAGATCGTTTTAGGACACTAGTTCGAGACGGAGAGGGTTGGCACAAGAACACAGTGTTCTCAGTCTTCCTTCAATGGTTGTCGGCAGAAAGTTGCGCGCTATCGGCTGAAGGGTTAGAAGAATGAGGGCTGCTGCTTCAGCAGCATTAGCTTCAGCATGAAGCCTGGCGGGGTTCAAAGTCCACGAACGCCATCAGAGTGAAAGAGAGATTCCACCGAGTCAGCACCCAACATTCCTGAAAGTTGTGCTGAATGTAGACAAATAGTGATAGCTCTCTGAAACATAGGGTAGCTCTGCTGGGTTTTAATACTTTTGGGCAGCTTATTCCAGATTGATATGGTGTTTACTGAAAAGAATTGCCGGTACTTAACTGTACGTGCCATAGGAAGAAATAAAAATACGTCTCGATGACTGGCGCGTCGAAAGTGCTCAAGCTACCTTATTGTGCTGAGAGGATTAAAGGTTTGACCATTCAAAAGTTTAAACAGTAAAAATAAACCCTTCTGCAATCTACGAAGCGACAGGGGATCCAGCTTTATAAGTTCGCACCTTTATTGGTAGGCTAAGTTACGATGTTCTGTAGTGAAAAGCTTCTAGTGAAGAATTGCTGTACCGATTGTATTTTCTTCCGTTCACTAGTGCGCTGAAGACTGAATAGGGGGCGAGCAGTATTCAAGACACGGTCTCACGTCCATATTATAAAGGCTAGTTCTAAACTTTATTGTCTTAAAATTTCTAAGGATAAATCCGGTGGTTCGGCGTGCTTTCTCAATGAATTATGTTATGTCATTATTGATTTATTATGCGATTATTTAGGTATAAGCAGGTATATTAACAGATTATCCCTTCTACTGCCTAAAAGTACAGAGAAATCGTTCATGTATCATTTTTTATTGTTGGTGGGTAGCAATGGTTACACGTTAGCATTACGGTTTTCACCCCAGCACTTTATACCAATGGATTGTACGCCAGAGGAAGGCGTATGATCCTGAGATGGGGAATGCTTTCGTTCTCCCAACGTCGTCGGTGGTTAATCAATCACCAGAATTGGAAATGCCCAAACTAAGCCCGGAAGTTTCTATGAGTATGAATTTTATGATTGTTCTTTACTAGAAGATCAAGAACCCCCAGAAACTGATCAAACAGTAGGGACGGTGGGAGGCAGGGACTTCCTGGTTGAGACGCGGGAATTCTGCTTGAGGTGTTGTCATAAGAACAAACATCGTGCAAACCGCATGATATTTCCATTGTACAGTAGGCGTCTGCGAAACGACAGGTCATTTTGATAACAAGAGCAGCAACAGCATCACAAGGGCATGTCTCCGTTCCTAAAGTTGCCCATTTACATGAATGCCATATTTCCACTCGACTATATGCACCTCGTTCGCCAGGGGCAGGGGCAGGGGAACCAGGTTTGCATCCCTTGAAATATATGCAGTTAATTTTCTTTTGCAGACGTAAACGCATACTTAATAAATAAATAAATAAATAAATTTTATATTTAAGGCCCGGAGGGCCTCGTCATTACATCTGACTAAGAAGACGATGAGTATTCGCCGCTGCTGCCCGATTCGTTCAGACCACCCGAAATACTAATGTAAGCCTGATTATCAACTTTATGTTATGGGCCTAGACGAGAGGCCGATGTGCCGCACATTTTCAAGTCCCCGTCGCAAAGACTAAAGTAGCCAACACCACCAACCTCGATCCAGTAGCCTTCTTTGATTATTTATTACTTAAGGCTGTCTATGGAGATGCCGGTGCCCGCCTGCAAGTCAGCTGCAGAAAACTCATGTTGCTAGCAGATGTCGAAGGACATAAGCGACATAAAGGATACACTGCTGGCAAACCTCATCGTTCGAGTAAGTCCATTTATCACCTTCCAAAAAAGCCTGTAGAAAGAGTGATGCATAGATTTTGAAGGAAGTTGTTGCGTTCAACGGTACTTTGCAACAAGTACAGACGACATTGGCAAATATTGCTAGCACATTGGAGAGGCATAAAGCCGTTGCTCATGTCCAGTCATCATAAGTTAACTTCCCATTATGCACGTGAAAGCCTACGACAATTTCGTTTGTCGAATAATCAAAGAGGAAGGGTTAGCAGACGAGGCGATATGAGCATATTTATTTCATTATCTTCAAGTCAACCATATGGCCGTGGTAGACGGTCGATCAGAGGCAGATTTTATGCGGAATCTCCTAAAATTCCTACTAGGCTCGCCGCTTTGCCGTACATTCTGCTGGACCGGGGCATCAAATCGAATTTCTGCCAAGGCCGCACAAATCGAATTTCTGCCAAGGCCGCACAGATATGTGGGTTTATATCGCATAACTTTTTCCTTCCAGAAATGAAGTTAAAACTATACCGCATGTTTGTTCTTCCTATACTAGAATACTGCTGCCCGCTTTTTGGCCTCATGACCCAGCATGACCGTAGTAAGATTGAAAAGGTTCAGCGAGTTTTCACTCGTAAAATATTTTCTGTTTCTGGGTCTGGTATGTGTTATACAGATAGATGTCAATTAGCAAACATGAAATTTCTTTGGATAAGAAGACTCGAAGCTGGTCTATGCTTTCTGTTTCGCGTTAAAAATAGTCCTAATCTCCCACAAATTAACGTTCTCCTTCCAGTTGACCGACCTTACGCCACTCGTAACTCTTCCATGATAATTTTACCACCCCATAGCTCCACATCTAACCGTTCTCGCT
>JAYGXS010000004.1:18671330-18685013 GCA_036362985.1 Ligula intestinalis | reverse complement strand
ATATATATATATTTAGTTAACATAGACTAGCAGTAGCTCTAATTACTAAGACTACGTCAAGACTTCCTGAACAGTCTTAAAATCGCAAAATGTGTATCTCCATATTCGCTAACTCATTAGTACACTTCCAGTTTTGAATAAATGCTTTCTATGTGAACGCATCATGTAACTTGCAACCGTGTAAAGTATAATGTCGGCGTGAAATACTTTAAAAGTCAACCAGCCGTTGCCTATTTCCCCTTCAAATCCTATCCACCCAACTGTTTAATAAGACTGCAGTTTTCAATCCCCGAATAAAAGATCCTTTTATTTACGGAGATTATGCTATAAAGTGACAAGACATAGGTTTTCTGTCGAAACGTAACTCACGTCTGCTCATCGCTGGCTACAATAACGATCTCTCCGCGGTTGTAGTGATGTCGAACTCATCTGAATACTGATCGATTAACCCTTCACTCTGATGTCATTGCCAATATAACGCTAATCGCAATGCTGTTTTCCAGATAAATGAAATTCTCAAATTAGTTTCTCTATCAGTCCAGTTCAGCTTATTTAACAGAAACGTGGGTGTGTGCTTTCAAAATCCCTATTTGTATGCATACATAAATAACACCTCAGCTTATTAGCAATACCAAATAAACCGAACCAATGACGTGGAACAAACATGAAGAAACGTAGTGAAAAAAAACTCCTTGGGGTTTTTAGGAGAAAAAACTGTCGCTGTGTTGGTACCACATAAATCGAAATATCCTTCGGGCACGTCAATAAACCCCGTTAACCGTTCTTGTGACTAGCGGTCTTCGTTCCAAGGAACTAAACATACTCAAGTAGCCTGTGGAAAGTTTTTCCTCAAGTGGGGGTGTCAAGCAATAGCGTAGTCTTCTAAAGGTTTTCAGACTATTCCCATCGATTCTCTTTATTTTGGCCTAATGCGTTCACGCCATCATCCAAGTCCTTTTGAACTACCGTTTGATATTTATCTTCGCAAACAAGCATGCAATCTTTGTTCCAAACGTGCGCTCGCGCCCGCACCCTAGCTTTACTTGTATTCAATGTCATGCAATAAAACGTCAAAAGTACTGTGTTCATGTACTTTCTCGCTCTCTCCATAGTCTTAGTATGCTATTCTGTGCCATTAAATTGAAACCTTCATAGCGGCTTATGCTCTAGACTTTCCCCAAACTTCATACATGCATTAAGGTGCTTCTACAGCATGCAATTTTGGGCATTCAGCCCTGAAGCAAAATATTGATGCAGTTCGTTACCGTAGGACCAAGTACAACTAAGCTAAGCTTGTCTGGATCACAGCTGTTTCGGATTCAAGTCGCGACATTTTCAACACTTTTTATAATGACGTCATAGGTGGTTCCCCCTGCGAACTTTGAGTCGTGTGATAGTAAGATCTCTTTATATCCCACTGAGGGCTAACCGAATACGAAAAAAATGCCTTGGCTTTATTATTCATGTTGTCTGTGCTACAATCGTTGAAATTCGGGTGTGTGACAAAGACAGTTTGCGAAGGGCTAAACTGAGCCCTCTTACTGCAATATATTGAAGTCTGACGTGAATGGTTTGACTAAAACTATATAACTCAAAATCAGGGTAATCGGCGTTGATTTTCCTGTCAGTTTAATTTATCGGATCTTGCAATTACATTTGAGTAGAATAGTTTTTACTTCTGTATCTGCTTGCCCTCGCGCTGAAAACATTCAAAAACGGCTCTGGCCTTCTGATTTCCACATCTCACCTATCAATTCAATTTCCTACTTAGTGCGTTACGCCATCTATATTAAAACTTCAGACCAAATCCGGCTCTTGTCATTATTTTATTGGTGAATTTATCTTGTTCTGGCTGAATTTGCCAACTACCTAGCGGTCTCCTAGATCCAGTTTCTGTCGAACCAGCATATGAGAGGATAGAAATATGCCTTCGCAAAATTTTACACCTGTCGCCATGGTAACTCTTTGTAGTTTGTCTTCTACCCTTTTCCTATGACGACCCCTTAGTCACTAGTCTTGGAAAGTTTACCTGTGCCCAAAGCTTTTTAGCCATTAAAAAAAATCATTCAAAAGCCCTTAGTCTTTCATCAGGCACAGAATTCCTTTTTCCCTTGCCATTGTCCAAAAAACTTGTTTCCATACTAATATATATCTTTGTTTCCTCTTTTTCTTACATTTTCATTACCATTATTTTTTGCATTTTTCCATTTTAGACTGCTGACGATGAAATTCTTAATGCTTGCGACCTTGTTATTAAGCGAATACCACAATCTGTTGACTATCATTTGGACAAAGCTTCGGTTTTAATCAATCAGGATCGTCTAGATGAAGGTGGGAAATTTAGGCATTTGCATATTTTTTCGGATTGCGTATCTTTAACATGATGTTTGACCCATTGCGGTAAATGTTTGGGTGCAAGCTTTGGCCGTAAGTCTTCGGACAGGCTTCCCAGGCCACGCTCACTAGGATTCCATAATAAAAGGCGTATAAACAGAGTTTGGCCTTATTAACAGTTTACTATAAGACAAATAGAACAGATGACCCTCTTTCATTCGGGTGCTTATTTTTTATATTTTCAGCTATTCAAGAGTATCAGAAGGTTTTGGAAATGGAGTCTCAGAATCGACAAGCTCGTGAAGGCATGGATCGAGTTCAACGGCTTAAAAAACAGGCTAACAAGCGCGATTATTACAAAATTCTCGGAGTCTCCAGGAAGGCCACGTCCAAAGAAATAAACAGGGCATATCGCAAATTGGCAGCTGAGACCCATCCTGACATGTTTACAGATCCAGAGAAAAAGAAGGAAGCGGAGAAACGCTTTATCAACATTGCGGCCGCAAAAGAGGTCCTCAGCGATCCAGGTTAGACTACCCCTCCCTTAATCTGTCAACATTTTTGGTACCCGCGGTAGACCTTCGGATTAGACCGTTTGCGTCGGAGTCAGTAGGGGTGGCTAAGCTTGCGTCATTTGTACTCGCTATTTTTGAGCCCATGAATCTTGACACCGCAGAGGTTAAAACACCGGGTAGCGCAGTGTATTAAGCGAAAGTGTCTTTGTAGGGCTGAAAACGAAGAACACATGATAAAGACTGTTTTATGAGGAAGTAGAAACTGACTCTAAACTATTTTCTCGCTCCTTGCGCTCCTTAGAGCACCAGCAGACCATTAGTGTCGGTTAGTAGACTTAAAGGGCTTCATCGCCATCCTGATCATGGATCAGAAACGCTGAAATCAAGGGTATCACTATGCCTGAGAGGGGGATGGAGCGAGAGAGGGAGATTGGCATACACCGATTTGTTCTGATTGTAGGAGGTTGGGGGCACTTAAATTGTGCCTTGAAGCCTAGACTTATGACCCTTACAGACAATCACAGAGTGACTGGTGGTGAGTAATCACAAAGTGAAGTTAATATGCGTGAGCCCTACGAGCGTCTGGGTGAATCGGTCCGTTGCTGTTGCATATCGGACTACATCAAAACATTATTATCTAAACAAACATAACTGGAATATAGCAAGTAGTATACCGATTATGATGTTGCGGGCTTCAGGACAGTGGTCAGGTGGTACTGTATAGCGCTTAAAAATCTATAGGGGTCCCGACGTGTTAGCGCTGTTTGGCTTTTTTTAAACCAATTCTTTTTTGTGATTGCTTAATCTCAACCTAAATTATTTGTTTTTTATAGAAAAGCGAGCGAAGTTTGATCAGGGTATTGACCCTCTAGACACAGAAAACCAGGGTGGCGGCGGTGGCGGTCATCCCTTCTTTCATGGTGGACCTTTCGGTTTCACCTTTCAGAATTTCAATCCCTTCGAGGGTGGGAACTTCGAGTTTCACTTCGGATAACTGCACTCGATGCTCACGTTGCTTTTTCACTCACGGTCCCCGTTTTTCTCTAATTGGCCACTGCACTAACTGCCTCGTCTTTCTAATGTACAGCCTTACGATTCCTGTTGTGGTTGTTTCTGGTGAATGCTTGAATAAATTTTCCTGTTTTCTATTGTGGTCTTGGCTCCTTTGATATAAATAAATTGGCCCCCTCTCCAAATAGCTGAGGCACGAGCCTGGTAGGGATGCTCCGTTTCCTTTAACTTCCGCCTTTTCGTTTAAGCGAAACTTGCTTGCTAATAATTGACCGCAGGTCGGACAGTTCGTATTTCCTATCCTGCAGTTCGCCGGCGAGAGAACCTGAAAGAAGTTCGGATGGGATGGGGTTGCACTCTGATGTATTTAACTGGAACAAAATTTCATTTACACGCTCATCACTGGCTGTATGACATTTACCGAATTTATGATTCTCTCACTGTCCTTCCAAGTAGCCTTTTCAGACGTTGGTGGGAGGCTAACTGGGGATCAGTAGATGTCCATGGGGGTGGGTGAGTCCCCAGTGAGGTGAGTTAATGTGAATGCTTAAGTGCGTTGAACAGAGCATTCGCAACCGGTCTGTACCATGTTTATCTCCCTAGCGTTCTGACATCTACAGCTGGCCCGCGCCCAATTCTATCTCAATTGACAGGCCGAATTCAAATCGGATAGGTGTTCTCCCAAACAGTTTGTTAAAAGTTTTCCCATGGATATGCCTGTCTTGGGGCCCAAAATCCGTTTCGCAGGAAAGGTGTTTCAGCAAACCGTGTGCTGTATCCCACGGCCAAGACCAAGCTGAGATGCAAGGTGTTGCGCCAGCAGCATTTGGCATCGCCGGCGAATGCGAATTGACCATGCTATCGGAACTCTAAAACCACAAGGACTGACAATCGCGTTGGGCGACTCCCGGTTACACTACCGTTGCATATCAGCTGAGACTGTTCATGCAGGATTAAGGAAAATCTAGTAAAGAATCCACCCCCCTTCGAGAATGTGCTACGAAACGGACTCGCCGATGATTTAGAGGGTGGTTATCTACTGATAAGATTGCTTCCTTTCAGTTTGCTGGTGCCGAGTAAGTGGATGAATTCGTAACGAAGGCTAGATGTTAACCGAATGACGATCTTGTAGCTTCAGCCTTCTGGGAAGTTTCAGTGGGCTTATGCGGAGTTTTGTAGGGAGAGTTGGTGGGACTTCATTTTTGAATGGAAGTCTGCACAAACTCTCACTGGTCCACCGTTTTAATTATCGTCGGGCATAATCTCAAGATATTTCGCTCATTTCGAGATGCTGGCGTTTTAATGAGCTTGTCTTCGGTCCCCTGCAAAGGACACTTTCAGTGAGAAATGACAGAAGCATGATTTTTCCCGTCGTTATAAACGCAGATAAAATTTATTGAGAACATGCGCAAACACATACTTACTCATACTCATTCAGTAGTAAAGTATGCCTCCTTCAGAACGCATACTTGAAGAAGGGTTCGTTTTCGGTTTTAGAAGTTTATAATTATGAACTTTCTTAGGAGTCTGCATTGCCCATTCGCAAACCATCGTGTCTGTACATTTGTTAATGTTGGTTGTAAGGCATACAAAATGGTCCAGATCTATTGCAGAATTTTATTTGACCTATGTGCCATTTTAGTAGCGTACAGAAATAGATCGGGTTGAGCCAGTTTTATTAAGGGAAATCTAAGTAAATACCTTTGAACTCCCTCTTTGTAAAAAACAGCTATGAAATGCAGAACATGTGGCGTTGCCAGTAATGGAACTGCGTAAAAAGGTCAGACAGTAAAAAAACCGTTAGGCATTGTTTAGAATTCGAGGTTTTAATGCTATTTGAGGGATTTTAAGCAGAAAAACTGTCGCCCGTCGGGGGAGGGGGGCTATAGTATATGCAAATCGGATGGCCTGCTGCTAAAAGTGTTTGAAACATGTCAGGAGGAGCCCATCGTGGTTTTTATCGATATCCTAAGGGTCACACGAAAAGGCGATCGCAGAGGTCACGAGAACATCACTGAGTGTCGGAGATGCACCCATCATACGCCCTTGTTGGTTACCGGGTCTTCTAGCTGACGGAACACGGACCCTACCACAATCCTCAGCAGTCAGATGATTTTCTTAACACGGAAAACGTGCCGCTTCTAGTTTGGCGACCTGGATCGTGCACGTAACAGCTGATTGCCTGCAAAATTAAAGTATGAATTTAAGGAAGACAAAATTAGCACCAAAAAGAGCCTATTTGTACATGCTTGCTAAAATGTAGTTGGATTTATGATGATATTGAGAATTGATGGGAAAAAGTTCGTTCTATGAAATTCTCCAGATGAAGAAGCCGACTAACCTTAACTTGTGCTGGGCGTCAGAAGGTGAATCCGGATCTCGCGTTGCAAACACTGAACTGTGAATCCAAGCCCCCATAGAGGACCTAGGACAAAGTTTCGCTGATGGACACGCTCTCAAATTCGATCGGCAGAATTATCTGAGCAGGGTGTGGCGGACGGGAGCAATGTTCGTTCCCCACTTCGTTCTTCAATGTCCGCAGCCCCCAACGTCATTTGTTTTGCTGGCGGCTGTTTCACTTGCTGACCTGAAGACCACTTGACCGATATTCACTCACTCACACACGTAATCCACACACGCACATATACGCGCGTCCAAATAAGTACGCCTACCTAAGTGCCACTCGAACACGACAAGCCACGGCCACGCAGCAGGGGTCTTTACAGGCGACATCCCCTCGGGCAATTACAACACACCAATAGTAAATCATTTGAACTCGCTTCACAGTCATGCAAAAACAACTGTCATCACCCCACACAACACCCATTCGACTCTCCCAGGTCTGGCTGGACGGAGTCAACACTAGCCCTAGCTTCGCCAGTGGCCACCGCCACCTGAAACTGCAACGGGGAGTTCTGTATAAAATAAACCCCTCATTCTGGTGACTGCTGTCTTTTAACTTCCAACCTGGGATTCAGCCTCATGATTGTGGTGATCCAAGTACACCCACTACTTAGACCGCCACAAGGGTTACTTATTCGATGTATGCTTTTCACGTAAGCGAGTCATGTGCTTTTTGAACCTCAACATGGCCGAATAAAGAGACGAAATATCCAGCCGTAGTAACCAATCTCATGCAAAATGACCGGATTTATGAAATGTATTTACGGTTAGGCGATATTACTTAAGTTTACTTGTACTATGGACAATCCCTCTGTATAATTCCACAATTTTTCGGGAAAGCCGGACTGTCAGCTTTCGAATGCATCTCTTTTTGATCAATTGAAAAAAATATAACCAGTAAAAAATAAACGCTTACGTAGCATGCATTTTTTGTTTTGGTTTTATCTGCCGCTAAATATTCAACTAATATTTATAGGACATATGAAAAAAAGGTCCCCACCTGTGCTAATTGCACAGCTAATCGTGTCACCTTTAAATTTTATACTCTAAGGAAGACTATGTCACGGATTTTAAAAGGTCTCTAATTATGAGGTTTTCTAAGACATCAAAATTTCCCTACAAGCAGCATTCTATCCGTTCGTTTCCTAATGCCCTTCCATATCCATTGGACAGTTATAGAGCACTATACGATATCTTCTTAATGGCATCGATAAATGTATGATTTGCCATACCCGGAAAGCATACAGCTTGCAGGCTGGGACCCATAAACTCAAAATGGGGGCAGATCGGGCTAAAAAAATACTCGGAACTGTCTGGCTTCTGCAAATATACCCATACTTAACTGGAAAAGTGTATTTGGCAAACATGTTTTCGACAAACCATCATCGAACCTGTACAGTTGCATTGATAATGAAAACAGTCTGACAATTCCTGCATACAGCTTCCATGAACAAATGTAACTTGGCAGTTAAGCATATATTTGGGCAGGTTATTTTGATCAACTGAGTGGCTTTAATAATAACAAATGCTTTCGTTTAGAAAATTGCCCTCTTAGTTAAAGGTGTTGAGCGAAATAGACAATAATTTTAGCTTTTAGAATTGGACCGCCAAAAGAAAACTCGATTGTTTCATCACGAATACTTCCATGTCCAGCAATTCTCGAGTCCAAAACGAAAACTTTGGTAGAATCAGCAGAACACTGGAGTCAGAATGCCCATCGGCGATAGTCGGACAGAGAACACTTTTCCTGACAATTTACCCCGGTCGCTGGACCGAATTTTTTTCGTCGATTTGTCTGGACAGGGGCTAACCAAAAAGGCCCAAGTAGGTGTGCAATCACTGAACTTTTTCAGTTTTCTGCCTTAACTAGTATATTTCTAACAGAATGCTAGCAATTTTTTGTCAATTATCAACCTGATTCCAATGCAATGCTTCGTAGTACAGATCGCAGTGAGGTCTTAAACTTCAGTGTGCCGATAATTCCCCATCTTGCATAATTATGAAATTGAATAGAGGACGGGAAAACTCGCGGGCGAGCTAAATTTGAGCCGACCTGCATTTTCGCTTGTTTTAAAATGCGGAAGAAAGTCAAACGGTCAAAGAGAACGCTGGCTGAGAATCCGGTAGCAAGGGGGACGACCGAATTCGGAACAAAAACCTGGATCGTAACACGTTGGGGTGTTTCTTCCTGAAAGAGTAGGCTAAGTACCGTTAACGACTACCAGTATCCCAGGAATCTATAGTATTCAGAAAGTCAAGTAAGGCGAACGAACTATTTCGATTAATTCATCATCAGGCATGTACAATAATAAAATGCAAATTTTGTTTTCCTAATAAAAGACCGAATAGATTATCGGCAGAAGTTCAATTTTGAAATGTCATGAGTCCGACACAACCTAGTACCTACAACGCTGGAGTATTTCAAATCAACTCTAGTGAATTGCTGCTATAAATATCGTAGAACTAAGCTCCTAGACATCGGACACATTACGAAACAGCATCTGGAGAGACTCAAATTGTAGTACTAAAACACTAATCACTTAACCGGACGAAGGTTCTGATCTCGTTCTTATGAACAAAAGTGTTAAGGTCTCGAAGATCGAATCAATCCTGGCAGGCGACACTAAGTTCAAAAGTGAAAGGCAGAATAAGGATCAAACGGAGAGCGTAGAATTTCAACTCACAACTTGTCTTCGGAAACTAAAAGACCAACGTCTCTTTAGTGAACAAGAGTAAGAAGCACTCAAACAGTCCCCCCAAGGCTCTATGGTTTACCTAAGATTCACGGCAGAGGCCGTCGCCATACGCCTCACTAACCCAATCACATGTGCGCAGAAGGCGTTTGTAGTGGCTCTACGGCTCCCGTGGCCGAGCACAAACTCGTCATCCGTCCGCACACCTCATACCATGCTGCGAGACTACGAGCAGACAGTGACAACTGGTGTCAAGACGCCGCGAAGCGATGACCGGGTGACCTGAACTAATTGTAGGACCCGTCCCTCCTCCCCTGCCCCTTTGATCTCTTAACAATTCCCCCTCTCCTCCTTAATTACCGCTGATTGGTTGCTTAAACTTTTGCTAACTCTACCCTTCCTTTATATTATTGTACATGTCTGATGATGAATTAATCGGAAACGATCGTTCGCCTAACTTGACTTCCTGAATGCTTATATAGATATCATCGCATAACTGTAGTTGCATCAACCTCCACTACCTCTCTACATACCCACAATGTTTCACTGGAAATGCTTAACCAAGGAGATGCAGTGTGCTATTTCGTCTCGACCCATAAATTGCTCAGTAAATGCACGTAAACGGTTCAAGCTGCCCTGGAGATGAACTCTGAGGATGGCGGGAACGGTAATGTGACATGCTTTCAAAACGTTCTACTTATATAAATTCAGTAAATGTTATTAAATTTATTAAAATAGCAAGCCTAACAGATGGCCCCGATAGAAGTGAAATAAAAGCCATACAGGAAGATCTGTCTTGTTCTTTGTCCATCCACTTCTATGCAAAGTTAAGTTTCATGTAAATCAAAGCGCAAAAATTATAACACATCTGCAAACGTCCCCAAAGAAGGACCGGAAGAGGTCGGGGTCGCATGAAAAAATAACAAAAAAACTACTTTCTACACATAGACAAGTGCAAAGTCAGTGATTTCGGCGGCAGGAATAGACAATCAGCCAACCCATTCTCTTGTGGCACTTCCACAGCGAGAAACGGGGAATGGGTAAGGAGGGATAACACGATTGCAGGAATAAGGCGCAAGATGGAAAACTCGGAAATAAAATACCAGGGAGAGGAACAAACAGTTCTACACAAAGCTCAAGAAGGGAGGGGGGGCTTGCAGGTGAGTGGTCTATGGGTGTTTTCTTAAAAGAGCCTGATTGAATTAAAAATAAGAAATGCTCGGGATAATAGTTCTGCCCCGCTGGGCGCTCTGACATAGTCCGCGAACCCTGGACCCCTCTGCCGGCCAGGCTTGACCATGCCAACCGGTAACGATGGGGGGGGGGGGGGGGCCAAAAAAGGGGCACAGAAGGGGGAGAGGGGGGGGGGGGCAAACGAGGTGGAGTCAAATCCACCTGAAAGTAGAATCTGCAGGCATAGTTTGGGCGGCGGAGAGCGGCGCAAGTTAGTTATATCGCCACCGGGCGCGGAAGAGGCCCCCTAATTCTGGGATACCACTAAGGGAAAAAAAGCAACATCTCAGCTACTGGTCAATATTAGTTCCGAGAATTCGTACAAAAAAGTCTGCCAGGTTGATCGCCTCCTTCTCGACATCGACAGACCGGATGAATTTAGACTCCAGTAGGGTGACATAGTTGGCTCGTTTGGTCTCATCCTTCACCAGGCAGTCCGCGATAAAGGAACGCAAGTCTTCCGAGTAGGGGCTATCGGAGGGCAGCTGAGGAGGGTCTTGCTTCACAACCTAAGAGAAAAAGAAAAACTGATATGCTCAGATATAGCCGTATTACTGTAAAATGACAGAAATGCCAGTTTGGTGTCTACCTTGCGTAATAGACACGACAGTCTGACCATGGCAGCTGGCGATGTCCACCGAGTGCTCTACAACAAGGTGAGTCAGGGACGGGGAATCATGAGAGGATTAGTTTTCAGTGATAGCAAGCACGTGCTGCATCTGCCGCACTCTTTCGTCCAGTTCACGCGGCGTGAGCCCGCAGCTATGCGTGCCGCCAAGCCTTATTCCATGTTCAGCATTTGTCATGGGTGCGCAACCCGAATAACACCTGCTGTGCTCCGATCAGCGTATCTACCACGCATGATATAGAAAATTGTAAAGCGAGGCAGATTGCGGCGTTGTTTCCGAGATTCTAATTTAAGCATAGTATCGAAATGCCCAAAAATCACCGAAGACATGCGCATGTCTCTGACTTTCCTATGATTCTCAATAGAATCCAAAACGTCAGGAAAATAAAACTCTTGTTCCAGTGACCGCATCTTCTTTTTTTCTAAAGAAGACATTGTTTCCCGAATTGACGCAGCACGACGAGTTTTCTCCAGCCTAAGGAAGTGCCTATGGATCCAACGCGATAGCTTTATTTCCACAAAGGTCCGCTTGTACCGTGCATCTGTGCGGTCCGTTCTCCTACGCGGATGCGAAGGTTGCGTGTGGAAGATGAACAGGAACTGGAAGTCTTTAAACACTACTGTTTGAGGAGCATCCTTCGAGTGAAGTACATCGATTTCGCCTCAAATGAGACAGTCCGCACTCGCTACGACAAGATCACAAGGATTCCCCCAGGCTATTCAGGAAAGACGACTGAGGTGGTTTGGACACGTTTTTCGTCGTCAACCCCGAGAGCTCAGTGCTACTGTCCTCAACTTGAAACCGTTACCTAATTAGAAACGTCGAAGAGGGGGTCAACTCAGTCCATTAGGACATGGAAGTGGTTCTTGGACCTTCGGTATTCGGGCTCCGGAGCTCGATAAGAGTTCTCCAGACCCGCTGTCGCCAATCGTCACGCATAGAGGGGTACCATCCGTGACATCATCGAGGCCGGCAAGATCGGGCAGCCGTAATACTGAAAGGAAAGAAGCTCTCGATGGTGCGCTCTAGCAAGGCCCAAGTCTCCTCCAGGGATCACATTCACTTCCCACATTTCTACTAATGCCCAACGCTGGTTGTGACAAACACTTCTAATGTACTCATATAGTGGGACCTCGGTTAACTAGTTTAATCCGTTCCGGCACCGAGCTCGTCTTTCGAAACTGCAATCGGTTCACTGATTGGCTGCAGGTAACCCGAGGGCCCACGCACTGAGAGCTCGTTAACTAAGTGGAAGCTGCTCGGAAAAATGTGTTTGCTACTGGCTCGCTCGTTAGCACCTGAAATGCTCGTAGACAGGGCTGCTCATCACGGCATTAATTTCGGGTGCACTGGCAACAACCGCAAACATGCGAGACAACAACACTAAAATCCTGACAGGGAGGCTGAGTCAAGCATGCGCGTGCTGAATGATTATCGCGCCAGCCACCCACCCACACCCTCTCTCATCCCCGATCTTACTGGCTTTGTCTTTACACCGGAAACGGAGGTGGGAGTGGCGAGCGAGTGGGCAGATTCTCAGCGAGTCTGCTTTAACACTTGTTTTTCATTCTCGATAATTCGCTACGTTGCTTCTGCTTGCTGTGGCCTTCGTGCAGCTTGCCCAGCTTGCCTCAGTGTCTGCTTCGGCTTGATTTAGCGTTTGCTGCGGCCTGTTGGAGCACGCGGTGCCCACAGTCGAAATCGACGGGGAAACTGTCGTGTGTGTGTGTGCAAGAGTCAGACAGTCAGTCACTCACCTGCTGCAGTTGGCTGAAGACATTTGGAAAGTTGCCGTAGGGGAATTCGCCAGTGGCCAGCTCGAGCAGGGTCAGGCCCAACGACCAGACGTCGGACTGGATGCGGAAGCCTTGCGTGCCCTGCAGCGGATCGATGCGCTCCGGGGCAAGGTAGTTATGGGTGCCGATGTTGCTCTTAGCCAGGGAGTTGGTCAGTTCACCGGAAATGCCAAAATCACAGACCTAGGCAGACAGACAAAAACAACAGAGCGCGAAGGCAGATAAGTAGCTGCTGGTAACCAAAAGGGAAACGCGCAGTTTAACGGTTCACTAACTGCTACGGAAAGGTTGGCGGCTGCCTCTACACACTAAAATTGACGAGGAGTATGGGGTGGGGTGGGTAGGCGTGGTTCCCTAGACAAAGAGCTAGCCTTAGTGGGAATGCAAAAAAACAAAGTCACAAATGGGTGAAAAAGAAAACGGTTCAGACCAAACAAATATCCAGCCATAATAAAAAGCAAGCTCCCAGTACATACAAACAAAATAAGAGTGAAGTAAAAAACAATGAGGTAAAACGAAGCTGTTGGGTCGCTGGCAGTATGTCCACAGCTCAACTGGGCGAGCACTCGAAGAGCCATTTCTGGTTGATTGATCATTACCAGCTGGCGCGGTAGGGGAATCTCGAGTTAACTGGTGTCCGATTACAACCAAGGGAAATTACTTGCAACAGAAGAAGGACATTTAAGCTCGGCTAATGGCCTAAGAAATATGAAGGCGTGATTTCGCGTTATGTATCACTGTTAGCTATATTAATCTCGACATTACGCCCGTCAGTATCGCCTTTTGGCGCCAATTCGAAACAAAATAAACATGCTAGGGTCCTAAGCCGTAAACATGCGGAGCGGTGGTAACAACCCCACGTCATATGAAACAGTAGGAAGGAGGTCGGTGCGCATGCTTACGATTGAGGAGGCTACGATCAATGCCTCAGAGGTGAGATGGAGTGGAAAGATGGAGGCGGGGGGGGGGGTGGTGGACGTTCGGTAGGGCTGGACAGACATTGACAGAGTACACGGCGCACCGTGGGGACGGGATTCCCAGGATTTCAGAAGATGCATCATTCTGGTAA
>JAYGXS010000004.1:18635431-18654632 GCA_036362985.1 Ligula intestinalis | reverse complement strand
GAGAGAGAGAGAGAGAGAGAGAGAGAGAGAGAGAGAGAGAGAGAGAGTGATGCACCGCTTGGGATGGGGTATGACTGGCTGATGACGGCTAGTGAGCCTGAAATGGCCATACCAGTGTCCCTTGTACTTCCCGACGATGTTAATCTGCCTAAACGTGCAATCGACACAACAGTGCCAAAAGACCGGTTCACACTGGCTGATAGCAATCTCTATTCTAGCACTCATAACACCGGACCTGCCACTTAAGTGGAGCTTGAGGAGCTTATTGATGTTGTGAACAACTTAGTGAGTTGGTGCTGTTTCGTGCAACATAGGTCACGTCAAGAGGGACAATTACTTTGTCCGACGACAGTAAACAGAGATTTGTACAGCAGAAAATGGCAAGAACCCTCCGTCCCACTCCTCCCCCCTGGAATCCATGGTTTCATAGTTGTTACTTACATTCGTTGGATGGGCAACCGTATTCGGACATCGACCTCGGAAATGATACTTTCGATAGGATGTACAACGACAGTCATGTACTTGGACGTGGCCCATCTACCCCGAAAACGCTTCATTTATTCCCTCGGTGTTAGCGTGCGCCAAGAGAGGCGGAAAAAGAAAGATATGGCGACGTCAAAAGAAAAGTGACTCACTACAGGGCATAAATTTAAACCATAAAAACGTACGGTTAAACAGGTTACGTGTAATACTTAAAAGACTGGAAATGCAGTCGAGAAAATGTGCGCGTTAATATATGGCGACATTCCTGCGGGGTGGTGGTGGGGGGGGGGTTGGTGTCGTTCTCGCAGGCATTGTGAACAGCATTCCAGAATGCTTATGGAAGAAGGTTTGGGGGTTGTTGTGTTTGCGTGATGCCATGCATCCAGGGACTGATTTCAGGGGCGTGTTTCTATTTTGGTTTAGCCTCCAAACCCTTTTCATAGATCAGTTAACTACCAAGGGGCATATCAGCGGCAGCTCGTTTGAACAAACTACACACAGTTTCTGGTGCCAAGTGAGATCAACATAAATTTCTCTGGTTCGATTATATGCTCAGTCGAATATCCACAAGTTAAATGCTTAACGATAGCCAGCTGTTGTTGTAGAGAACAGCACTACTTCTAATTCGATATGCGTACCCCAAAAGTAAACTGCGTCGAGGCAACTCAACTATCCCAGTCTTGCCTGTCATTTAATTCCTTTTAGGTCTGCGAAGAATAGACAGAGTTTCGTTGCTCCAGCAGAGTCTCTCTTGTCTACTCATCAAAAGCTAATCAAGAAGGCTTAAATGGTTAGTGGAGGGGGCCTGGGTGCAGGCGTAAACAGTGTGACTTACTGGTCAGAGCCACAGGGTTGGCTAAGGCGAAACCTTCTAACAGACGTGAAATCCGAGTTAATCCTATGGCAGTAGCACTGTCAGTGTCATACAGAATAAGGCAATTGGGCAAAGTCAGGGTATGAAAAACTAAACCTACCTTTACACGGCCAAGCCTGTCGACCAGGATGTTGGAGGGCTTGACGTCGCGGTGGATGACATGCAGATCCTTGTGTAAGTACTCCAGTGCAGTGACTACACAGAAGGTTATGTAGGCCAGCAGGTTTTCTGGAATGATTTCCTCCTTTTCGTACACCTTTAATAGAAAAGGGAAAATAAAGTTCATCATCATCATAATTATCATCATCACCATCATCATCAATCATCAGCATCATCATCATCAGTGGCCTATATATGAGAGGAAAGCGAGGCGGAAAGGGTGGGCGTTACTTTAACGTTGGAAAGCGGGAGAGGAGAGCAATGACACTTTATCCTTGTGGATTTTTCCATTAGGAGGTATGTGCCCGCATAGGGAAATCCAATTGCCTACGCCTGCAATAAAGTTGGTTTCGGTGTGTGGGTGCTGATCGAGCGTCAGCTCTTCAGAGGATTTGGCATAGCGTAAACATGTGACGTCAGTCTAGGCCTGCAAGCATGCATGACGGAGCACCTGGAGGCAGTTAAATTCGGCGAACAAAATTTCCCTTTTGATTAACAACAGTGCAGAAATAGCCTTTGTGATGTCATGTTAATCAGAGGCGCAAACACAGGCCTAGAGATCAGGATAAAATTAATCACTATCCATGGCCTAACCACAGACCGCCAGCACTTCATTCAATGCAGGTTGTCGTTAGGAAGAGCAGCATTGGCTTCCTCGATTGTTTTCTTCAAACTGGCGAATACTTACAATTACTTCATAAGGAGCAGCAAAGAGAGTGAGGTAGATGCTTTGCAAGTCTACTCTCACTATGATCCAGTGCGAGTCACCAACCCTGCATCATCCTGATATGTAACACACGGTAAAGGTCGTCGTCGAAGACAACAACCGGACTGTCGTGTATAGCAGCATCAAGCTTCTGAGCGCACATGTAACATGGAATCAGAGCAACAGACACAGACACTGTGCAGTACAATCCAATCTTTAAATACGACAACTTCTGTTACCCATACTTTAATCTGCCATAAAACGGTGATCGGTGAGAAACGACTGAATGGCGGTTTTGGCGACTGGATAAACATGGCCAGAAAGTTCAGGCTGAATTTGTCAACAGTCGGTTTTGTTGAACGTAGTCGTAGTAGTAGCCGGATGCTCGGTCAAAAAGCACACACCATCAAGTTACCATTCTGTTGGTCTTCTGGTTGACCAGACGGCAGCAGACACGATCCGCCCCTCACAAAACTCGCCTACGGACCACGACATAGCAGGCCGCCCTGGGTCCCCAGGGCACGGGCGATAGGTTCCTGCCAAGAAAAAATCCACGAAGAAAGTATTCAAGCTGTGATCCGGCTGCTGGTGCACGTGGTTTGCCAAACTGTAGAGCCCAGGTTTACTGCACGGACTAGCCGTCTACCTCGTAGACGGATTCATAGAACAGGAAGGTGTATGTGTTTACGCTGGAGTCGGGGAGCGAGCGAGAGTGGAACGAGGTCAATGCATATACATACGTTCACGTGTTCTCGCGTACGTCCGATTTATCCAGGGTTTAGGCTTTTCTAAACAAAACAAACAACGAAACTAGCCAGCGGCAGGCGGTAAAGCCTCCTGGCCAAGTAAACATTTTGCAAACGAGTTCCTTCCTTCCTCCGCTTACTTTTGTTATAACGGCAACACCTGACGCATGTGATCGTCGAAGTACGCCCGTTGGAATCCCCAAGGAAGAACACAATAAGAAGGGTATTACTTTGTTGGATCCACTCGGAGGAGGGTTTATTGTGTACAAAAGCCGGAGTTGCTTTCTCCGGTGGCAGTTGCCGCTGGTTGATCTCCAGCGCGCTGTTTGTCCCACGCTGGGGCAAGCCCGGCAATCGGGAGCGGAATGGCGGTGACCTCGCAGTCCCTGTTGCAACTCAGTGTCTGAGAGGTGGCAGTGGCTTATAAGGGATTACAATACGTATTCGCTTGTGGCATAATTGGACGCTTGGGATAAGGTCACGCGAGCAGTTGGCAGGCGCGTAGGCTTGCGTGCGTCTGTGTCCTCTCCAGAGGTTAAGGTCATTGCGTGGGCGCAATCCCCGCGAAGGCATATGACCTTGGAGGCTGCCCTCGTGTTGAAAAAGGAATCAATGTTGCAATCGGCGGCAGGTACGACGCCTCAGGAGAGCCCGCAAGGTTGCTAGCCTTTGGTCAGGCTACAATCCTAACACATCTGACCACCCTCGTCAACTGCTCCCTACCTTCTTGTAAGGAATAAATTCCAGTGTTTACTCGCGTTTTTTTCGTTGTCATAGTAACAACTTTTGCATCAAATGCTCAACTGGAAAAAGCAGGGGGAGGCGAGCCATCTGGATACTTTAGTGAGTTGGACAGTAGTCTTCTGTTGTAACCTTGCGTCTGCAGTAGTCTCCTGCGTCGCCAATGTTATAACCTTGTGTGTTCCTGTGTCAACACTGGTTATATGCCCCAGTTGCGTATTAGGAAGAGAAGGCCGAATAGGATAGCAGATAGTACTTTACTGTCACTTGTTCTGTTTGTGAATCAGCGCTGTCTTCTGTGTGTCCATCAGCAACGTGTCTTCTGTCGTCGGTCTCACCTCGACGGCAGTCTCTCGTCTAGGGCAACAGAGTCCTGTGTCTCCAGCAGCAGAATCTCGGGTCGTCGGTAGCGTGTTTCGGCAACATTTAAGGGCCAGTACTCATTGTTCCCTATTGGCTTTCCACGAGTGGTCTCTACAGGCAGCCGTCATGCCTCCAGCCATTGTTTCCTCAGGTTACCGGTCGCGCCCTCGGTAACGCGCACACGTGCATGCGTCTTTTCGTGGCCCTTGTCATGTGTGACCTCAGAACCTGGTCAGCAGCGGTCTCGTCTGTTTTCTCTTTGTTATCCTGCCTCGAGGACAGCGCGAGTGTTGGACCCTCCTAACATCTTCCGACAATAGTTTTGGTTGTGTTTGTCTATGGAGTGCATTTCGTCAAGGTTGCAACATAAGCAAGAATTCTTCAAATTGACGCTCACAGGTCGGTTACGGGACTAACTTGTTCCTTTTTGCTTTAATTTTGAGCTCTGCCAACAGCCGCATGGCGTCTAATATGAAACGTAGGTGAACATTAACGAACATAATCGATCGGTTAGCGTTCATTCATCGATTTCAATATTCTCGATCGCAACCGGTAATACCACGTGCTCGTGGGTCATTGATTGGAGCGTTTAATGTCTAATTAACCAGTCGCGAGTTCGAACCTCAGGTGCCGCAACACTTTCGGTTGGGTATGATTGGCTGGTTGACTGGTGACGACTAATAAGCCAGAAATGACCATTCTAGTCTCCCGATCTCCGGCCGGTAATGCTCCTGTCTGATTGGAAGGCTTGCCACATTGGGGTTTTCATTAAGGAGCAACTTGTCTATTGCGGTTAACTAACACAGAGGGAGGCTGAGAGATTTAGCTCAGAAGAAAAGGTCCGCCATAATTTGTCAGGCTATCGGATGACGTACTTGATATTTACTGAGAAGACGACTCTATCGTTGGGACCCTATCTGCTATTGCTCTCTTGATATTAACTGTCAGTTGGCAATGGGTACCTTGTGTGCGTGTCCGCTTAAGAGAAAACGTAGGGTCTGTCGTAGAAAAAATTGTTCTGGGCAATATAGCTTTTTTGAGAGTTTTGTACCGTCAAGCTTCAAACGCAATTCAGTACGATGTTTGATGTAAAGCGCGTAAAGGATCTGCTCGATCGATAGCATTGAAGATTGAAGAAGGCGTTTCTCGAAAACAATGGGGATCCTAGTCGATTTACTGCTAAGCGCAGGGCTGAAAGACCTCCAAAGCCATCGGCGTCAACAACGGAGAGGAAACAAATTTTTATCAGTATCTCATTTCAAGGGGACGGAGCAGGCGAACTTCTAAGGAGGCGCCTGAGTCAAGCTGCAGCAACCACCTTTCTAGCAGCCAAGGCCCATGTACTGTTCTCGACTACTCCCATCCTATGCGAAGAGATAAAAGACAAACTACCAGCCCAGACCACCTCTATGCGTATCTATTCTTTTAACTGCTCCTGTAAGGCAGAATATATTGGCCATACGAGTCGGCCAAAAAGTACCGGAACATCATCCAGTATGGTTAGGGATGGGTCAAATAACGAGCATTAACAGGTACATTCTAGCCCACGTGGCGGACTCAGATCATCACGTGGATGCTAGAGAGGCTTTTCGTAACCCACAGCTTAGCATTTTTTCTCAGCTGTCAGTCCCCCTTGACGCTGATCAAGTTAGTGACCTTAATTTTGACCCTCCCAACCCCACCCCCTACCCCCCACCGACCCTGATAACAACACTATTCATTCTACCGACCGACATAGATTATTCAGCTATTAGCAGTAAACATGTACAGACCTCAAGAAAATTTATCGAAAGCAAACGTATGCTCACCAATTTATCTTTTGAAATCAGGCTTGAGTTGCGTACACGAAAGCTATTCAATCATAGTGCTAACTGCGCGAGGTTGGGTGTCAAATGTGCGTTGGTAGAAAAGTCTGCCTTGGAGAAATTCGGCGCCGGAGCTTATTAGTTCGGATGAATCTGACAGAGCTCACGTAAGATAAACATTAGCAGAAGGCCTGCCGCTGACAGATGGCCTGAAGGTATTGATAGGGTTCGCAAGTATAGGGCAGAAATGTGTGTACCCCGTGAACTATCTTTTTGCACAGTGCCTTTTTATGCATTGAAAGAAGCTGGATTTCTCTTCTGACGGCCTCTATTATCGCTTTTCCCGTAGAAAAGGTGGTTCTGCGACATAGTTTGCCCGGGAGTGGTGCACATATCCACGTCTAATCCTCCCCTGGGATTGCCGGTAATAAAATCAGTGCAAAGGTCTCCTGATTGCAGGACACTACATAAGATACCGATTAAATTCAAAGGACTGTAACGCGATGATGACATCCCTTGGTCAGCTGATTCGGTAGTACTCTTTCTAGCACTTGTATAAACTACGCAGGCACAAGATAGGAGTTTGAGTCTATACAAATAAACATTAATGTGACAGATTTAAGTCCAGCGAGTCTAGAATACAAACTAGGCAACAGAGACCAGGGGCTAACTACTTCACAGATCAAACATGGAACAATAGTAGACGATGCAGAACACCTCAGGAGCGCATTAAGCGGTAGAGTTAAGAAATTTATTGTTCTAATTTGGGCAGCGCAGAAGGAAAACGAGTTCATTCAAGCTACTGTTATGGAAAGCAAACTGCAGTCTCCGCGGGCAACGGGTCAAGAGGTGTAGGGAAAGATGGATGGTCACAGATATAAGAAGCCTTTGTTAGAGTAATATTTGCGGCGTACGGCCTGTGTCGAACAGTTTATGAAGCTAATGCCCGAACCCAATAACCCAACCTCTTACGGTATCTGCCCTAACCAGCTCCGCTTGATGAATTAATTTCACTGTTGTCGACCACCAGCCAGCATACTGGGTTACTCAACAGAGGACAGAACGTAGGCGTTGGGTGCCCAAAAGTATTGAGATAGTACCGAGAATTTGCAAAGCGCAGTCTTTGTCTGAACAATAGATGCCAGCAATTATCTGGCAATAAAAATCTCCAGGGTGAAACTCTACACCCTTATCGATCAGAGGTGTTTATGTGACTTCTTTGATGCATACGAAACAAGCGAATAAATGATCGGTTGCGCATACCTTACTCCATAATTGACTAGTACACGTATGACTGCGAAGGCTCGTCGTTAAAATACGTGTCAGTTCCACCCAGGTCGCAGCATCATTAATTGTTGATTCAAAAACTCCTTTGTCGTTATTTTTTTTAAATCGGTACCGGCAAGATAACTTTCTATAAATATCTACCTAGCTTCGTTAGTCTACATTCCCGATGGAACAACTACGGAAGACGGCTGAAGTTTGCTAAAATCAGACCGCTTGCTCAAAACTGCTCTTGAAAAAAAACGAATACCCTAGTATTTCAACAAAAGTCTTCTATTAAGCCAGTTTTACACCCTTCCAGTTATGTTAAGGTTCCGTAGGTGGACACAACGTGCAGTAGGAGAACCAACAACACGTTCAGGCACACACAGGCTTAAACGCTCAAATGTCCCTCTCTCGGCCCCTAAAAACCTCGCGCCAGAGAACTTTATGTTGTGAAGTAACCTAAGTTCGTAAGATAAAAATCTCGTTTTAATCTGCAGCCTAAACTGTGGAAAAAAGTACCAGACAATTATTGTTATTTAAATCCTTAATTCTCAAGATATTGGAAAGAAATATGGGATTTCCCCAGAGGATATGCACCTGTGGCAGTGGTATGAGAGCCACACATGCATTTTTTAAAGTGAGCTTCTGCAAGATCCCACAAACTACGCCGAAGCAACCCACTTATTCACTAGAATAGTTATATAACTTCCGATGTTAGTGTCTGTTGACAGCGTGTGCATAAAAGTTAACAGTTTTATTCGATCGAAGGTCTAGAGCTCGTGCGAGTAGTTCGGACGCCTTTATGTCGTCCCTTGCTAACTCCTGCAGTATCTTGCGATTTTAGTTATCGGGGGGTAAATCAATGATACAATAATACGGCTGCGAAAAGGCAGAACATTCAGAGGACGTAGTCCATAGACAACGCTTCGACACTGATGCCTTGGCTTGGAAAAATGATATGGTAGCGAATGACTAAAGACCAACTTTATGCGATATACTACAACTGAATAGGTCACTTATCCCCGTTAACCTCCTCTACTCCACCTCAGATGGCGAAAGTGCATGCATGATTTAAAGGTGTCATGCCAAACTTGATGCACTAACTTAACCTTTCTACATCCAATCATCTTAGAGGTTCGTCAAAACCACCAGAGAGGGACAGCAATTTGCTTCTGGAGTCCACTGAAGCATTTAATACTGTTCCTAGCCCGCCCTTGACGACGGGGAGGAGGAGGAGGGGTAGGATGGAGGACCAGCACAGTAGAAATAAGAAGAGGAGTGTTCACCGGGAAAGGTTTATTATAAGCCTGACGTTTCGGGTAGTGGTCTCGTCTACCCATTTTCAGAGAATGGGTACTCCGGCTCAAAGCCCTCATCTTTATGCCATCCTTTCTTTCGTTCGCCTGTTCGACCAATCACGTTTGAGCCACTCTGTGTGTCTCTGGCTGTGTCCTCAGTCTTCTCGTCACCTGGTCTCCTGCCTGTCACCGTGTCGCTCTCTTGTGTGTTCGTCCCGTAGCCTTCTGTGACACCATGACTGGTGCTCGGAACAAGCACATTGGGCGCGGCTGCGGCGGCGGCTGACCTTGTGGCCGACTGCGTCTGAATATTCACGTTGGCCGGGGCTGCGGTGGCGGCGGCTGACCTTGTGGCCGACCGCGTCTGAATATTCACGTTGGCCGGGTCCGGGCGTAACGGAGGACGATGCACCAAGCGCTCACGAGGCCAACACCAACGCACGTTAGGTTAACACGCGGGTAGACAACACCACGGTCAGCGTGGGCATGCCGGAAACCACTCGAGACACCACGGGAGGCAACGGAGTCAACACACGGAGGTCTGACACCAGCGTATGCGGCATTACCACGTGGCCGGCCGCCGCCGTCACCGCAGCCCCGGCCAACGTGAATATTCAGACGCGATCGGCCACAAGGTCAGCCGCCGCCGCCGCCACAGCCGCGGCCAACGTGCTTGTTCCGAGCACCAGTCAGTGTCACAAAAGGCCATGGGACGAACACACAAGAGGGCGACACGGTGACAGGCAGGAGACCAGGTGACGAGAAGACTGAGGACACAGCCAGAGACACAGAGTGGCTCAAACGTGATTGGTCGAACAGGCGAAAGAAAGAAAGGACGGTATAAAGACGAGGGCTTTGAGCCAGAGTACCCATTCTTTGAAGATGGGTAGACGAGACCACTACCCGAAACGTCAGGCTTATAATAAACCTCTCCCGGTGAACGCTCCTCTTTCTTCTGATCTACCACCCGGGAATCGAATTTTCAGCACTATCACTGCAGACTACGGACGTGAAGCGCTTCAACTGTCTCGTCGTTGGGAAAAAACAGTCCTGCAGCAGGCCTCGACTTATGCAGAGCTCCATTTCCTGCACAGGTGCCTTGCCAACTATATCATGCCAAAATGCCTATCCTACAAGCCTCCTGTCAACACAGAGTGGGCAAAACAAACGATGTTTCGATACAGTCGGCGAATCACCAGAGTGCACATTCAAGATTGTCATCTCCGATTAAAGAAATATGCATGCAGTTGTGAGAACTTTAAAATACTTTTCAACCGCCGCTGCAATGAAGCGACCACCGTCCCCTTAGAAAACGCCTTGATGGCCTTGTGACGACAGAAACGGGTAAAAAGGGATGAAGAGTTATCGATGAAATTCGGGGCACTGCAGACCGCACAATGCCTGAAGACCGAGGAAACGTTAGTGCACAACCTCTCGTCAAAACAAATAAGCGAGGTTGAAACAAAAGTTCTGCAACGAGGAGCCGGATTTAACACGACAGACGCTGACCCGATCACCTTTGTTGCCGCCTTCGAATCAGTGCTACGCCAGACTAGCGCTGCGGACGAAACCAAGGAGGTACTTCGACACCAGGTCACCTCCCTTTTTATGTCGCACCGAAAAAACTCACTTAATTCTAGGAGGGCAGCAAAAGACCCTAAGAAGGTTAAAAGCAGACGAGCAAATAGTCATTCTACCTTCCGACAAAGGTCGATCAACGGTGGTACTAGATAAAACTGACTACCAAAACAAAATCCGAACGCTCCTCAATGATCAAGAGTCTTACAGAGTCAGCAACACCGCAGGCCCGAAGCTACTACTGGCAAAGGTGAATGGAACCCTGGGTCGACTAAAGAAGGAAAAGGTCATCACCATCAAGGATTGGTACAAGGCGAAGCCTACCGAAGCGGCTATGGCACGCTTCTACGGTCTTCCAAAAGCACACAAGCCAGGCGTTCCATTACGGCCAATCGTCTCCCTCCGCTGCACGCCTACATACGGGCTGGCAAACTGGTTATTCCACAGACTCAAGTTTCTCACGGCGGGCTCACGAACGACAGTCCATTTGGCGGTACAGTTCCTTGATAGAATAAAGACGGTCAGAGTGGAGCCAGATGAAAGGATGGTGTCCTTAGATGAAATCTCGCTCTTCACCTCCATACCACAGGCGCTTGCTGTTGAAACGATCCGCGACCTCTTACTTCAGGAGTACGATGAGAGAGATGGTCAACCAACAGCCCAAGATATGATAGAACTCGCGGAGCATTGCCTCAGAACCTTTATCTTCGAAGGGACCAAGTACGAACAAATCAAGGGCACTCCGATGGGGTGCCCAATCTCTGGGTTCATTGCTGAGATCGTACTACAAAAACTCGAGATAAGGTTGTTTGAAGAGTACGAGCCGAAGTTTTGGGCACGCTACGTTGATGATACTTTTGTTGTCATCAACCAGAGTCAAATCAACCACTGCAAGGAACGACTGAACTTAATTTTTCCCGACCTACAGTTCACGATGGAAGAAGAGATGGAAGGCCGACTTCCGTTCCTATACGTTCTCGTATGCCGCCAAGCGGACGGAAACTAGCGACGTTTGTCTATCGTAAACCAACAAACACGTCACAAATATTGAGTTACAATAGCACTCATCCGCTACAACACAAGCGCAGTTGTATACGCACGCTATACCGATGGGTAAAAACCACTGCAGCACGCCAGCTGCCAAACGTGACGAGACAAAGCTCCTCCGAGAACTGTTCAGAGCAAATGTCTCTCCACGAGCTTTTGTTGAACGGGCTCGAATGCCACCCAAACCGCGAACCGAGGGACCCTGCTTATCAAAGTCGTGGCGGAGCATCCCGTACATGAAAGGCGTTTCCGAAGTTGTGGTTAGATCTCTCGCGCCTCTTGTAATAGGGGTTGCCCACAAGCCTACATGCACCATCCGACAACAGGTAATGCAGCCAAAAGACCCTATACCTAAACAGGAGAAGTCAGGCGTTGTATGCCGACTTCAGGGCAGCTGTTGGACGTGCAATTATGTTGGAGAAACCAGCCGACAACTTCAAACGCGAATGCAGGAACATAAGCGGGCCGTGAGGATGTTGGACCCAAAGTCGGAGATAGCCACCCATGCGGCAGCGATGGGACACGATTTCAACTTTGACGCGGTTGAAATTGTGGGCCGAGGTGATGATCACACGTCAAGGCAGATTAAAGAGGCCTGGATATCGACCGACTGTTCAGTCAACCGTCACATAAATTTACCGGCCCCTTATGTTATTTTAAGCACCTTCATATTCGGGGATGGACGCAATATCGGACAACGCGGGCAGGGAACAAGTCCGGGCGTGACAAAGGACGATGGAATAAGCGCTCACGAGGCCAACACCGACGCACGTGAGGTTAACACGCGGGTAGACAACATCACGGTCAGCGTGGGAATGCCGGAAACTACTCGAGACACCACGGGTAGCGACGGAATCAACACACGGGGGCCTGACACCAGCGTATGCGGCATTACCACGCGGCCGGCCGCCGCCGTCACCGCAGCCCCGGCCAACGTGAATATTCAGACGCGATCGGCCACAAGGTCAGCCGCCGCCGCCGCCACAGCCGCGACCAACGTGCTTGTTCCGAGCACCAGTCAGTGTCACAAAAGGCCATGGGACGAACACACAAGAGGGCGACACGGTGACAGGCAGGAGACCAGGTGACGAGAAGACTGAGGACACAGCCAGAGACACAGAGGGGCTCAAACGTGATTGGTCGAACAGGCGAAGGAAAGAAAGGACGGTATAAAGACGTGGGCTTTAAGCCAGAGTACCCATTCTCTGAAGATGGGTAGACGAGACACTACCCGAAACGTCAGGGTTATAATAAACCTCTCCCGGTTAACGCTCCTCTTTCTTCTGATCTACCACCGGGGAATCGAATTTTCAGCATTATCACTACAGTAGGAATTGTTGTCTTGATAAAAGCTTGCTATCGTGCCATATGCGCCGCGTCCTCGCAAAAACAACAATATATCAGGGCAGTTCTGCCTGCTGTTGGGCATTTAACCACGATGCCTCTATTCACCCTTCCCACTTAACTGTGTTTGTTATTGACCGGATTTTCGAAGAGGGCTCTATGCTATGGGAAAGGTAGAGCGGGATGTCGGCTGATAAGTCGCAATAAAACTGAAGCCACCGTCCCAGAGAATGCAAGGTTTTCGGTAGAATAACTAGGCCAAGGCCATTTGTTTATTGATTGGGGTTAAAAACACCCGAAATGCTAGTGAGACGGACTGAAGGCACTTTCCGTGATTACTGTGAGTTAACTTCCACATCAATCATTTCGGGACTAAGCTTTTACCGGGACGACGGCACAAGTCAAATCGATACTGCTCCTGGGATATTCCCAAGCTGTCAAATGTATTTATGGCGCGGTCGTAATATCTTAATAGCGGCTAAACTCAACCTACGCTTGTATTCATCTGGTTTGCCCTCTAGAGCCGTATCCCAATATTCGGTCCTGTGTAATTATCACGTTTAGAGCTCCATAGTCGTAGCAGACGAAAATTTTGCATTTAATTTTAAGCTTTCGTTAGCTTTAAACAAGGAGAATGCCAATAAAACGGATCAAAAGAGTGAATTTTAAAAATTGTGACCGAATGCCTACTCGCCCTTCAATCAGTTTTACGAATTTCCTATGTACTTTTCGGCCATAAGCTAGAAGGCAGATTTTGCCCAGGAGCTGAGATGCACATTCAACGAGTCAGTAGCATGGCTCGGAAACAGCGCACCGAGGTTGAGAACGTAAAATTGAATTTTTTCATCAAATCATTTCGAAGACCTGAAAACCTGACGGGTACAACAATTTAAACTCTTTTAATCCTCAGTCGATAACATTAAGAGAGCAGTTACAGCAGTGAAACGTTTCGCCTAAGTCCGACCGAATACAAAATTGAAAATACCGGGGTAGAGAACAGTTTGAATTGGCCAAGTAATACTTCTAGCTTTCTGGATGAAGCTACACCCTCTTTGGCTCAACTGACAGCCACGAAGCCGTGAAAACCTTGAATGCTCACAACTTGCTCTTCAGCATAACTGGTCGTAATAGCTAGGACTTCATTAAAATTTTCATAAATGCAAAAAAGGATGCATCCAGTACGCGAAAAAATAGTCTCAGATATTTGTATGGTCAATAAAAATAACGCATGGGCGATAGGCAATGGATTTGAGTAATGGACTTCGCCGAAAAAGACGAGATAACCTACGCGTATGAGACCGCAGTGCATGAGTAAAATCAATCCGCAGTAAATGGTACGAAAAGAGTTACCTTCTCTAGAAACTTGTCCAATGAAGAATCCATCAGCTCCATTACAATCCAAATCTCTCCCACGTATGACAACGCGCCATAAGACATGATTGCATAAGGGCATTTGCTGGTTCGCATGCTAATGTTGTAGTCATTAAGAATGCGTGACCGATCCGGAGTCTCACTGTGGAAAGGCAACCTCTTGACGGCAAACACGCAACCACTGGGGTCGTGAACCATTTTCTGGACGTAAGCAAACTGTCCTTGACCTTGGCAAGAAGAAGGCAATAATAAGGACTTGTTGAGTTGTCATATCAAGAAAAGGAGAGTTCAAATGAATTTCAAACACGTAATATCAAAGCTTGAGATTCAAATATCTGTGTCCAATAGAATAACGGAGCTCCGATAATAATTTTGCAGCATTGCATAGAGCTTTGTTTGCACTGGTTTGACTACGACGGGTTGGCAGAAACAACCTATCTATACCAAAATAATTACCATTTGATTGCTATAAATAACAATTTAATCTACCAATGCAACCCGCAGTAAATAGAATCATTGCAAAAATTAAGGCGTTGGAGCAACAAAAGAAGCAATAAAACAGAAAATCGGCATGGACGTTAGTTCTGGGAAACCAACATGGAAGGCGTTTTGACGAGCCTGAGAAATTAAGTAAGTGGATAGGCATTGTCTTCAGCAGTCAGGATATTCCGGCAAAAGGAATTGAAAGTGACAATGCAAACAATATATTAAGTACAAGGTACCGGTCGCTGTCCAAAATAACCACTTACGAGATAATCATGTGGCTGAGAAAGTTAACTGAACTGCAGGTGTGTCACGTTTAGGGCGCACCACAATGACCATACAAACTATCTTTGAGCGTTCACCCAGCTGCTTTGGGTGAGCAAACGAGTTCAACGTAGAGGTTTTTCGCAGCGCACCGCAAAGGGAATATCTGAAGTAGTCGTCGCACTAACATGAAGATTATCTGTTAAGAATTTTGGTCCCCTGCAGAAATCAAGGCCACCCGCCAAGGCATTGAATACCATAAAGTTTGGTCATATCCGCCTGATAAGCCTTAAGTCTACAGTTGCTTGTCCTTAATATCTAATGGCCTTGTGTACATTGGGTGCTTGAAGTACATGTTTTCAAAGAGTTGCTGCGTACATGACACCGTTTTTATTGGTTAATGTTCGTGGATTTTATCAGTGCTGTATGCTTACGGATTCTGTCCCTGCCTCTTTTTTGTCCTTATTCTAGTTCCTTATTTAAGTGCTAATAAGCAGACCACAACGATTTCAGGTCTTGCGGTGCTTGAGTCTAGTACACGCCCCGGCCCTGGCTTAGCAGACGATCTCCCTTCTATGTAGCTTTTGCTCGCCACTCAGCTCCAGCACACATTCTAGAAAGTATACAGTAAAATATGCAAGAGTCATTGGTTTATAATTAATTCTACGTTGCTACTTCAGGCACCTTGTTAAGAGGGCCTAAAACGTGCAGGTGGACGTCAAAAGTGGCAATCGTGAATGCGAAACAAGGAAAAATTTGGAAAAATTAATATAAATCCAAATGTTGATCGGAGAGTTATCTTCAAATTATCGGCATTATGCACATACAACTTGCGTCGGCAAGAAAGCGGCAGGTACCTACATTTGCCTTTATCCTAGCTGTTTCTGTGTGCGCTTCTTGCTGCTGACGAGTGAGCAAGCATAACGATAAGCCGGGGTCACACGCTCACGGCAAATGCGCTGCTGTTCGTGCCGCTTGCCATCCCTATTCCTCCTTGGAGCCTTTATCAACCTACTGGACGCTCGAGTGTCTAGGTGGACGAGAGTGCAGGCATACAGACTAGTAGGCGTTATACGTTCACGTCAGAGGCTGCGCTCGGGAAGCTTGAAAATGGTCGAACTTTTGTTACCACAGCTGTCTTACGGGTGGAATAAAGGACAAATGCCCAGCAATAAGTAGGAAATATCTAGGTTAACGAACTACGGGACTCGCCTGTGGGGGGAGAGGAGAGTGACTGTGTGGCTGTCTTGGTAGACTAGGACAGGCTTCATCACAGCAAGTTACAATATCACCTTCCCTAACCCCCGCCCCCACTAACGGCAGGTACCTGCTGCCGCTGCGCACTTGTTTTAATATCAGGGAGCACTTGAAAATAATGACGTTTAGATAACACGGTCAGGGGAAAACCATGACAAAAAGCAAACATAGATACCAATAATAATGCATGTAAGTAGTGCCAATTACGTCAGGATTAGTCCGCCGATGACAGCCGATGATTGAGCCCGGTTTATCCACTACAATGTATTCCTTGTATGCTTACTGAATTATAAATCACCACGATAATGCTGTATTAGTCTCTGCCTAATTCTGCACTAGCAGCTTCGACTTGCCGGCTTGCGTGCGGCCACTGAGCTGATAAGCTGACTGGGTGGACACCGTTGACGACGGTCAAACTGTCATCGTCATATCCCCACCAGCAACATCTTGTACGCAAAGAAGTTGCTGGTCAGATTTTACCTGCAAAACCTACTAACGAGGTTCAGTCAAACAAAACCGCCCGCAGTCTAACCATATGGAGTAGGCTCAGGGGCATTTGAGATTTAAAATGGCCTCATTCCAAAGCGGTAAAATATAATTATTGATCAACAATCAGATATAATACGAATGTTTTCAAGAAAACCATCAAACATTCTAACATTCACCTAGTTCAGAAACCAGACGCATTTCGTTCGCTTTTATGGTCACCTGCTTTTCACCAACGATAACATCCGTCTCATTTGTTAGCTTTGTTCCAGGAGCGATTTCGACCGGCAGAATAATTCCGGGGGCACGATGACCCAAAGCGAAATTTTTTAAAGCAGGCGGTCTCTTCTTAGCACTATTTGGTCGCGGTGTTTCCGACATCGTTTCTCAAGGGAGGGGCGCTGCTGTCATTAAACCAACTTTGACTTTTCGCAGCGACTCAACTCCGAAGGTGATTAACGCATTCAAGGCGCAGTTTGTTCCAAGTGACCTGCATGAATGATTTATTCTGAAAGACAAATACAATTAAAAAGCTCATCTCTTTCACCTTACTTGCTGCAAATATAAGAATTTTGTGATCCATATTATACAACTTCGCATTATTCTCAGTATCCCTATTTTGAACCTCAACTTTCATGGTGCCAGCTGCAAATAGACATGTGTGCTATGCTCTAACCCAAATGTCATAATTATTGTGATCTTAATCCCCCTTAATATTTGTCACTCATACGGTCATGGAATCTTCAAAAATTGATTTCTACTGAGGTGTTGCAGCTTGGATTACTTACGAAACTATTAAAAACGATACTATAAACAAATTTTAGCATTAACTTCTCAATATAATTGTTTCTGGTTTTCTTCATAAACGCTAATGCTTATCTTTCGGAAACTGACAACCTTTACCAACTTTGAAAATCGAAACTATCAAAGAACAACGCGGGGCAGGAAATTGAACCGAGGACGCCTCGGGTGGAAGTCAAACAGCTAACCGAAGGAGCTATAGAAGCATACAGCAGTGTGGATCAAATTCGGTTATCAACTACAAGAGAGCGGTCACGAAGTTTATTGAAAATTCTTCCCCAAAAACGGAAGAAAAGCTTCAAAAGTTTAAGGGGTGCAACTTATAAAGATGAGGCTTGCACATCATGTTTTACGCTTCTTCACAAATTTGCAAACCACGAGATGGAGCGTCGTAGTTTAAAAAAAAGATGGAGAAATTGAAGAAATCTCTTCGCTTTCTCCCTAAAGAGGACGAAAAGACTATGCCTAAGTTTGAGAGCTGTCAAGAACCCAAAGTTACTGTACAGTTATTGAAGGAAAAGCATACGCAACAGGAACCCCATTCCTGTTATGCAAAATGATGATGGTCTCGAAATCTCCGATTTTAAAAACAAAGCAGAACATTTCGCTAGGTTCTTTCAGTTGGTTTTAACCATAGAACCTGCCTTCGTCGCAACTTTTGACGAGGTCGTGGGAGCACCAAATATTGAGGACCTTTTATTTGGAGAAGAGACGATATTCCAAGATCTAAAAAGCTTGAAGGAATGTAAATTTCCGGGTGCAGATGAGATTCCTAGGAAATCGCGCAAGGAACGTGCTAGAGATTTGGCTTAACCGCTTTCCGTGATGTGCCAGAAATCGTTTGATACTGGAGTACTTCCTACGGACTGGAAAACTGCACAGCTCTACGAAAGTGGTAGTCGTGCATTTGCGAACAACAACAGACCCGTGAGTCTGACCTCCACGTGCTGCAAAATAATGGACAACATCATCAAGAAGCAATTGATGATATATTGTGAAACGCACAATATTTTGTCGAATGCGCAATAAATAAATGAATTCATTTCATATTTTAGGCCAGGAGGGCCTCGTCATTGCAAACTTAGTGCTATGGAAAAATAAATACAAAGTTGATAAATTCTGCTCTCCATGAAAAAACCACATAGGCAGCGGGAGCGATTAGAAATGTTGGTAGATTAATTCATATTCACCAACATATCGTCGTTTTAAAATAGTAGTCAACGCATGGTGAACTAAGGAGGAAGCAGTGAAAAAAATTTCCTACCATTTAAGCTGGAGCGGAGTTCGGCGAACCCCCGCTTAAAAAAAAAACAAAACGTAGGAGAAAAAACTGCTTCAAAAAATTAAAGGGGTTGGTTGAGAGGATTGATTGTAGTGCAAATGAGACAGGACTGTTGAGGAGAACGAATGAGGGATTGGAAATGCTCCTTGTAATTGGAGAAATCATATAACAGCAGAGGCTGTCATTCACCATTGTTACACCACCCGACTGGCTTCATGATCAACCATCAGGGAGATGAGACCGGAGGAGGCCATCGCGGACAACAGGGTTGACAAGAGAGTGAATGCGAGAGGTCACCTAATCATCAACGAAACGATTGAGGTGTGACCTTGTAGACTGCGGAGTTTAGCGATGAGCTGGCGAAAATAGCAGAACCGCCATGAGCATGACTAAAGACCATGAAGCCTATCGTCAGGGTTGTAAATCAGAGAATGAATAAAACGGCAATGATGAATGGATAGAGAAGTGGACGAAACATCTTTGCAAATATCACTCAAAAGCTAAAGTAATAGACGTATGTGGAAAACAATGTTAGATAAACATAACCACTTCAGATACCAGGGGGACCTTTTTCAAAGTCCAAAAGTTGTGTGTTTGGGAAGGAGACGGATAACAAGGACTTTATATCTTCCGAAGTTAAGTGTTTACGTAATTTGACTTTAAAAACTGCTAACTTAGACGACAGCCTAATTTTGAGGAGAATATTATTCCAGAGGAGGGCATATTTGGAGGCAAAGAAGTAAGAATGGTTCGAAGTGGAGCTTAAGGGGGGTGCAATAATCCTGGAGGAATTACGAGTGGCACAAGGTCTATCTGCGGGAATGAGAAGGGGTTAAGAAAAGCT
>JAYGXS010000004.1:18608321-18625621 GCA_036362985.1 Ligula intestinalis | reverse complement strand
TGCAATGGTTTCCACCATCCGGTCCTTCAAAGTTTGAGAACTTACTTGAGGCAACAGATATCGGCATGTGGGATCAGGTAGTCGATTTTCCCACTCGAGGAGCAAACATACTCGACCTAATTTTTTGTAGGGGATGCGAACCACTTTCAGTGTCATCCTTAGACGCACTTGGGAGTTCAGACCATCTTACAGTTGTTAGTGAACTAGAACTGGAGGCGAATAAAACATTTTCCCAAAAGTATAGTCTTTATCATGACTTCCGATCAGCAAACACGGCTGACCTACTGGCACATCTAAACGCTCTCGACTATTCTGAATTTTTCCTATGTTTGGATGTTAATGTTTGTACCGATGCACTGTACAAAGTGTTGGATCCACTCATCCTCCACTTTGTCCCCCGTAAGAAAGTAATACATGTCAAGGATGAAGTGTACCTTCCTCTGTCTTTCCGTCGTAGGCTGCGTAAACTCTCTCGTCGTTTGCATCGGCAGAACGACACTTCCGTTCTGCCCTTGATCACACTGATCTTTGAGCAGGCTAAGAAGCTCTCCGAAGAAAAGCAGATAGCCGATGAGGCTCACTTCGCTGAAAATCCTTCCCTCAATGTTGCGAAACTCTTTTCGCGTACAGTAAAAGCGCAGACGAAAACGCAACTTCAAGATGCTTTGGGAAACCCCAGAGCTGACGCTAAGTTGACCGCCGATAGCTTCAATGCGTTCCTATGCAAAACGTTAAGTGAAAGCTCGTTCGCTGCACCTCCAGTTATCCAGGCTTGGACGGGTGCCATACTCGAAACCATAAGTTTTACCGTCTGGGATGTGACTGTAGCCATTCGTCGTTATCGTCAATCCTATAGTCCAGGACCAGATTGCGTCCCAGTTAGCCTTCTAAAAGCTGAAGCGAATGATATCTTTCCGTCTTTTGTTTGTAAGGTATTTAATCTTGCTCTTGAGAGCGAAACCTTTCCTTCGTTGTGGAAGGAATCGCACATAATGCCTATCCGCAAGCATGGCCGATCGACATCATTCGACAACTTTAGGCCAAATAATACACTTCCCGCAGCCTCGAAGATCTTGGAGACCTTAATCAAAGAAAAGATGATGCCTCACTTGACAGAGAACAACTTGCTCAATACAGCTCAACATGGCTTTCTCGAGAAACGATATTGTGACACCTGTCAGCTCTCTTTCTTTGATTATGTGTTGCAATCTAGAGACAGCGGTTTTGCCACTTATAGCGTCCATTTTGAATTAACTAAGGCCTTTGATCGGGTCGATCATAACCTCCTCCTTCTGAAACTGGCCTCCTTCGGCATAGGTAGCAAGCCTCTGAACTTCATATCTTCCTATTTGGATGCTCGCACACAACGAGTAAAAATTTCGAATGTTATCTCCAACCCCACGCATGTGAGGAGTGGAGTTATACAGGGTAGTGTACTGGGTCCGCTCCTATTTTGCCTGTTTGTCAGCGACGTTTCAGATTGTTTTCAGTATGGCAGACCCTTCATGTACGCTGATGATTTAAAAGTCGCGTATCGATATAAACCGGCAGATCGCAACATCGTGCTCGAGCTGATAAAATAGGATCTTCAGGCCTTCGCCCAGTGGTGTTGCACATGGCGCCTCACCCTTTCATGGCACAAATGTTCCGTTATGGTTGTTGGCGACGATCATCAACCGGTATTAAGCATTGACGGCCACTAACTAAATGTCCCAGGAGTTATCAAGGATTTGGGCATATCCTACTCTAATAGTCTCAATTTGTCAGAGCACTGTGCCCTGATAGTCTCGAAAGCACGCTGAACCACCGGATTTATCCTTAGAAATTTTAAGACTATCAAGGTTATAACTAGCCTTTATAATATGTGCGTGAGACCTAGTCTTGAATACTGCTCGGCTCTATTCCGTCTTCTGCGCACTAGTGAACGGAAGAAAATAGAATCGGTGCAGCACTTCTTCACAAGAAGAGTTTTCACTGCAGAACACCGTAACTTAACCTACCAACAAAGGTGCGAACTTATAAAGCTGGATCCTCTATGGCTTCGTCGATTGCAGAACGGTCTTTTTTATTGTTAAAACTTTTGAATGGTCAAACCTTTAATCCTCTTAGTTCAATAAGGCAGCTTGAGCACTTTCGCCGCGCCAGTCATCAAGACGTATTTTTATTTCTTCCTGTGGCACGCACAGTTAAGTACCGGCAATTTTTTTCAGTAAATGCCATATCAATCTGGAATAAGATGCCCAAAAGTATTAAAACCCAGCAAAACTACCCTATGTTTAAGAGAGCTATGACTAGTTTTCTACATTCAGGACAACTTACACGAATTTTGGGTGCTGACTCGGTGGAATCTCTCTTTCACTCTGATGGCGTTCATCGACTTTGAAACCCGCCAGGCTTCATGCTGAAGATAATGCGGCTGAAGCAGCAGCCCGCAGTCTGCTAACCCTTCAGCCGATAGCGCGCAACTTTTGCCGACAACCATTGAAGGAAGACTGAGAACACTGTGTTCTTGTGCCAACCCTCTCCGTCTGGAACTAATGTTTTTAAACGATATGAAACAGTTCTCCTGCTGATGAGTCAACTCAGCTTACAACTGTACATTTATTCCGTTTGTATCATACCTTTGAAGGCAGTTTTTTCACTTGAAACAAACTCCCTATCTTGCCCAGTATTGACAAAACAAAAAACCTGAAACAAAACCAATACTGGCTGCAACATAGGGAGTTTGTTTTAGGTTTTTTCGGTCTTCGAGGTGTTGGAAGGCTGAGAGGTGCATTACCAACTTTTTAAAATTGCCTGTAAACTGGCATAATAAACACGTTGGAGTGCTACCTGGCCGATGGAATTCTCTCCATCCAAGTGTAGTTTCATGTGTTTCGGTCCCGCCAAGCTTCCTCATTCCCTAGTCTTTCAAAATACTCTAATTTTAGAACGATCCACTGTAAAAGACTTAGGTCTAAGCTACACAAATAAACTAGCATTGTCATCGTATGCGGATCGAATATCTGCGAAGGCTGCACAGATATGTGGTTGTATATCACACAATTTCTTTTGCTGGGAATAAAGCTCAAACTTTATCGCATGCATGCTCCACCATCCTAGAATATTGCTGTCCCCTCTTTGGTCTAATGAATGCTTCGGACCGCAGTAAGGTTGAAAATGCACACCATGTATTTGCTCGCAAAATATTCGCTCTTCCTCGATCCACTACTTCTTATATGGAGAGATGTCAGTTAGTGAACATTTCATTTCTTTGGGTCAGCAGACTCGAAGCGGGCCTCTGCTTCCTCTTTCGCGTTAACTCTACCCCTAACATTCCACGAATCAACGCTCTCATTCCCGCAAATAGACAAATAGACACAAATATACATATATGTCACTCGTAATTCCTCCAAGATAATTGCACCCTCCTTTAGCTCCACTTCGAACCATTCTCACTTATTTGCCTCCAAATATGCCCTCCACTGGAATAATATTCCCCTCGAAATTAGGCTGTCGTCTAAGTTAGCAGTTTTTAAAGTCAAATTACGTAAACACTTAACTTCGGAAGATATAAAGTCCTTTTTATCCGTCTCCTTCCCAAACACTTTGAAAAGGGTCCCCCTGGTATCTGAGGTGGTTATGTTATCATAACATTTTTTTCATATATGTCTATTTCTTCCTCTTTGAGTGATATTTGGAACGATGTTTCGTCCACTTCTCTGTCCAGTCATCATTGCCGTTTTCTCCATTCTCCGTTTTACAACCCTGACGATTGGCTTCGTGGTCTTTAGTCATGCTCATGGCGGTTCTGCTTTTTTCGCCATGTCGTCGCTGGACCCCGCAGTCTACAACGTCACATCTCCGGCGTTTCGTTGATGATCAGATGACCTCTGCCGTTCACTCTCTTGTCGACCCTGTTGTCCGCGATGGCCTCCTCCGGTTTCACCTCCCTGATGGTTGATCATGAAGCCAGTCGGGTGGTGTTACAGTGGTGTACGACAGTCTCTGCTGTTTTTTGATTTCTCCAATTACAAGAGGCGTTTCAAACCCTCATACGTTCTCATCAACAGTCCTGTCTCATTTGCACTACAATCAATCCTCTCAACCAACCCCTTTAATTTTTTGAAGCAGTTTTTTCTCCTACGTTTTGTTTATTTAAGCAGGGGTTCGCAGAACTCCGCCCCAGCTTTAATGGAAGGATTTTTTTCACTGCTTCCTCCTTAGTTCACCATGCGTTTCAGAGAGGGTTGACTACCATTTTAAAACGACGATATGTTTGTGAAAATGAATTAATCTACCAACACCACTAAACGCTCCCGTTGTCTATGTGGTTGTTTCACGGATAGCAGCATTTATCAACTTTGTATTTATTTTTCCACAGCACTAAGTTTGCAATGACGAGGCCCTCCGGGCCTATAATGGCCTTTAGGTGGGCTTGTCGGAAAGCGTCTGTTTGTGAAGTTGCATGATGTCATGAACACTGAAAGAAAGAAGCCAGACGGCAATGTTAGCTGTCGGCCACTGCTCTCTGCCAAAATGAAGGAAATGTGTCGATCGTGGCCGAAGAATGAAATAAACGTGATCCAATGCCCATTGAAACTGGAGGACATTTGTCGTGTGTGGTAGCAATTGCTCGTACTGGAGGTCAGGGTGATGCATGCGACATGTATTAAGGTGGCGTTAGCCGGATGACGTGCTTTCGGGATTTCGATGTGTGCCATTGGTTCGGCAGGTTATAGTAAAAAGGTTTATTTGTAAATCACATCTTCGGCGCCGTCAAAAACCACGGAAGGCAGGAAAAAATCTAAAACTAGGTTGAGATGAGGAAATATATTCCAGAAAAATGGCAAACCAATGAGGGCTGAGTCTTCGAATACGTCAGTAAAATAGCTTCACTTTCGTCCAGACATAAATTGGAATAGAGTGAAAAGTCGAAAGTTTAAAACTTTATCCATGCATGGGTTTTTGATCACAAATGCACGAAAATAGCCCTCGGATGATGTTTTTGTTTGTAATGGTTGAGGAAGTGCCTCCTACAAAGTTGAGCCAGCTAAGTTTGCACACCGGGTGTGTACGTGAACTTGTGTTTTCGCATAGATTTGCTTGCGCGATGAGAACTCTGCCGTCTGCAGCCAGTCAAATTAAACGAGATTTTAGATTGAATTGGAGCTTATGCACTTATCAAGCAGTTATTTAAGCCATAGAGTGTGAAAGCCCGGTAGCGCGCAGAGTTTATAAGGACGCACGGGAAAAAGATTTGACAGAGAGCAGGTAGGATGGGTGGCACGTAGTTGAACTGAACGGGAGACTTCTATAAATGCTTCTAGTAAATTGATTGGGTCTACATCTGCGCTCGTTCGGTCGAGATTTAATTAGAAAAAAAAAACACTCGGATTCGTGAGAGGGTGTTGGCAGTTTTTTTCCTCTACCCGTGAACGCGATGAGTGACACAGTAAAAAACAATACGATTAAGTCGAGTTGGAATTTTTTCACGACGTTTTTTCAGCCCTACCAGAATTTTGCATGTTAGATCACGTCGGGTTACCCATTTAAAATTGGTTTCCATTAAGTGTGCTCGCATGCACAGAGTTTTGGTATCACTGAGCAGACTCTTCACGAAATTCTATTCCACCTTTACCGTACTGTTTTCCCCTCGTCAATCATCGTGCCCACGGATAAGGAAACCGCGTTGCCAGCATCCTATTGCACCCAGATGAAAGTTTTCAACAAACATCAGCCATATAAGACCCCCTACCTCTCCGTCAGTTACCTCATGACAGTGTTTTCCTTCTGCTCACTTCTACCTGTCACCGTCCCCGTACAGTTGCTTTAGAATAGTCAACCAGACGGACCGTGTCAACTAATGGTCTTTTAGGCTAATCGTATTACCTCTTATCATCCGCCGGTGAATCAGGGTCACGGTCAGCTATACCCGTGAACAGAGACGACATACTCCGCATTCATCTGTCCATTAACATTGCGGTGTGGTCAAGTCATTACACATGGTTTCCCAAAATGAAGCCCTTTGGTCCCTTGTTGGAACTGACCAGCATGGCCAGCTGTTGCAACACACAACCAGGTGTCAGTAAGCACCATCACCGGCCAACGCAAACCTTACCAAAAGGAGAGTCTTCCCTTTTATCCGGTGGCATACTGTGACTAAAACACTCGGCAGCCCAAGCATTCAGGTCACCTGCAGGTCACAATCCCTGCAATCACTTGCAAAATTATAGCCATATTTATCCGTCCCGACTGACTCATTCGCCGATCTAGAGAGACCGTTCATTCGGCCGTCAGCGGACGGCTCGCGTCTTATTCTAAAACAATAGGCTTGAACAAGTTGCCCAGTACGTGGTCCTGCGTTCTTATAGGTCCGACATAAGATGTAAATCAACCCAGTGCATTAAGTACCTTATGACTACTTATCGTCAGCTCTCCTAACTTTTACGTAGCCTCACGATCTATTGGAAAATGCCATAATCAAGTTTTATGTTGGTATCCTACCGTAACAACCATCCTATTGCAGGCCGCAAAATATGCCTTCATCCACACCCTGCGGCACCCACGTGATAAAACGCACTGCTGCCAACGCAAGATGATTTCCTACACTTTCCCGCTGACCTTGCCTTTTACTTACCAAAGTGGATTTACAAACGTTGTATTTTCAGCCTTTTGCATGTTTTCAAAACAACGCCATCCCACGAGAACATTCGGGTCCCGAACTGGCCGCCAACCTTCCGGTTCCTTCTCTATATAAACTCAATTCAATTCTCCCTCTTCCACGTTTTCAGGTGTCACATACTCGAACCAATACTTCTTACGTTTAAATCGCTGTTTGGGATAATCTACGAGGTCAGCCTCCCGAGCTGCATACACACAGCCGGTCTTCATCAAGGCTACATATGCTTCCAACAGGCCCACATCTTCCTGATCTCCTATTTCCTTTAACTATTTTCGGATGGTTGAGTCAAATTTTAAATGCCGCTATTCAAGGCATTTTTTGTCGCTTATATGTAAGCAGGAAAGAAAAAATGAATCCTAATAAATGGGGAAACTACCAAATAATAATTCTACCGTTGAAGTACGATAATGCGAACGGTTATTCATTAATTGGCGTAGCCTAGAAAGTTGCAACGCGCTCATTCAAACCCTCGTGTTAGTTTTATTCAGTGCTTTAATATTTTGATGCGGAGCAGCTAATACTTAAAACCTCGACGAGGATCTTTTTCTGATTCTTTGTACAAATATGCTCGAGGCTGCTGTATCATCGGACTTAAACGAAAAGCTGCTCGATTTGGAGAGTGTCAGTCACAAAAACGAGGATGATGTTTGGCGTCAGTGCGCAGAATGGCTTTTGCGCTGTCGTGTCCTCCCAGCTGATCATCCAGCGTTATTGCCTGACGCAAATGCTCTCATTCTTTTGCAAGCCCTTATGAATGGTGTCGCTCTGTGTCATTTATTGTCCAATCTAAGTGACGGCGAAGTTGATCCGCTGACGATGAAAGACTTCAGTCCAAGACCTCAGCAGTCCCAATTCCTTTGCTGCCAAAACATCCGTTTATTTACGCATCTCTGCTGCGACGAATTTGACATTGCTAGCCAATACTTGATCGAACCGCCAGATTTATACCAAGCAAAAAATTTTGGGAAGGTTATCGAGTTGTTGTCCGTGCTTTCCTTCTGCCCCCGGGCTCAGAAAACTGGAATTCCGTACGTCTTTTACTTGTCTATCTTACAATGATATAGGGGCTTTCCGTCGGCTGATGTCGATCTTCAGGCGCCTCACGAATACTACAACAACCTCGAGGAGATCGCAGCCAGCATGTAAGTTTTATATAAGACTTTTAAACATCCACATTTGAAAGGGATGAAATGGAAATAGAAGCCAAGTCGCACTATGCAGACATTGACGAGTCTACTAAAGAAATGATATACGACACAATTGTCCACGGGGGGAAGAAAATTTCCCAAGCGTCAGCAGCAGAAGAGGAAGCATCTACGCCTCGAGCCTGTTGTATCCGCGAAATAGTCAGCACTGAGAAGAACTATGTGGATTCTTTAAAAATGCTTCTTGAAGTAAGAATCATGTTGTTCTTCGAATAATTTCCTAGAAATACAAATATCCTCTCATGAAGGTTCTTTCAGCGCAGGAGATCGACGAAATATTTAAGTACATTGAGGTAATCCCATTTGTTCTCTTGTCCCTACTTACGTTTTGTGCGTTTGGGAAAATGTTTTTTTAGCTTTTACTTAGGCACTGATAGGCTCTGATTATCATGAATATTTAAGCCCCTTATTCTTGGATTTAACCAACCCTTCTTTTGCAAATAAAGGCGACCATGCACTTAGCGCAAGACTTCGACTGACATCTTACGTACATATATTTTTTGGAATTTCATGGCTTCGTCGATTATATCCACATAGACTGTAAACGCGTCTGTCTCACAAAGTGTCTTTTTCATTTCGAACTAACTTTTGTGGGAGCTCTGTTGACTTCAATTCGCGCAAAATTTTTACGAAACAATTTATATTATGCGGTCCCCATAGGAGCTCCACACAATTCACAGAGATCTTCTTTCAAATCTAAATGTGGCCACTTCGTCAACCCATAACTTCCTGAGGCTTGGTGAGGTGTTTATCAGGGATCGTGACAAATTACTCATCTACGGAGAGTATTGTGGACATCTACAAAAGGCTCAGACTCTCGTCACGGAGATTCTCAGGAATGATGTTGAAAAGAAGACGAAGATCGAGGTTGTTAGGCTTTTCATACCTTAAGAGTTTTAGTGCTCGTTATGTTTATTCAATGTCATTGCAAAATATGCTTTCTCTTAATGGTTTTCCCGGTCAACTTCACGCTTTATCCACTTTCATTATTTACATGTGACCTTTTTATAGCGATGCTAAGTCAGCATCGACACTTTTCACCTATATACGCTCTTGGTTTGTATAAAATATTCGCTGTGCATTTCTGAAATATTAGAAAAATCGGTGACTGCAGCCCTCCTTGTGTTTATCTTCCCCTGGCATAATAACTTTTAAATGTAAACCAGTCCAACGTGTAGTCTTATTGCCTTAGGACATCTCTTAGCGATATGAAACTATCTTCACCTTGAGTTAGATTTTTCAAGAACAGTAAACTAGACCCAATAACTCGTCACCATAAAAGTAAGACGAATACCCACCCCACGCCTTTAGTGCTGCAGTTAGACACCGAGTGGCACCTATTAAATCACATACGCAAATGTAGACCTTTCGGGCGTAGTTGTTTCAAAAATGTATTTTTCTATTGTAATATTTTAATGCTTATTTTTTCTCCAACCAAGCGTCACAAAGACCATTAAAGTGGTAGAGGAGATCACTAAACTGTTGTCGCTTAGATAATTTTGCTGTGGAACGAAGCTGAATGGTCATCTCTCATTTCGCACTCGGGTGCTCCGTCTTTTGTAAGTCTTTCAGCTTGATGAACTTAAAAAGTTCCGTTTCCACCCCTGCCGTCTTGACATTGTCTTGCCATCAGCGCAAAGTGGGTGGAGATGGGGATAGTGTATTAGATACAGTACACGTTCGTCTCACTATAAACTAATTAACGTGCAAGTCAGCGGTCTTGCACGCACTCCATGCGATCAGGTGGGTGCCGTCCTATCTGACGGTCAAACCGGCACATAATTAATAAAAGCTGTTCATTCTTTGTCAATAAATGTGTGCCCGGCTCTTCCTGGAAACTATTATGTCATATTAATCCCTGACCCAAAGGGGAACACCATAATTTCCAAATATATTAAGTTACTTGGTCACAAAAATGATCCTGCTAATATAAAGACAGTTTTAAGTGCAATATCTGGGATCTATTAGCTGCGTTGAATTTATTTGCGTCGTCATATATTCGACCGAGCACATTGCGCTCTTTTTCTAGTCACAGTGATGAATTTTCTTTGACAATGAACTGGTACACTTCGAGGAGTCCAACTCCCCAAGTACTTAATTTAAGTGGCAACTTTTTGTAAAACGCCCGCATATGCCATTTTATTTTTTGCAATCGGTGTGTTCATTGACTTCATCCATTTGCCCCGGGTTAACTTTATTTTCCTGTTCACCTTTAGATTTGCCAATCGCAATCTGAGAACTATAGCAAGTTTCACCTCACGGAATTGCTGGCCGTTCCAATACAACGGGTTCTCAAGTATCATCTCTTGCTCGAGGTAGGTCATACTTAGTGGCACCCTCGCCCTTTTAGAGTGATCTTTTGAAAGTATCCGATGTAATTATGTCCCTACTGCATACTTTCAGTTAAGGAATGATAATCAAAACCGTTGGACATCAGAAGCCCTTGATTTGCAATTACCAGTTATAGCTTTCTGAAGTCATTTAACAATCTCTTCAAATTTTTCAATGCGAAGACCTCTTGAATACTGTTTTTCTCGTTTTCATTTTGTGCCAGAGTGATGCCTCTGGTCATTACCATGGTTTCCTAAAGATCCCCTGACTGTTCACTTCAGGCTTGCGTTAATTATTATCGCATCTCGCCCGGTCACCCCTTACTGAACAGTTCATTCAACAAATAGAGCCTAAAAGTACGCGTGATTTTCCACTCCGTTAGTTTTTTTAATGGACCTCTGGTAAAATATACCTTCATACTTGTCGTGACAATGGGAAATATATAAAGGTTAACTTTATACCCCCTTTTTTCGTACAAACTATAAAATCAATAAAATATTGAGCGAAGAAATGCGTCACAATACAATGTTCTCCGATCCGAAAAAATGAGATGAATGCATAATTTTCCCAGAAGCCCGTTGAACCTAAATCATAAGTGACAGCATGAATGTTATCATTAAAAGCCTATCTCAAACCCATGCTAGTAAAAAATATAAAATGTTTTTAATTTTTTGAAATTTCAAAATATTTTTTGAGATCAACTGTAATCATTTGCTGCTTTAGAATTCTTAGCACGCAGAATACTAAACGTTCTTCCAGACATGAACTTACAGGCTCTTCCAAACAGTCCCCAGGTAGGAAGCAGGATTTTAGGTATTACGAAATAACTGATCTTCGCCTTCCAAGTTTTTAATAAAAAGCTTCTTTATATTATTTCATAATTGCCTTCGAATTCGGCCCTGGGTGGGTGCTGGGATATAGGGAATGATCAGATGTGAGAGGTAACACTTGCCCTAAATAGCTACCCATTGATGATTGATGTCTGTGGCTGCGTTCATGGGATCGGGTAAATTTTCTTCTCTTTCCGCCGATGTTGGCGCTGTACAGGGGTCCGAAAGTGGGTGTCTTCGTTATCTGTTCGAAGATTTCTGCCATGACCCAATTTTCAGTACATGCTCTTAGCATCAAGCAGTTACAGTGATCCCTCGCCCCTTCCGCGTTTCCTTCTAGAATACGTTGTGCGGATTTTTGACAGTTTTATTATTTTCCTTCGCATATTTACGACTGTGCAGCAGAGTGTTTAGGCGCATAGAAGATGTTTATAAGTGTGTTGGAAACATTAGTGAGGTTTAATAGTGTGCGTGTGTAGAAGGGGCGACACAAAGTGTGGGCAGATTGCTACAGTATGTTTCGGGGGCTTATTCTGCCTCCAATCAGCCAATCACTACCCAGAATACCAGCTGGAACCGGAAACAAACATGCACTCGAGTACGCTCTTAGTACTGAGTACTGGGCCTAGCATATATATGCACATTTTATATGTAAATATTAAAATGGAACCGACAAAGACTAGGGAGACCGGAATGGCCGCTTCTGGTTTATCAGCCGTCAGCAGTCAGTCATACCCAATCCCAGGATTGGATCACCGGGGCTTTGAGGGATTATTACGTATGCATCAGCATTTCGAGCGTTATATAATTGGCATTTTTGCAATTCTCTTATTTTACACACTTTGAGCATATCAACTTTTCCTTGAATTCCCTATCATCCTAGTGGTATAAATCAGTACAATTAAGGTACACATCCTTCTAGGATTCACATCCTATCTTACTGAAGTCCGTTGTTCTTTGTAACCAATCGTTACTTGGGATACGCTCTCCCACCTAAATGAAAGTACTTTTGTTATCATACGGTTCAGCACCGTATTTGGATCTGTTTAGCTTTTTAATCTCATGCGAATTAATTTCTGTTCGCGGTATATATATATATATATATATATATATATCAGTGTATTCAAAGTCTATAGGCGTAAACCGGGTTGAAACCCGTCAACTACTGAGAAATATCTACTTTTTGCCGACAGGCAGGCTTTGGTAGTATAAGCTGATGTCGTAACGTACCATACTAATAGCTTAAGTACTAGCTAAAAGCCCCAGACACATGTTTTGTCGCTATTCTGTCGCTACTTGATACAGCTGCGAGGGGTCCGGCTCATCAGTGGGTCCCCCAGCTTTCCTTGTCGGCTTTCTGGTTGATACACCGGTTTTGAAATGTCAGCTTTTTAATCTCCTAACAAATTAATTTGGTTGTGTTTGTTAGCCGAGGTTTTATGCAGCGGTCTGCACACTACCATAATTAAGTGCGATACTGTATTATAATTTGGCTTCCGGATGTTTCAATAAGCATTCTTACGCAAAGTTGACCGCATTGGTATTTCTCTTTCATAACGATTCATGGCGTCAGCAACGTCTAGATAACCGGAGATGCTTATGTATACCTACCATTTCCATACTGTCTAATGTTACGAATTCAGTCTAAAATACCTCCTTTTCCATGTTTTCAAAATGTCCTATACTACTTAAATCCCGAAAGTGCGACTGCGTTTTTGGGTGGCATTGGTTATTTTCCCCAGCGTCTTTTTCGTGTTTTTTCATTTGACATTTCAGCGGTAATAAGTCTGTTGAATACTGTTAAATTTCATCTCTACTTACCATTTTAGATAAATATTCTCCATCTAAACTAGCCAACAAGAACTAATTAGGCATTTTAACATTACCTACCGCTCGCTGGTGAGCCTTCACCGACCGCTGTCAGAACTCAATTTTCCTCCTCCGCCTTTGCCTCGGACCTCATTTCTCGGGCCTTGATAGCAGCTTTAGCAGCTACTAGTAAGGGGAGATAGTGTTGCCGGCCCAATGGCTAGGGCGTTAGACTCTTATGGAAAGGTCGCGAGTTCGAGGCTCGAGTGGGGCTCCACATGGAACTGAGTATGACTGGCTGACACTGACTACTAAGCCAGAAAGGGCCATTCCAGTTTCCTTGTCTTTGCTGGCAATACCATTTGTCCTTTTACTGTTTCGTTAGGGGCAAAAAATACAACAAGTTTTTGTTCTTCCTGAATGCACTCGACTTTAAGCAATGATATGTGCCTCCTGGGGCGATGACGCTCCGCTGCAATAGATGCATTCATAAACTACCATATTGCTTGCGCGACGTTAGGACCAGTTACTCCCAGTTACCCCTTCCGTATCTACTCTTTTTGCCGTCCTTTTCTCAGCAAAATTCCCTCAACCTTGCATTCCTCTTCCATTTTAGCAACTTTGGAAGTTGACAGATGAGGATCATCCCGAGAAGGCAGAACTCGCGGATGCTTTTGGTTGCATGCGGGAACTGGCGCAAACGATCAACGAGGTGAAACGTGACCTCGATACCCTCAGTAGTATTGACCAAATCCAGGCCAGGTGAGTGTTTTTCAGATCTACGTGATACGGTCTCTCCTGCTTGTTGAATTGGGTTAATTTGACACCTATACTGCCTGCCGCACTTTCTACCTCTCAGAGAACTACTCGCAAGACCAAAAGGAACTCCACTAACTGCATGCGACATCGCTTTTTCTAAGAGCACTGCTCATGTTTATGCTGTCCGGGCCCGAATTTGGTTTTACATCGCATCTACGACTAGTAAAGACTGTCAGACCGAATGCCGTCTCTCCTCAAATAATCTGCTTTAGTGAATCTACCAGCCTGTGTGTGGGCCTCATGTAGATGCTTTGCTGACCTTATCCCACCTGCCCAATTCATCTGCATCAATAGAAGTTGGTCCTTTACTGTTTCCCAGTCCTCCGAGATGGCAGCAGTCTCCTTGGTAATCAGTGACCGGGCTTCATCTGCCTAGAAGAAAGATCTGCTTTGACCCAGTAGCCCGCACACAAATCTTTTCCGCTTGACCTTGTGTCGACCAAAAGCACTTCTTGAGGTTGCCTAGGGCAGGCGGCTACGTACGGAATTTCTTCTGACCTTGCCCTGTGTGCGTGTAGGGTGGCGCTGCGCTAAATGCGTTTGTTAGCCCACTGTCCTTTTAATGCCCTACGATTGTGTTCTGTTAATGTGGGGGACCGATTCATGCACAGGCTATTAAAACGCATTACTTTTTTCTGTGTGTTCGTGTGACAAATCAGGACTTACCAGTAGTATCGAATGACGTGGAATTTTGTTTGGATTCTACATATCTGCAGTCGATTTATGTTCTGCTTTCGACAGTACGTAACTTTAAAATGCCATTGGCGTTTCAAATTGTTGACTGAAATATTGCCATGTCGAAGTTAACTGGGTATCCAAAGATTAATTTTTATTAGTTGACCCTCAAACTCTAGACTAAACTTACTTTTTATGTGGCTATTCGCACTTAAGGAGGTGTAGTTCGTCTTTACTAGCCAGAGGCAGACTTTTGTTACGGTCGGGTATTATCTGTGGTCACCCCAATAACTCCGGGGATTCTGGTAAGTAAACGGCACGCATGGTTTCCGTCCTACAGTATGGATTTGTTATTTTCGACAACAAATAATTTCGTACAAAAGTACAACAATCTGGAGTACGGCGGCTGTGACTTTGATCAAGCAGCAATGTTCAGTGTTATATAGCTCTTTCTACTTAGCAACCAAATGGCTGCTCACTGTGTTCAATGCATCCATTTGAATTGCACTTACTTACGTGTACTCGTTGCGTCTGCAATCACGACTGATCCAGCCGGCCTCCATTATGTCCGAATGGTACTTCTCCACGCGTGACGATTCGTGGCAGCAGACCTAGAGGGTTTAATTCATTCTCTTAGCTAACGCTGGAGGTCGAATACTGAAGGTCTCAGAACCTATTCCATGTCCTGATGGACAGTGTCGAGCAGGTTGTGAGTTGCCCCCCCCCACTTCGACGTCTGCAGTTAGGTACCGCTGTCGGACCTAAGGTAGTAACACCGAGCTCGAAAGGTTGACGACGAAGAACGTGTCTAAACTACCTCAGTCGCCTTTCTTGGGTGGTCTGGGATATCCGTGCATTCCTCAGAACGATTCGGTTTATCAGTTTCACGTAGACACTTTTTAACTCCTTACAAGCACTTTACCTATTGCGTTTTTTAAACACTCCAAAGTTTGCTTCGGTTTCTGCCCGTCTATGCCATATTTCTGTTCAATGTACAGTCATGGACGAGGCACACTTATATGCCACCCCCTCCTTCTCCCAGCTGGCCACAGAAATAGTAACCCCGTAATCCACATTGGCCCTGCGCAAAATTTCAGTAGTAATATTTATTGCCGTTTCCCAACCCTGTCTCTCACCTAAAACACAACCACAATGCTATATCACCTGATATTTAGCACAAACCAGTCTACCCTGCGGTGCATTCCCATTCTTGTGTCATGCAAGGGAGTGGGGGGAGAGGCATATAAGCAATCCTTAACCTGTCTTTGCATCATTCCATTTTGACTATGTTTCCTCTACTTAAATGCATTTTTCGCCGTAATTTTCGTTTGTATTCACGCTAAATAATTTGCCTATTTTCATCTATTATAGCATCGTCGAGATAACTCTGGTGAGTCGTTGTCATGTCTACCTACAGAAACCAGTGCTTGCACTGTTCCGCATTCTTTTTTGGTTTTTTATTTTTTCGTAGAAGCTTAGTATTTTAGAATAAAACCTGTTTTAGACAATATGACGACTCGATCGCAGTCAGAAAATCATTGAGCTGCTGCTGCTACTGCTGTATCCCTTACTCATGAACGTCATTCTTTGCACGCATTCACGTGTCCTTCTAGTGCCCAAGATCTGAAAGACTAACATATTAAATTCTGGGTCGTATGAGGTGGGACACCTAATTTTATACATTTGACTGCCTCAATGAGCCCTGCAAGCATTTTATGAGCAACAGCAGAGGTCTTCGGCCATCATCATTTCGACTCGCAGGGTAATTGTCATGCTCACCGTAGTTGCCGTCACCCTCATCACCATTCTCGTCAGCATCACCACCGCCACCGCTGCTATTGCTACAGTCTATCATAATGACGTTCGCCCAGGATTTTCGTAATTCTCTTCCCCCTCCTCCTATTTTCTCCTCCTCTGCTGCCACCCACGTGGTTACCACGAGGCTAGGCTGCCTGGGTGCGTGAAATCCAACCCCACCTCCACGCTGGTGCGCGCCGCAAACTTGCTTTTGCTTGGCTAACGGGGCTCTGGTAGGGGAACAAGACCGGGGACCTAGCGCCAATCCCCTTTTCTCCACGAAACACAGCATTGACTTTCTACACTCATGAATCACAACCATCCGCAAAATACGACCTCTGTTACGGTGTCCGCGGGAACGGACGCGCCCCATCATCTTGGCATCGCGGGTGGAGTGTTAAATTTGCGAGCTGCTGCTGGATTGTGATGTGCGGACACGCACAACACAAGAATACCTACGGCGTCCGCGGGAACCGACGCGCCCCATCCTCTTGGCATCGCGGGACGGGTGTTAAATCTGCGAGCTGATGCCGGATTGCGAATTGCAGGCTGGAATGTTTAAACTCTGAGGGATGACGGCGCCCAACTGTTAACAGCCAAATCCCTTTCTGAATACCGTGTTGGTGTGGCGTGTCTCTCTGAGGTCCGCCTACCTAGCACTGGCCACAAACTGCTGCAAGTACCAAGAACTGACTCTGCGTACCATCTCTACCACAGTGGTGTGTCCGACAACTCTGGACTGTATAGTGTCGCTATAGCCTTGGCCGATGAATTTCACTCGAGTCTGCTAGAGTGGGAGGCTGTCTCACCGCGGATCGCTTGGATCCGTTTGAAAAGTGCCCCAGTCAACGTTTCCATCATCTCGGTATATGCGCCTACTCTGGCTGCTGATGACAGCGTAAAAGGTGACTTCTACAGCGACTTCCAGCGAACAGTTGACCGCATCGCAAGAAGCGATCTACTCGTCATTGCCGGTGATTGGAACGCCCGACCAGGAGTGTGTGACGCTGGAACCCGTCATGTAGTAGGCAAATTTGCTGTCAGAGCGCAATGTGCCAACGGTGAGCGCCTTGTCAACTTCGCATCGTCGAACCACCTCGTTGTGTCAAGCACCCGTTTTGATCATCCGCGCCACCACCTTGTCACTTGGTACTCAAATGACGGGCATAC
>JAYGXS010000004.1:18543687-18608311 GCA_036362985.1 Ligula intestinalis | reverse complement strand
CCATACACACCCACCTTTGTGCTGCTGCTTCTTCTTGAACTCCGCCCTCTGTGCGCTTTTATGCAACGGCCAACAGTCGCCTTTATGCTGCAGCTGCAGCAGCAGCATCTACTGCCGTACTCCTTGCAGTCCAACAGACTGTGATTAATATGTTCTGGTCAACCCAACCCGATTGTCCCAAACAAACTGCCTTTTCGTCGGTGTTATTAAATGTATTTAAAGCCTTAACGACTTAACAATGCGTGCGCGAGCGCGTGCACTCTGTTCCCCCCTTGCTCCCCACCCCTGCTTGCCTGCCCCACACAGATGCCCTTTTACTGTAGTGTCTATGTGTGCACGCTTACGCACAGAGAGAGAGAGAGAGTTAGACAGTTGTCCAACCCCATACCTGGTACGATTTACGGTGCACCCTATTTAACTGCGGCTGCTGCTGCTGGCCTAGTCATATATTCCTGCCATTCAAAAGGCCTAGCCACCCCCTCTCTCCCTCGTCCTGCATCCTCCGCCTCCTCAATGCGAGAATCGGTATTAACAGCGGAACTCTGTGACGTGTATCCACTTAAAATAGCAATCAAACAACGACGCTAGGAAGCAGCTCTCCGGCTTCCCAACCAAAAGTGGACAATATGAGTATATATTGGATCTTTAAAATGCCAACTGTTGCACGCGTACTCTTCAGCAGACGTGCTGCTTGACAAGAGCGAAGCCCGGTGCTCGATGTTAAACAGATCATCCCCTTTGGCCTCGGAAATGGGGTCTGCACTTCCAACCACGAAAATGGTCGCAATGGGACACGGGCCAACGAAGTTGACCACAGCTGTTCTTCAACAGACTGCACTCAAACCTGACGACTCCAACTTAGACCACCAGTATTCGCTCGCCATCTGCGCGGCTGTTCGCAAATCTTGGAAGAAAAAAAAGGGATTTTTATCAAGATTGGAAAGCCATCCACGTCGCTGTAACTGAAGTTCTCAGACCTGCTTGCTCAACACACTAGGACTGGTTTGATACCGATGGCTTCGAAATACGGCGACCAGTATTCTCAAACATGTTCATGGTTGCATAATAGAATGCTTGATGGACAGCGGATCAACACTGGAAACCTTTGCGCTGTGTAAAAAGCTGAAGTACAGTAGATTCCCTACCTCATGCACTGGCAGCCGGAATTCTGAAATGAGTTTTCGATTGGAACATATTAATTGCGGATGGTTGTAATAGAGATGATCATACAACCTAATCTCAACATATTTTGGACACTTCAGGATGCCGGCTTTTTAAGGAGCTTCTTTCTGACTGCCGAGACAAAACGTGTGCTATGAAAAGTAACTGCTTAAATACCATACCTTTTTGTCATTAATTTCGACTGCCTTTATAGATTCGAATATATTCTTTAGAAAACATGGGCGAAAAAATTATTTCTTGTATTCCTTCGGTAGCAAATTACGCCTTCTTTAAATTTAATATTTAAAGAAACGGTATGTTTCGGTTTTTAAAAAATTTCTAAATTGTCGAATAATTTTGAAACCTTGTGACCGCTGCACTTGAATTCAAGGTTTACAAACTGCGCACTGTGTACATCCTGTTTAAGGAAAAATACGCTTTAGCCTACAGCTTGAGAAAGATCTCACATTGTTCTCATAAAATGTTGCAATAGATATGGAGCATGCTTTATACAGTAAAGGCAGCATTAACACATGACGGATACGGTGTTCTCTGAATGAACACCTGAAAATTGTAAAAAAGCTCATGATTAGAATTATTTTTATAACCAAAAGCTACCCTATATTTGAGTGTAAAATTTAAAGAAGGTGTAATTTGATACCGAAGGAGTACAAGAAATAATTTTTTCGTGCGTCTTTTCCAAAAAATGTATTTGTATCTATAAAGGCAGTCTAAATTAATGAAAAAAGGCTTACTACTCAAGTAGTCAATTTTTATAGTACATGCTTTGTCTTGGCGGTAAGAAAAAAGCTCCTTAAAAGGCCGGCATCCTGAAGTGTCCAAAATATGTTGAGATTAGGTTGTATGATCATCTCTATTACAACCATCCGCAATTAATATGTTCCAATCGAAAACTCATTTCAGAATTCCGGCTGCCAGTGCATGAGGTAGGGAATCTACTGTACGATTAAGTCATAGGTCTGAATATGGGACCTGCTGTACGCCAACGATTCTACATTGAAAACCACAAATAAAGACAGATCCAAGCCATTTCACCTCTGGATGCGTGAACTTTGGACTAGCCTGCAACACACAGAAGACGGCTATCATGCACAGAGCGCTGCCAACTGTAAGATACACCAAATCCATAGTAGAATTCAGTGGTAACCGCCGCACAACAGTTCATAAACCCTTCCTGGGTAGTACCAACCACTGGATCAATAGAACTGACGACGAGATTGCGGCCCGGATCCCCACAACCGATTATGCCTTTTGCAGGATACAGTACTTCTCCTAGATCGCCTTCGACACCTTTAGTGCTCATCTCAGGATGTTTAGGGCCATAATCTTAACAACACGCAGACGCAGACCATTTATCAGAGTCAAACGGGAATTCTAACGTATTTGGGGGATATGGAAAAGGATATAACGCCCACATGTGCCTGTCTCAGCAGTCCAATATCCACATCTTGCAGTAGACTGACATGCTAGCCATCAGTTTAATGTTAAGAGAGTTTCAAATGAGTTGGAGCGGCAACTTTTTTAGAATCACTGATGACTGCATACCGAGAGGATCCTTCGGTCGAGACGTTACCGGCATAATGGTGGGTTACGGTGCTTCAGGATCTCTTAAAGGCTTCCCTGAAGTGACTCAAATTTAACCAAGAGACCTGAACAACGTTTGCATAGGACCGAAAATCAACCATCAAAACCGAAACAGCAATCTCTGAAGCCATATGAAGAGCCAGTATTAAGGCGAAATGCCAGCACGAAGGATTGGAATGCTGTAAACTAAAGTCACATTCCTGCCCCCGTCGAAAGTCCAAACTGACCTTGTTCATAGGCTCTTGGCCCACCACAATGTCAGCACGAGGAAATCATCCCCTGCGCAGCAAAATCCGAACTGTTTAATCACTGTAAACATCCGGTGTAAATTAACCTGTTTATCCCGGTTTGCCCCGATCGGATACCTTCGGAGCTACGAAAGTGGGGCGGTCACAAAGGACGACCGCCAACAATACAAACTGTTGGAAATCTCCAACTGCCCAAAGACTTAGTTAAGCGTACTGGTATGCACGTGCGCGCTTCCCCTGTGTGCTGACTGCATGCTGTCGACAGCCTCTTGTAATTGGCCCCGACCGCATTGGTCCCGTAAGATCTGATTGGTCTATCTCTGTGAGAAGCTGCTCGGCTCTTCTAGAATCCGATTGGACATAATATTAGCCAATCAAAAAAGATGTTGTAGGCGGTTATTCAGTGCGAACGATCTGCATGTTTTTGGCGCGTTTCCTCTTGGCAAATTGTGTTCCCTCTGTCAGCAAGCATACACGTCGTGTGATTTCTGACAACCAGGCCGGGTCATCAAATCGATACAAGGCAAGCTTCATGAGGTATGACTATATATTCCTGGTCACGCCGTCATAGTTGGTCATATGCAACTCCATCACATCACATGTACTACGAAATACTTAGTCGTGGTTGCCAACTGACAGGGTAAGTCGAGCCCCAAGGTGAGTACTTTGCGGCGCTTGGAGAACAAGGCGTTGAGGGTGCAGTGGCCTTCTTCTCAATACGACCTTTATGGTACTCGTATGCGACCCGTACGGTGTTTCTTGTAGTAATGGGGACCAAATCGTGTGGCTTTATTTGACAAGAACTGCACCCGTGATCACCTTTGGTGATATTGAGTTAATCTTGTCACTGGGGCGAGGCGGGTGGGGGAAGAAATTGTCTGGTTAATGCAGCGCAACTCTGTTTCACTATCCGCCAATGTGGGCACAAGTCATCGGTACTGCGCGCCTACGCCCTGGGGCGCGTGGTAGACTTCGTTGCTTGCGAGCTTTGAACTGCGATCACCTGTTCATGGTGTCAGCAACTGCTTTCTACCCCACCATCAGTGTGCCAATAGACCGAAAGAGGGCACTTGTGCATGCAAGAGTGCGGTGGGCAGGATGTCGATCCAGATAAAATCAACTGCCTAGTCTGCTGCCTATAAACGCCTCGCGAAAGTCTTTTGTGTTATCAGGATGTACTAGTGGTTCTGGCTCAAATCTTTGAGGGCTAATATTCTAGTTCTTTCACAATTGGGACCGAGGGCCTGGCTGCAGTTGTTCCCTTTAATGCAGTCGTTAATGAAAACTTTCTTGTTTGTGTGATATGTGGGAGCCTTTTTCTGCTGTCGAGTGCGTGTCCTGTCAGGGAGCGTGTCCTGTGTGGTTAATGTAGGCGGGTCGTTAAGCCTTGTCATTCACAGCGTTAACGCCTACTTCCAGTCTTGACTTTGTCGTGGCATGGTGAATGTAAAGACTGCGCCATTACGTGCAAGTCGCGACTGCTCCCACCTCCTGAGACAATAGTGATTCGTATCGCTACTTACAGTCGAAGTAGTCGATTGGTTTTCGTCTTATATTCCCTTGTTGTTTAATGTCGTCGAAAAAAGCCCCGTCCCAGCCTCCCCCACAACCCATCTCGTCGCCAAATAATTCTGACTGTAGGCTAGGAGGAAACGGAGGTCCTATTTTCCTCAGTATATTTAGCTACAGCCTATATAGAGGCTGTGGTTTTTGTATTTTCCGTGACATTTATTGCCCACCTGAAGGGTATATCCTGATGTTAAGAGGTTTGAACTGCAAACGATTTGCCCAGAACGCAATTTATTTTACGTAGTCCTACGTTCACTGGCGTGTATTTTATTTGAGACTGAGCAATTAGTTTATCCCATATCCAATATCTGTTTCTGTCCTTAATCCGTTGTAAGGATCCTTAAGTGAGACCTCTTGTGTGCGTCTTGAGTTTTAGTCAAGTACAGTCTATGTCACAGATGTCTATGCATCTTTTTGAAATCTTGTGAAGCTAGCCGTTCTTCCACCGCCGCCACCACCACCACCACCAAGATCCTTTTCCATGGTTGAAGACATACCACTGACGTGCTTTCCTTTGATTTTGTAGCCGCCCGGCAAAAAACTATCCAGCTATGGTCGGCGTCAGATTGACGGGGAGTTGCGCGTCTTGAATCACCAAGATTCAAAATCAAAGATTAGGTGAGTCCTTTCCATCACACGTTGCACCCACCGATTAAGTTTGTGTCGCAAGCTGTTTGATTAAACCATACACCCACATAACATCGACTGTTTTTAGAACATTACGCCGATAGTCAAATTCCCGAGCGGTAGGTTCCTGCGTGGTCTCGGTGACGCTTTTATGTAGATCCTATGTCCCGTTTACATTGAACATTCTTTTGCTTCTCATTTAACCTCACTAGCTATTTGATTAAGCTACCAGACCGTTCCTTGACTTCAGGCGCCTTCACCTCCGTCCTTCCCCACTCGTTTTGGGCATTTTCATGCCTCTAGAATGCATCTATTGCCATTCAATGGCTTATAGCCGGCGGTAGTCAACCCCATCACGTTCTAAATCAGCTTATATAAAAGTCCATGTTTTTTGACTCACTGCACAAATACTCGACGGAACACTCACCTGAAGTAGTTCTACGGAAAGCAACATTCTAAAAATCAAGCAGTTAATGTGTTTCCTCCGAAAACAAAGTGGAATTTCTAAAGCACTTTCCTAACACTAGGTATTTTATTTGTAGCGAAGTTGCTGTTCATAGGAATTAAGTTGGTCCGTATTTTTGGGTGTGTATCTATATGATTAAATTCCAGAACTTTCGGCACAAAAATTACAGAAGTTTGTGCCGTCTCACATACTTTCCAGGTTTTCGTTGCCGAAAGTTTACGGCCACTTTGTAAGTAAATTTGGTGAATTGATTTGCACTCGCGATAGTTTCTGGATAACTTTTACACAGTACTTCGGCTTCAGGCATCATCCAGCCCTGGACATTGAATAATAAAACATAAGCAACCCATGGAACTTGATTATTGAAACAGCAGTGACAGAGTACCTTTGATCTGCCATGTAGACTCTCTTTGTCGAGTCGTCCGCCGTGGTGATATCGTTACGAAAGCCCCCTCCCCCTCCTCTCTCCATGCGCAGCTTTTGTCACAACTATTTAGTACTAAAATAGGTCTGGGCGTTTTCCTTATCCATATTCATTGCGCAAAGTGCAAGTTTTAAGGAAATAAATTTATGTATGCTGCACCTCAAATCGCGTAAGTATTCAATTCACATGGGCGGTATTCGAATTATTTTCCCTTAAAATGCATATTTCTCTCATTTGCCTTGCGCGTGAACGTGACGCACAAAGCGCCACAAAATACTCATTGTAGCGCGCATCTTTTTAACTTCCTGTAGTGATCATGTAAACTTTTAATATCAACTAGCTCCCGTGGATGCTTCGAGTATCTAAGTAGCTGTTAATTACGAAAAAGCATCCTTCACAGTCGGAGGGATAATGAAGAGCAGGAAAGAAATCAAGTACAAGTTCAGTAGTGAGATGCAAAACCGTACCATTGGTAGGGTTCTGTCTGCATCCCCGTGTCTTCCTTGTTATGGAACGTACCGGGTTAGATTTCTCAAGCTCAACAGTAGCAGTATAAGCTGTCCATGCGGTGTTCATAAACTGCTGGTATGCAAGAGACTATTCTCCTAGGGTCTGTGTCGTCACAAGTGATGTGCACCGGTACTGTGTCGCGGGGTTCACTGTGATAACCTGCTCTTACAGTTGCTGATGCTGAAGCAGAAATTCCATGCATCTATCTCACTTCACTTCGTAACTGCTCTGTTGTTCTATAAAAAGTGGATTTAAAAGGACCCAGGGCAACTGCTAGCACAGTAGCTGGCCAGTTCGAAGCCAGGTCGGCTAGTGATGAGGTTGAAGCATCTACTCAGTCCTTAACTTTCAGCCGCCTATCTTCCACGGCTTAAAAAAATTGGATCAGGTTCATACGCCGGTACGGAGCGCATGCAGTTTCCTGATACGAGATCACATTAGCCAAGATACGTTTGTTCAAACCTTTGGTGTTGTGGTTAGCTATTTCGGTTTTTCTTTATGAAAGCCTACCCATGATTTGTTGTAGTCCGGACTAGACATTTCACAAATGTGCCTCCAAGTGCTCATACTGACCTTATTTTCGTTTTTAATTTTTTACGCGTTCCCGACATAATGAGGCGCATCTTTTCCCGTTCCTCAATTTCTAGCGATCATGACTACGTTATCAACTTACATCCCACTTGTGCTGCATGAGTGCGGTGCGATGGTATGATTGATAGTGTCTAGAGGTGCCTGACCCAGTAGCTTGCGCTTGTGCATGTCATGGCTGCGATAATGACCGATCTTATCGGTTTCCACTATGTTCCGCATGGTACTTCCCCACGCGCGGTACGATCCGTGGCAGCAGACCTGGACAGTTCAACCCATTCTCTTTGCTAACGCCGGTGGCCAAATATCGAAGGTCCAAGAACCATTTCCATGTCCTGACAGACTGTTTCGAGCAGGTTTTCAGCTGGCTCCTCTCTTCGACGTTTACAGTCGGATCTAGGGCCGTAACACTGAGCTCGTGAGGTTGACGACGAAGAAGGTGTCGAAACCACCTCAGCCGCCTTTCTTCTGGTGGCCTGGGATATCCTTACAGTGTTGTCGTCGTGATTGCGAACTGTCTCATTTGAGACGAAGTCGGTGTACTTTATTCCTCAAACAGTAGTGGTCAACTATTTGCCTCTTTCATCTTCCACGCGCATAGGCCAGCATTTACAGCCGTAGAGGAGCGCAGACCGAACGGATGCATGGCATACGCGAACGCTCCTGGCAATAGACATATCACGTCGTGTGCATAGGCACTTTCTAAGGATTGAGTAAACTTGACGAGCTGCGTTGATTCGGCAGCCAATGTCATCCTTAGTCTGTCCATTCGGCAGCAAGCCCCTTACGAGGTATTTGTAACCGTCTACCTCTTCAAGTTGACAACCAATAATCTGGAGAGGGGCATGGGTGCAGCATGAAAAACACTTTGGCCTTCCTGGCGTTTATGGACAAACCGACCGATTTAGTGACCTCGTTCACCCGTGTCACTATGGACTGTAGATCACCGAAGCTTGAAGCAGTAAGGCGATATCATAGGCGTAGTCGTGTCCGGGTGCAAGCTCAGCGCCGTTCTATTCACGTGGGGCCCTCCCGAACTCCAATCGATGGCGTAGTTGAATAGAATGGGCGACAGGATCCATCCTTGTCGAACGCCAGACCGAATAGCAAACGGTTCTGGTTGGTTGTAATTGACTAGAACCTGCGCTGTGCTGGAGCTGTAGTAGGCCTGGATCATGACGGTAATATTTGATGGTACACTATCTATGTACATTATCTACCATAGGAATTTAAAATGGGCGTAGTCAAAGGCAGCAACTAAGTCAACAAAAAGTTAGTTATACGGTAGCCATGACGAAATTCAAGTAGACCCATAGTCTGTTTTTAAACACGACGAACGGGCAGGTGGTCTATTTTAGCGCTCTAGGTTGCACTGCGATAAATTCGCAGGCAGGGGACCAGACAGATACGTGATTCGATGCTCCGGTGTAATGGAGACCAGTGAGGTCTATGTTTCGGGTGGTGGAAGGCTCGAATGATCACGATGTTCTGGCGGGAGGACTTCCGTCAATGCTAATGTTAGTATGGATGGTGCTTCGTGATGTGAGCTGTTAATTGGCCGTGTCGACTTCAGAGATGCTAATCGCGGCAGTCCGTGGTGGGGGTGCTTGCGTCGTTGGTCAGTAGCAGTACACTGTTGCCGGCACATCATCTTTTATTAACCACCCCTCCCATTTGGGCGATCTAAAAGATGGCTAATCAAGTCCTTAAGGCAGTGTACCATGCATGCCGAATCTGTGCAACGCCTTCCCATGTCAAGTAATTAGTCTATGGCGGGTGTTCTCTCAGCGTCGGTTTTGTTGGCCTTGTCTGTAGGCGCTCATTGCAAAGTCCCCTCCGGAAGTCACCTTGGTGGGAGCTCGTAATCCATTCTCACAATGCTGCAGTTCAATCAGCTGTGTATCTTCTCAAGTGTCACATGGGAATGCCAGTGCTTTCCTGTACTTTGGCGTCTGTAACTCTTTTCCGATATCCCGGATGCGTTAGTTAAAGAAGGTAGTGAAATGGTTGAGTTGCCTTTGCTGACTTTCATAGACAGTCCACGTTTCCGTCGTGCGCAGGGCCGAATTAGTAGTACGTCCAAGTGTCCTGCACCTACCCAGTTTTACTTTGGAACTGCTGTTGCAGCTGCGAGAGAAAAAAGGCGTGTTTTCATTGTAAATGCGTGCAAAGAGGGTTTTCAGAGTGAATGTGAGAGAGAGAGTTAGTAAATTTAAATGGCGCGGGGTGCGCTCACGGGCCTGTGATATTGTTTATATAAGTCTCGAACTTTTGCGCAATGTTTATGTTAAATATGGTCAGATGTGTAGCTCACGAAACAGTGGTAGAAAGGAATCAAAGTGACGCGTAAATTATGTCCGAATAACTAAGTGTTGTAAAGGATGCCTGGGTCGGGCTATTACCGTTCAATAACGCCTTGTGTGAAGGCCCCAGGGAAGAACACGACAAGAAAAGTGCAACAGCAGAGGTCTGTGAGTGTAAAAGGTACAACAATTTCAGGGCAACTAACGTGTGTAAGATAGGTCCACGAACCAGTCAGCTTCACTTCTGGATTGGCCACCGGTGCGATTGGCTGGGACTCAGGCTGACATCCAGCTTGAATTTTGAATTATCGAATGATTGACGGCCTGTGTATGTTCGCCCCTGTAGGCCGATCGATAGCCTGCCTTGAGTGCGGCTATCGCTTGCAAGCTAACTGGTTGCTAAGGCTGTTTGTTAGGCCGTCTTAACACTAAGCGGATCAACCATAGACTACGAAGTTGGCCTTCCGTCCACGACACTTCGGGGAACCACAGGTAATCCTATTGAGTAAAGGTTTCACTAAACCCTTTGCGCTTTTAACGGCAACCAAATTAATTGAAATTCATTTTTTCCGAGTCCATTTTTGCAGGAATAGTACTACATTTAAATGCATCAGTTAGTACATTCTATTCTATGCGAGTTGCAGCCTTTATAATTGACCTGACTTTCACTCCTGGTCACAAACAAATATGTACAAAGGAATGGCATATTCCTTTCGACATATGGCATTCGACATCAGCAGGGAGGATGGGGTATCATATCCCCCGGATACTCAAATAGTTATGTTTCAGAGTGTGTCTAATTTTAAAGATTTTTAGAACTATTTTGAATATTCTTGCGAGTTCTTTTGTGAAATTTAAAAAAGGATTTAATCCTAAAAGGCTTTTTCTTCTGATCAGTGCCTGAAGAAAAATAGGACTAGATGAAAGTCCGTTGCATCCAACATTCGAGCCGTAAGGTCATCTTCGCAGGCCCGTTACTTACCTGGAAGCATATTTAAGGAGATAAATGGATCACATTTGAAAGGCGTGAACCCTAGTCTACACAGACATAAATATCAGGGCATGCGTAGCGCAGCAGACTTTGGAAGTGATATGGGCAGCGCTCGGTGCGTGTGTTTGATAATACCGACAAAGTATGCCCGAAAAGACACCACATTGAGGACTCCTTCTTTCTATCCTGCCCCGTAAACTGACGCAGCACATTTTGACAAGACACGGGCTTCGAGTGATTGATGACACTCAGGTGGCGTTGATCACAATAAGCCTCGTCTTCTTGAAACGGTATTCACATCAAATTAATGAGCATTGTTATTTCAGGGGGGGGGGGGGGGGATTGGTCTGAAAACCACTGCAACATGCATACATAGGGCAGGCACGATCAACGTTAAGTCATAATTACGTAAGGATCAGTTCAACTGCCCTCAATGAGTTGTTTCCACCCCCTCTCCCCTTCGGTTAAACCAAAATTGCATAGTTCGCGCGCCACTCGCGCTGTGAATCCTTTGCGGCATCTGCCAACAATCGGTGCATCTGAGCTGATGCCAAAGAGAAATACCATCAAAAAATGTTCGCATCAGTCTGCGTCAGTTACCACAACTTCCGAAGCCTACGGTAAAACCTTTTTAAGCTGCCACTTCTTCCTAGAAAACTAAATGCGACTTAATCTGCAATGTGGCATGAGGCCAGAAGGTAACCAATGATTTAAATAGTGCGTAATCAGATACGACTGCTGATAGCTGATTGAATTTTGGCAGATACAGAAATCTCAAACAGGATCCCGAAAGCAAATGCTACCGTGAAGACTTCATGGAAGCAATTGCGGAACGCCCGCCGATCTTGAAGTTCTCGGTCGCGCACATCGACAGCACAAGTACTGGTTCGCTGATAAGGGAGAAGTCTGCTGCCGAGGAAAATAGTCGCGACAGTACCTGTGATAACAACTAAACAAACGTCTAGAAAGCCGCATTGCTTCGATGTTGAAGTATTCTGCAGATGCGGCAGGGAGATCAAAAAAGGGACTGGTCGGTTCGTAGAGCTTGGGGAGCCCATGGCTATGCCGGACGCTGGCTGAGTTATCTCGACTACGTCATTTGCTGGCTTTAAGCTTTGGTGGTCTGCAGTCTATGGTTTCACGGGTGAATGTGGTCACTAAACCCGTCTGTGTATGCATAAACGCTGGGAAAACGGAAGCTGCATCTCTAACCAGGAGGCACCTCTCGAGATTGATGGCTGTCAACTTGACGAAGTTGACAGTTTAGAATACCTCTGTTCGAGACAGCGGTCGAATGGACGGTGTAGAGATGAAATTGTCTCCCGAATTGGTATTGCTCGTCAGATTTTCTCATGCCTCAAAGTGTACCCATAGATCCGACGCGATATCTCCATTTCCACCGAAGTTCACGTAACGACCATGTTAAGAAGTGGGGCCACGGTACAATGACGTTTTGCGTTGGGCCGAGTTAATCCATTAGTTGGTAGCCCTCAACATCATGACGCTTAATGCGTCGTGGTACTATAATGGCGCATTTGGTTGTTTGTAATTGAAAAAAAAACTGTAAATTGAATCGACCCTACCATGCGTTTGTGCAGATAATATTGTCGGCAGCGTGGACGGAGACTGGAATGGCAATTTCTGGCTCATTAGCCGTCATCAGCCGGTCATACTGAGCCCGAGGTTTGAACCCGCGACTTATTTTGTTTAGAATTCTAACGTTCTAACCACTCTATGTTTTATCGCCCATAAATCAGTGTCAAATGCAAGCCAAGATGTTTACCATTGATGAGATTGATTGATGTGGCATGCAAAGTTCTTCGATCGCGTGCAACAAGCAAACATCTGCACACACAAAAACCTGTTTCCTATCGTTACTGCCGGTTTCAAAATACTTCGGTCGGCTGCGCAGCCGTGGTTTTCCCAGACTGAATGGGTGTAGTTGACCCCGAATACGTTGATTTGATGTGTGTATGTGGGGGTGAAGGAAAACGGGGCCAGTGTTTATCGAAACGCCATGCACTGGTTTTCCGGTGTTGTTGGCTGTCCGGCCTGGCATATGCTTCTTAGGAATGTGACTGTAGCGATCCTAGTATTTTCGACAGGGGGTAAGCTTTCTCTCCCTGCCCCAGCTGTGCCCCATTGCTGTGGCAATATATTTCACGTCAAGATTTATGGGCAACGCATAACACATGTTTATTTATCTGTGCTTTCTCCTATTTTCAGACACGTATTCCTCTTCGACAAGGCTCTTCTTCTCTGCAAGACTCGGGTAGGTTTCCTGTCGTTTGTGCCTTGTTATTTTTATACCATAGCAAACGCCACTCTCTCTGTTTCAGTAATTATGCGGTATGGTCACGACCTTTACTTATGCAATCGGCTAGAAGGGCGTCTCCTTTGAGGCTCTTCCATGTGCTGAAATCCACATCGACTTCCTGAATTATTTCTAGCCAGTTTTTATCATAAGTTGATATCCATTTTGCTTGGCATTTGGCCATGGCATCTTCTAGAAATATTGCCCACACCGATGTCTGAAATATTAAGAAATGATTCGCCCTGCTCCCTCTTCCTCTAGCATTGTTGGATGAATATGAATGTGGTGGTTCTATTATAACGTGATTCTGAACTTCATTTTTCTTGTTCCGCTTCCTGCTACTATGTCTCAAAATATTGTCACGATAGTCTTATGCTGAAGTGACTCATAGTACAAAGAAGCGACGTCACGATATCTTCTCCGACACGGTCTCATAGCAGTAAGGGCATAAAACGTGTCGCAACGTGCGGTGGGTCGGTAATGTTAACGAACACTTGGGCGCACTGTGCCGGTATTGACGTCCAGAGGAAATAGTTGCCAGTCTGAGAAGAAGACGACTCGATCGCTGAGACACTACTTTTGTTCGCCTGACGTTTCGATATCCGTCGCGGAATCGTCCTGAGAGAGCAGTAGCTGACGGGGTAGCACATGCACAGGAGTTTGCAGTATTTATAGGATACAGTTATTACTGCAAACATACGACGACAATTAACCGTCATTGCCTTCTTGAGTGTTGGTCTGTTTAACGGCATGCAGCCTCTGAATTGCTGAGTTTTTATCACGCGTGGTGGGCGTGATGATTGCCCGGTCACCTGGCTCTCCGTTACTGGGATAGGATGAGGTGGTGGCCTGTCTGTTCCCCAAGTAGCGACTTGTTTTGGCCAAATTGAGTTGCCAGTCTATTCGATCCGTAAGAGAAGGGGAAGAATTTTTTCCATTCTTGTGCTTTGAACGAAGCCTCCGGTGTACTTTGAAGCTCGCTGCAAATTTAAGAGCTATTGGATCGCTGGACTTCAAAAAATTGCACTGTGAGAAGTGCTAAAACTTTCTAGCAGATCTCCAAATGCTGTTATTGACTAATTTTGGAGAGCCCATTCCGAACTTGTATCTGTAGCTCGTAGAGGAAAGCTGAATAGAACACTGTACAATTGGGGACAATCTTTTAGGTGCAGATGTACCCACTGAACCACGACTGGCGCATTTATGACTCATGGGTCCTTGGGGTTCTCTCAAGATACCGATGTTAGGTACAGGCGAAGGCCTCGCCACCTGACATTTGCGTTAACTGCCGATCAGGAATACATTCTTTCAGAAATGTGCGAACACCGATCGAATAGGCTTACGAACTAAACTACATATGCATATGTACTTCGCACGTGCAGTCATACCTCACTTACAGCTATTATGACTTGGCCGGCCTGGGCCTGGTAGGCGGTCACCCGTTGGGGACCTCTGACCACCACATGGACTTTGTTCATTTGGGAAGCCTATTCGATCGGTTCTAACTCATTTCTGAGTGAATATATACCCGATCAGCAGTGACAGCCAATGGCAGGTGGCGAGGCGCTGATGAACTGCGGTTCGATGAAGTGCTGATGACCCATCTGATGGACACCAGTGGTGGACCGACTGCGCCGTCTGTGAGTGCGTTTGTTTGTGTTGTCCAACCAGCTGGTGTTCAGGGTTATGCTTGCCTGATGAAGGCTAATAAGCTCGAAACAGTTCTGTATCAAGTTACCCCCAAATGCTGTCATACCCCCCTTACTTCTATCATGACTTGGCTGGAATCGGCCCTGCATTCGGTCACCCGTTGGGGACCTCTGGCCACCACATGAACTTTGTTTAGTTCGGAAGCCTATACGATCGGTGTTCGCACATTTCTGAGTGAATATATATGTATATTCTGAAAAATAGCCAGTTTGTCGCCGACTTCAGTAGGCTGGGTAGGACCACAAAAACGTCAATCACTAGAGAAAATACGTTGATCCGAATGCAGGCGCACGTACCCTGCAAACTGAGAGGACTTTATTGGAAAGTTAGATTGATAGTCCTGTGTCTGCTACTGCTCTCTGCTTATGTCTCTGATGACGTATTCGCGACGGATCTCGAAACATTAGGCGAATAAAAGTATTCTCCCAACAATCGAGTCGTCTTCTTTTCAATTGATATTTTTGTCGGAAACCTGCGGACTTCCAAGGCATTTACACTGCAGGCATACTTTTGAGCGAGATGAATCGAACTTTGTAGCAATCCTACGTGTTATACAGGACATTTTTCTTGCTCAAGCGTCATTGTTTAATTCGATTTTAATGCTCGCGATATAGATGATAATTTAAGATTTATTTAGCTTTTTGAACCATACGTAGTAGGATACGATTCAGTTTATACGAGGATACCGGTTTTAGTGTTAACACTATAATAGTACTATAAAAGACATCTGCTGGTTGAATATGTTGTCATATGATTCGTGGCGGCACAAATGTTGCGGATTTCTCTCCAGCAACAGCTGATATCAAGTCATTGGCTGTGGCCTGTGATTGCATCGTATGCGGACCTGCAGTCATGTGATTGGATGCTGAAACATTCGTTGCACTTAATCTTCATAATCTTCATATTTTAAATCTGATTCTGGTTTCTAACCAGTAGCTTTTAAAATCACGCTGGATTTGAACATCGACATTTTGAACCATGCCATAGTAGTGGCATTGGTCAAAATGTCAGCCTTTTGTCCTTATGAACGACAATCTACTTAAGTTGAGTCGGCAAGCCTTCTTGTATAAAAGTGACTGCCACTTACTTTCATAAGCCTACAGGTCGTAAACCGGTTGGATTTTACTCTTCGACTATTATGTGCAAAAACGACTCGAATGGCACGATAAATACCTGCTGGGAATAGCAATGCTACGTGAAGGGGCTGGGCGTTAATGACTTCCCAACTTCGTCTCACCTTTCATGGATCTCTGCTTGGAATTCACATTTTGGGCACCTTTGTTGTCAGGGTTTTATAGTTTGCAGGGTATAAAATTGTCTAACCCCGCGCCTGTTCACTCGTAAGTCAGTGTCTGTACTTCTAGAGAGGGAGAGCGGACTTTGAGTGTCCGACTAGTGCTTTTCTGAATGGACTGCATGCTCATTTGTTAGGCAAATAACTAAAGGGCACACTGCAATCGTCTGCCGTCCATGGGGTCTTTCATCCTCCTCCTCCTCTAACGTAAGAGCGGCTGGTCTGGTTTGAATGTTGCTGGCGATCTTTATCGACAGGGGGCGTGGATCAATGCCAGTGCCGTATAGTCTGTTATCCTAACAGTCCTGATTTCCTTTGTTTGTCACTGACAGCGTTGCTATCGTGACGCGCTAATGTATTCCAGCACAAACGCACACACATACTCGTGTGTACAAAACGCTTGGCTATGTTTAGACAGGCGTCGGCGAATCAAAAGGTGGGCCTCCATTTTGCCCCAAACAGGTTTGCCTCTATTTTTTTTCACGTCTCATAGACAGCACAAAATCGTATGCCAGCATGCGTCCCAAATTTTGCCCACTAGCTCAATGGAGAGGGAGGGGACTGGTTTGGATTCGTTCCTTCGCCAAAAAACATCCAAAGATATGTCAGCCATGCGGTCAGCCTATGCGATATCTATCCCGCCCTGTATGACTCTATCGATGGCCTACCCCTCACCGCCCCACCCTGCCGTTCGGATAAACTGGAACACACGCATCCCAAGAAATTTTTATATGAAGAAGAGGTTCTTTGGGCTAAAAAGTAACTTAAATGAGTGAATTTTCGAGTTGGGCGCCCCCGAACTCGTCTTCGGACTAACAAGAAAGGTGCATTGATTAACTGCAATTTCAAAACTGCCAAACTGACCATTTGTCCAAAGTGGCTATGCATTGCCTCGACACAGGACACGCCTTTGCATGGGATAAAACACGCATAATCAGAGTTTGCCCATCCGAAAATGGCCGAAAATTTCCCGAAGCCACGCACTCCGGCGATTCATGCATCAACCGGCACGTAGACTTGGATGGTATTTATAAGCACGTAAAAGGACGACGGAAAAAGCCGAAGACGCACGACTGAGACTCACAGAGGCCACACCTACCAATCAAGTCTCACCCCCTATATAACTATTGATATTTTTTCGACAGTTTTGAACTTTTAGTTGTCCATTGCAGTTTTCCTGCTAACCCGAGGACTAGTTCGGGCGCCAAACTCGAAATTTCACTCATTAAAGTTACTTTTTATCCCAAAGAATATCTTCTTCAGATTACCTGCTGTTTAGAAGGAAAGTTTCATTTCACCCAATTTTGAACAACTCGGCGGTCTCAGTGGGGTTCGATCCCGTTTGCATATACCAACCACGACGTAGAACTCTTCAAATCGACTAAACTTTTTTTACCGACAACAACACCTAGTGGAAGCCGTTTACTCGTGCGTGGTTCTAATAATAACACAAAATAAAAATCATTCAACTACCGCGCACAGAAGCGCATTCGCTACGCTGTGTAGGTTCTGAACCCGCCAATGCAGAAAAAAAGGTGAACGAAGGGATGGCATATTAAGGGAGAGGAGTGTAAACGCTGCATCACTCCACACACGCACATGTGATTATTGGGGCTATACCTACCGTGGCTCGCATTGACCGCCTGGAATACCTTTGCATCTGTCAAAGGATACGAGGCAACCCAGAGGAATTTCGCAAAATGCTCACGAGCCAGTGCACATTCCTGTCCCGGATTGCCCCCTCCCCCCCTCGAGGAAATTCGTGTTGACATTTTACACAGTAAAACCTGACTAGCGGATAATTACTGACTGATCTGCTTGATAGAACACTCCAACCACGTAAACTGTGCGAACTCCGCTTAGTAAACCGGCCTTAGGATGAAGGAACCGAAATGGCCAACCGAATCCCACGACACCTGCAGTGCCAAAGTAAGCAACAAGGCATGGAGCTTTTCAGTGACGAAACTCGAGTCCATGCACTTTACACTTAACTGATTGTCCATTGCTTCAGCACCCATTGGCCCGTCGATCCCACCAAGGCGCCCAGCGTAGTTAATACTTCAAGATACACTAGGGACTACGTCCTCGCCAATAATTCGTCTGCCAATCCCAAAACTCAATCTTGTTAAGATTACTATAGTCGATTGCGACGGACAAACTTTCCTGCAATAGAAAGATCTGCCGCGGGCCTGCTACATAATCCAAGGTTGCCTTTCAGGCCGTACGAGTACCGCAAGTACACGATAAAAGGGCAAACCAGTTAGCTACCTACCTGGCGGAACTAGATCGTTTGTAGTAACCTGTCGCGGCACCAAAGGCCGTGCACTTTGATGCGTTGCTGCCTGCCTACACGACAGGTAAATGCGCACATCAGACAGTTAGTCATGTGAAAAAAAACGCAGTAGGTCGGCGAAATATCCGCCACGGTGGACGCTAAAAGCCACTCAGTTATACAATAAACAACGTGTTGGTGACCCCCTCCCCCACCAATAAAATACCAGAGAAGTCTCTCAGTAGTCCGCATGTGTATGTGTAGGAATTCAGAACGAAGAAATTCAGTGCAAAGACGCATAATGCTACAAAATGCAGACTTCTTTCCGGGAAGGAACGGCAGAGGCAGAGTTTTCCGACGAACTCCTCACGGACACGCGGCCTGTAGAAGTCTTCGGGTGCCCGAATCGGAAAGGAAACTCTGTTTATGAAATGCCTGAAAAGGAAAAAAACAGGTCAACCGCGCTAGTCTCGAGGCATTTGTAAGGTTAATCGAAAAAGCATTTATAGGGGATGTGCCAAATTGTGGATAGCGCACTCGTTATAAAGTGGGAAAAGCTCCGACTAGGTAGCTGAGGCTAACGCGTATGAAATAGGCCACGGCTGCCTGGTGTTTTACTCGACGCGCATTCCTGCCTGCCATAACACTCCACCCCGGACGGCAGGTTAATTAACGAGGTCGGCCTAGGGGGCTAGGGACGGCGAAGGTCGTTCGCCCAAAGTGTGAACAGCCGGCTCGTGCCTGCTGTGTGATAATGCGTAGCTGTGGTGGTGGTGGTGGTGATAGACGTTGGCTGCCGGCGGGGCTGTATTCCTCTATCCTCACCCACCCGGCCGGTTCGCTCCCTGACCGGGTTGGCCATGTGCCAAAGCGGCCAGTCTGGTGTGGTCTGTTCTGCATTCAGAACTACTCCACGGCCATCTGCTAGACTGACTCATCTGCCTTTCAAATCATCCACTGAGCTTCACCGCTCGCTCTTCCCGACTGCGGTCCTCTAAGTGAGCTATATACATATTTATAAATGAAATGGGTCCGTCGAAACAGCAGGAGACCGGAATAGTCATTTTTGGCTTGATAGCACTCATCAAGCAGTCGGATCTATTTTATCCTATACTACTAGTCGCTATCCGACTGCCTGCGCTGGCTCCAACATGAGCTCCACGGAAAAACCGGAACGTGCATTGTTGCATTGCTAGATCGGCGATCCCCGTATAGTCAACATAAATATGTTATAACGGGTGCCTAGGCCGAGATATTGCCGCCCAATGACGTCCTGTGTGAGTCCCCAAAGAGAGAACACGACAAGAAGGGTGCAAAGGCAGAAGTCTTTTAGTGTCCTATGTACAACAGATTTAGGGAAACAAACGTATGTCAACGATGTCCCTTGAGCCAATAAGATTCTCTCCTGAGGTAGTGGCTAGTCCCATTGGCTCTTGGCTCAGTGAGTGAATGTAACCAGAAATTCAAATTATCGATTTATTGTCTAGCTCGAAGTGGTAGCTCGCGCATAGGCCGATCGATAGCTATTATGGGCGCGGCTACTCGCTGCTTCCATACTAGCCGTTGGGCCCCTCCTAACAATATCAATATTCCATTTGACGCAATTGTGAAAAGGTCGGTGGGATACAAACCAACGCCAACGGTCTTTTACAAAATGTCAATGTATATACGAGAAGGTGGAGCTGTCTAAAGCAGACGAGACCGAAATGGCCATTTCTGGCTTATTATACGATCTTAGCATTTCATAACCAGTCCCCGGTGTAGATCATCCGAGGTTAGAATCCGCAACATTTTTACACACTTTCATTGAACCGTCATACACACTACAAGTCGCTATGTGAGTGCCTGTGGGGCCCTAAGTCGAACTCCAAGGCACAACAAGACATAAATTTTCTGTTACCAGATCAGTAAGCTCCCCACTATCATGGTGTTCCAGATCGCAGCCAGCAAAACAACGGACTCGTGGCTGAATGGTAGAGTGTTATACCTGATAACCCAAACGTCGTGAGTTCGAATCTCGAGTGATCCAGATCTGGGATTGGGGGGACTGGCTGATGACAACCAATAAGTCAAACGTGAGCATTTCGGTATCCATTGTCTTTGTCGGTTGCCCCTTATCATTATATGCACGTTAAGACGCTATGCGACTACCTGCGAGAGCCCTAAAGTGAATCCCAAGGCACAACGGACCATATATGTTTCGTAACCATATAGGTGTGCCCCACATTATCATATATATACAAATTTGCTGAATGCTAGCATTAAATATTCTCTTGCATATGCTAGCGGACAGGAGACTGCCCCCCCCCCTTATCCGCCATTCCTTCACGCACGGAGCAGGCCGCAGCAAGGCTTATTGACAGGTTCTGCCTTTCCAGGACTCTTACCGTCCCGGTTCACAAATTCTATATCCCAAAAGCTGCCCTTCTTCCACTAATACTGAAACTCTGTCTGGTCTTACTTTTAGGGCGATGTCTTCACCTTTATGGCCGCCTATCACATCGTCAAGGGAACGCCCGCGGAATTTGCACTTCCAGCTAAAAAAGGCGGAAAAGTAAGTCCGGCGGTTGCAAATGCACAGGCCAAGCAAAAAATAATCTATCCTTGTTGTTTCAATCGGGCATGCGGTTGCATTGACGCACCTAGACTACGGCGCCTGTGTGCCTGCTATTTAACGGTTATCCGTCCATGCCCTCTATCCTCTCACTGACTAATTCTTTATTTCTGAAAGATTTCTAGCTGAAAATGTGGTTTCTGGAGATTTCGAAGTGTTTGCAATGGTCAATAATTAACAGATCCATCTGCCACCCTTCCTTAAGGCCAGATCAACGATAGCGCCGCTGCAGTCTATGTGTGAGCGGTCTGCTTGGTTAACTTTCAGTCAGGCGGTTGTATAACCAATCAGTTCACTATCTAAAGGCAGTCACTTCCAGGTGTACTTCATTATTTAGTATGCTGTCAGCACGCGTACTAGCCAAAAGTCCGGACATGCCGGCTTCGCCCGTCTTGCGCAGCCGCTTGACGAAGTTCTGAGGAGTTGAGCTCATAACTGTTTACTACTGACTGTTTTTTGGCAGTTTTTGAGTAGCTGATGAATTGTGAATCATATCTATACATATACATATACATATATATATATATATATATATATATATATATATATATTAACATGACTAAAGATACGAGGTCCAGATAAATTATCCCGCTCCCCATCTCCCAAAGAAGATGAAGAAGAAAAGGCGCCTTCATGGACCACACTGTATTGGTGCTGACGTTTTGAAAACACGCTTGTTCCCATCATCAGGGAGGTAAGTTGATTGTTCCTGCTTGCCTTGATTTCGTTTGTCTTGCTGACTGTCTCATGCATTGGGCCAAACCCAATCAACAACCAGCAGGATGACCAGGGTGCGCACGTAACACACCCCTATCATACGAGACAGTCAGCAAGACAAACCAAATCAAGGCAAGCAGGAACAATCACCTTACCACTCTGATGATGGAAACAAGCGTGTTTTTGAAACGTCAGCACCACTACAGTGTGGTCCATGAAGGCGCCTTTTCTTCTTTATCTTCTTTGTGGGATGGGGAGCGGGATATATATATATCAGTAAGGGGGGTATGACAGCATTTGGGGGTAACTTGATACAGAACTGTTTCGGGCTTATTAGCCTTCATCAGCAGGCGGTCACCCGTTGGGGACCTCTGACCACCACATGAACTTTGTTTTGTTCGGAAGCCTATTCGATCGGTGTTCGCACATTTCTGAGTGAATATATATATATATGTGTGTGTGCAAGCAGCCTTGCTCACGTCACCGGTCACGGCTTGACAACCGAGATGTAACAAAGACTTCCCTTGACACCAACCCCTGTATCGCCCACTGCCTAGTTGTCTCAAAGATGAAATGACCTCAGGAAACCGTAATACCAAAACCACCACATATAGTAGTAGTGAACAACACCGAACTCTGATGGGACCTCATCCACTCATGGACAGAATTGTCTTGTTACTCCAAAGGACGCGAATACAAGATTACAGGCTCATTACACCCCAGGCGCACTACAATTCTGCCTCAAGAGGCAACCGTAAGGCCTGTTTTCTTGCATAAAAAGACATCGCTGCTGAGACTGTCGATGATAATTTCGAAAACAACGTGGAACAGTGTCGTCGTCCAATGACACCGACAGAGTGCGTGCCTGAAATAAGTATCAGCCTCAGTATGACCTTCAAGTTTGCCGCAAGGGCCTTCAACACAGTAAAAGGAACCTTGGAAGTCACAACAAATTCGGTTGTCCAAAAGGTCCGTTTGGATGGCCAGATACTTCAACTGTAGCATGGGAGCACGCATCCCCCCCAGAGCCACTTGCTGTGACCAATTGGAATGGAGACACAGTTGCATATTCTTCCCAGTCTTCTTGCGTTTTGTGTGTGCTAGACGCTTATCATGAGAGTTTTCTCCTGGTTGACATAAACTGTCGAGCTAACAGAAAGTTAAAACATCCTTACACCGAGAGTAAAACCCTCAAGGGGCCGGCACCGGTGATCTCTTTCTATTCGAAAAAGGCACTGGACACAGCAACCGAAGTGACTCAGAGGCGAAACCTGAAAGTTTTAAGTCCCAGATGCACAAACTTTAAAGAAAACACCAGCTCAGGGCAAAATACTTGTTCTACATAAATAAGATACCCTCAAGCATCGTTGATGACAGTCGCCTCACCACACTATACAAATATACTAACATTGAAAGTGTCATCTTTTGAATCATTCATATTAACGACAAAATGTCAGCCCAGGATACTAAGAATCAGTGATATATTCGGTCGATTACAATGCCTTACCTGAAACTTCTGGGTCCTCCTTCTGAACACCGAACTGATCGCCAACCTGTTTATCCTTTTGCCATCTGGCGCTCAAATGTTCTGCCTGTGTCGAGTCATGCTATTACTTCCCAGTTGTCTTCCCCGAAGTCTGCCGTAACCAGCCTTTTCGGTCGGCATCCAGTCGTAGTCCCCGCACACAAATACCGTTTTCTGTCTGTTAGCAGTGGCTGCAATGCCATTGTTTCAGTCTACCTCGGTTTTTATACATCCGCACATTCAGATTCCATGCAAATCTACTCAGATCCCTCCATATCCTCCTTCAGGCGATGCACTGAAGGCTTCATTTAATGCTGGTGTCACTTATGAATCCTATCTTAATTTGAGATAAGTAAGAATGTTTGGGAGACCTCCGGTAGAAGAAAAGTTTGTCCTAACTTCAGAGTACATTGATCGCTGCTGTTGCTTCCGCGTCTGCCTTTTGAGCGTCTGTCCAGGCTGGCCATTTTTTTTATTTTTTTCGCCTGTACGAGAATGCGTGCACCTCGTGCTAAAGCATTTTATTGAAAGTTCTTACCTGAGGCCCGGGATGCTGTGTAAGAGTACTGCGTAGAATCGGCAGGAATTTGACAAGGGAATAGGTACTCTGCATATGGCCGGTGACCTTCCGATAACATCCTAGATGGAACCTTCTATCTCCATAGCCTAACCCTAAACCACTTGGAATTGTGTAGAGGGCCGTCAATGTCCCTGGGAATACCTATTCGAATTAGTGTTAATCGAGTACGGCTAACTAAAGAATGACAAGTATGTCAGGTCTAAAATCGGCTAAAGCGCTACTGTACACCCAAGGCTCGTGCCGGTCTTATCCTACAGCTTTGCGTATTTCGCAATTCATGCTTCGAATTTTCATGCAATTAAAGCGAATCTTCCAATTCTTTCCGATTTTCAGACTAATAAGGCATGATGTAGTTGTACAACAGTTGTGACTTGTGACATGTCTAACAAGAGACGCTTCAAAGCAGTTTTCAGCATATTTTTCCTTCGAGCATTTTTTTCCACCACCTGGACGCAGTTGCCTTGAACAAAAAGATGTCCAACGCCCCACTTTTTTTATGAAAACGCCTTTCATTTTGTCTTTGCTGTTTCTGCTTCCAGTTCCCATACGAGTTCATACTACCAATAGCCGGCGATCGTGAAGAGGTCGCACTCTCTTTTTTCGCAAAATCAGAAGAAGCGAGGGCCAGCTGGATGCGTGCGGCGATCACAGTCTTGTAAGTCAGTGTGGCACACCTTCGTTGAATAACTTTTCAGTCCATTTATGGGACAATTCATTTTTTTAGAAGCAAACCCACAAGCTTCGCGTGTTACAAACTGATTTTAAATCGTGCATTGCACCGTTTGCCACGCCCCCCCCCCTCCCCACCATCACTCTTCGAACGCGCCTCTCTGCATTAGCTGATCGCGGGGGCTCCGTTCCATGCAGGGTAGACTGATTGCTACAGTACTGGACTCTGTGGTGACAATGCGGTAGTGTTGTGCTGTCAGCGACGTAGCACAGTCGTGAAAAATGTCCGCAGAGCTTGTTTTGGTTGGTTGGGGGGAGGAGGAGGAGGAGGGGGCACAAGTGTGGACGGACACGTTGTGCACCCGATGAGCTTTGGCACTCAGGCGACAAAGACGACTGGTGTGGCAATTTGTGGCTTCTCAGATAGCTTTGACCACCAACTTCCAGCACGTAAAGCTCGAATACGCTTTCTGTTGGTTTGAAGTCTAGCACTAATCATTGAGACACAGGCCCGATATCCTGTCAGTGAGGGGGGACGGGCGGTTACTTAACTATGTAGAAGCGGAGCTCGCCGGACCTATATCTGCCGTTGTGTTTTGGGTATCGATCTAGAGCCCCATCTGCAGCCGCCAATCATGTAGGCCGAATGTGAGTCCGTGGCTCAATGGCTAGAGCGTGTGACTTCTCGCCCGCAGAATGCGGATTCCAACTTCCGGGGGTTGCAGTCCTCGGGCGGGGTATGGTTAGCTGATGCTGACTACTAAGTCAGAAATAGTCACGGCAGTCTGCATAATCTTTGTCAGCCATATCATTTACCTCATATCGCTAGCGGCTGCTGGCGGGGGCTGTAGATCAGGGCCCGAGGTTTCTTCTCCTTTTGAATTGCTCCCAGGAACTCGCTTTTTTCGTTTATAAACAACGAGTTTATCCCTTAAGGTGGCCAGTGTGTTCCCCTATCACACAGGTGACTCACATTTTTTGGAAGATTACAGTCAGGATGATGGCTGTCTGTGACATTGTTCCCGTTACCCAAGTGCCCTGGTTTCAAATCGGTACCTCGTAAATTTTGACCCAACGATGCCCGCTTTCTCATTTCAACGTAAAAAGAATGTATTCAATTGACCCATTTGTAAAAAGCTGGTGGCCTCTGTATCATTCAAACCCACATCAGCAGCGAAGGCCTTAGTACAGTCAAATTGAGCTACGAAGGCACGCCGAGAGCCATGAATTTAATCGCACTAAGATTGATTTATCCGTCCAGTCTACTGCATGTATGAGATCCACCATTAAGGATGAAGTAAGCTGACTGCCCAAGCAGGGTTTTCTTAACAATCATCTAGAATCCTTCAAACTCCTCGTAAAAGTATTCATTTTTAATTTACGGGATGACGTTCACCGAGCTCTTCTTATTTCCAAGGTCGAGGTGCGGACAATTCTTCTGCGCCTTGGGATTGAGCGCAAACATTCCGCGCAGGCAGTTACATGTCTAGTAATTTTACATAATAAGTGTTCTTGACAAAAAAGTCTAGAATGGTCAGTAATTTCCCAACCCCTGTGTGCGGTTGTATCCGGGGTCAAGTCATTTTATCCAGGGAGGCTCTCGGCATTCTTCCTATGAGAAAAGGCCTCTTTAGGTGCTTACAAATCTTGGTCGCAAGAGTTTGCGGTCAACCAAGTAGGTCACTACAGCCATGCAACCTGCGTCAGAGTAGTAAGTGACATTCTTTTTGGATTTGGCTACGAGAAGGCGGGCATTGTTAATATCAACCAACATTCCGTCTATTGGTTGCATAACTCCCGATTCCCCATGTAAACTTAATTCAAAAGTCGGTTGCTCTGTTTGTTTACTTCCACAGTGGACAGTGTGCTGAACCAAGTCTGGAGTCCAGAGTAGCGCACAAAACCCGCTGCGCGGAGTGCAGGCGTCCCGGAGGGTGAGGGAGGTGGAGATAGGGCGTGTGGTGGGGTTTGCGCCTAGACGCGCAGGATTCATTCCACAGGAATCACCGCACCCGATGGGTCGCCGACTCAAACACACGATTGACAAGTAGAAGACGACTCGATCGCTGAGACAATATGTTTATTCGCCTGACGTTTCGAAATCCGTCGCGGATTTAATCCTCAGCGATATACTCACAAAACAGTAGCAGAAACAGTTTGTGTGTGTGCACAGGGTTTTGCCGTAAAATTTAAACGTACAGAAAAAATCTATAAATGCCTTGAGCGTGCGCTGATTCGTTGCGTCAACCTCGATCATCTGGCCCTGCGGTGGTGGCCTGTCTGGTCCCCGAGCGGTGACTTGCTTTGGCCAAATTTATTCTCAGCACCGAATATGGATTGGGCAAATCATTGCACTTATTGATTGATTGAGGGGCCCTTGACCGTTGACTGTTGCGATGGTTCAGACTTCGAGCACGTGGTGGGCAGTAAGGGTAGATCGGTTTTACCCTCCGCTGAACCTCCGATAACAGTGCAACTTGCCTTTTTATTTAGCCAAACTTAATCAGAAAGTCTCCTTTATTACAATGTACACACTCTGCCAAACCCATATAACATGGCCTACACTGCTGGATGTATCGCAGGGCGGCCGAGGGCGAGGGTTACAGAATGGGACACTTATCGCATGTTGGATCAACGGTTTTTCATGGATAGAGCATGTGTGTTATTGACGAGCGGACAGAGCAAACGGGGCGGCTCAGTGCAAGTTTTGTAAGCCAGCTGAGTCATTCGAAGGCTAAAAAGCGGTTCGGAATGCAGACCAGATCAGACTGGCCTTTTGGCACACGGCCAGCCATATTTTGACTTCAGGGACCGAGGGGGAGGAGAGGGCAGAGAAGGTATACGATCAAGTAGCCAACGTCTACCAAAATTTTGCAGCGTACAGCGGGCGCGAGCCATCTGTCCGCACCCTGAGCGAACGTCATTCCTACCCCCCCCCGCGGCCTCCTGCAGTGTGCACTAATTAACCTGTCACCAGAACGGAATTTTCCAAACCAAAAAGCAGCCGTTTGTATGCGAGACTGGTACTGTTGGAGGCCAGCCCAGTACATGCCTATCGCAGTGGGGCGTCGTATGTGGTATGTGAATGCTTTTTTTATTGTAACCTTGCGCAGTAAACATCTTTTGCCTCAACGTCCCTAGTACCTCGTGAACACAGATGACTGGCTGATCTGTGGTGGTCTTTCCATAACCAGTTCCTTTTCTGCTGTGTGACAGACACCCCCCCTCCCCCCTATCCTCCTTGACGAACCTTCACCTCACCGCTAACGAAACTCATTTGTCCCGCTCTGTTTTGGGCCTCAACGGAGGTCCTGACATCCTTAACAGTCGATAGTAGGCAGGTAGTATTGCCTACAGAGACCAGGGAGACTTGAATGGCCATTTCTGGCTTATTAGCCGTCATCAGCCGGTCATACCCAGACCCAAGTGGTGCTCCACCCGAACCTTGATCTCGCGACCTTTTTGATCAGAGTCAAACATCCTTACCATTGAGCCACGAGCCAAGGTAGAGTGGGACAGATGAGTTCCGTTAGCGGTCCACTGCCACAGCACCCTGTAACCCGTCCACGCTCATTATTGCTTAGCGATGAATATCAATGCCACCAAGACCCCCAACGCAGTTCCTACTTCAAGATAAACTGGGGACTGCAGACTTATTCAGCATTCGTCTGTCAATATCAAGCATACATCTGGTTAAAACGACTGTTGTCAATTGCGACGGCAAACTGTCTTGCAACGAAAAGCGGTGTCACGGGAATGCGACATAATTCAGCCTTCCGTTGAATTCGGTTGGCCATCTCAGTTCGTTGGTCCTGACCGCATTTTTCTGAACGCAGGTGGCACCGCGTATGTGGTTGGAATGTTTCAAGGAGTCGAGTCAGGACTTATCCGCTAGTTATATTTTGTTCTATAAAATATGGACAGGAATTTCCTCGAGGGAGGAGGGGTGGGGTCCAGATCCTGAATGTGCACCGCCAGGTGTAGGGCTTGGCTCGTTGGCATTGCGCAAGTATCCCCTGGGTTGCCTCTGCGTTGTTGTTGGCAGATGAATGAATTGACGGTTTTACTGCCTTTCACTCCGATCACATTGATCTGTTAGGGGCAAGGGTGGTTTTACTTTTGATCCGGTCCCGTATATAACCTGATTGTACTCCTGTATCAAACGTAACCTGACCACTCAGCGTTAAGTAGTAGCTTAACCTGGTTGTTGAAATTTAATAAAGCCTTTCTACTTGTATTTGGTCATTCAGTTCCATTCTTAAGTAGTCAGTTGTCTTTCCCTTCTGCTGTACTCTTTTCTAATGTTTGTCTTAGTTCTCCCCCTGCCTAAACCTCCTGCGGTTCACCGTCTTTTTTGGTCGCTTTCTTACAGAGACAATCTCTTTCCGCCTGGTGCTAGGGACAATGGTTACCATTTTGAAATGAACACCTTTAAACAAACCACCTACTGCTACATTTGCAGAAAGCTTCTTCAGGGCTGTTTCTACCAAGGATACCGCTGCAGAGGTTAGTTTTGTGATCATTCTTCCTTGCCCCTCTTTTTTCCTTAATTTTTAACTTACATTTGATTTGGGTTTAATTTGGGACCATGTATAAATGCTTGTTCCTTTCAAGACTCAAACCTGCTAGTACAGAAGCACCTTGCAGCCATTAATTTATGTCAAAAAGTACATACTGTTACCTCGCTCATTGGCCTTGACATCGTCACTAAAGTGACTTTACTATGTTCATAGGACCAGTGTTGGCTTGCATTTCAGATGCTCGCATCACTGATTGTCGTTGATTGCACTAATCAACTGCCGGAGACCCGTTCCTTTAGCGTTTAGAGTTGTCTCGTCTGTCTTGCTTCTGTATAACTACTTGTATACTCCAAATTCACCATTGATATGACCACACTTTTCTTTTCAGCTTTTTGCGCCTTTTTACTGTTTCAAATTTTTCACATTACAAAAGCTCAGCTGTTGTCATTGATTCATTCCCCAAAGATGACGTTTGATTATTTGTAGTCTCTACCTCTTGTCAATCAACCAAAAATCAAGTGCTACTGTTGCTGCTACTACCACCATATCTACTACTACTACTTATTATAATAATAGTAATAATAATAATAATCCTAGTGATTCTTCGACCGTCGATTTCGATGAAGTCAACCATGTGCTCAGGAGCAGGGGGGAAGGGGGTGATAGCGATAGGGGGAGATTTAAATGCGTTGACGCGCAGCCGTCGTCCGCACTCTGAACCCCCAATCCGCTTGAATCGGTGACGTGACAGGTTCAAGCTGACCGAGGGGAATCAGGCTTAGGTCGCTTTCTCCTATGCAGGCCAGAACACCGCCTAACTTAGTTTTAAGTGACAGTATGTTTTTGCGCTCGTACCACCGCACTATCTGCCCTCACTCACTTTCAGCAGGTGTGAAGAAAGACTTAAAGAAACCAAGGCTGATACTGTTACTACAGCTACTGCTATTTCTACTACTTCTAACTAGCAGTTTAGCTTAACTGTAGTAGTACTGGTACTATTACTGACGCTAATATGAGTCAGAAATAGCACTGATTACAGTAAGGAAGAAGACTTGTCGAGCACCGGATCACTTTGTTTATTGTCCTGAGCTTTCGAACTCTTACAGGGGCTCATATCACCTCAATCTCAACAAGGAGTGTGCATCTTGGACTATGCTATTCCCAGCAAATATATATTCGAAACTTGGAACACAACAGGGCATTGCTTTCCTTCCACCCATTCAGCTTTATCCACCAGGCTGTGGTAGTTTCTACTCATTTTGGACTACGAGGACTAGGATACTGCTGCCTAAACTAAGATTGCGAATTCTAGTGACCATTCTTCATAAGACCAGTAAATCATATACTATAATACGATCTGTCTGTGTGCTTGTAGGAAGTCGACACCGAGCATGCTGTATGGGATAAATAATAATAATCTTCCGGCTTAAAGAAACGATATAAAATAATAACTCAAGTTTCGCCATGACTTCATGTCACAACGTAATGCCGTTTGCGATCTATAGGCTAACTGCAGGTTTACTGCAGTATCTGACTTTAAGATGTAGGAGACATAACCGCGAGATAGTGTTTCCACATGATTTGGACGACCAGGGGGCTATCGAGGGAAATCCAGCCGCTGCGATAATCTTTTAATCGAGGATATCGTCTATCATTGCTTTCTGCTGTGTCTGGCAGCTTGCGATAGAAACGTTTCGATAATAACTGCCGCTCTACTATCAGTATAAGCAAATTAACATCGTCTATGCGCCCATCGTGCGATTGGACACACACAGGAAGGAACATTCTGCCTCAGCTTTGCCATGGAATCTGGGTTCCAATCACCAGTGTTTCGTGCTTTGGTGGAGATTTATCCGACTGACAACAAGCCAGATTATGATTTGTTTGTTAGTTTAAAAAAGTATCCCTTTTATATTAGTTGGGACCGTTTGCGAGGACTCCACATTGGAGCGCGAAGACGAAGCATTTTGCTTTCCGCTATTCATTCAGTCAAGCATCACTGTCACGTGACTTTTATTTAGCCCTTTTTGCGTTCACTAATAACGCTGCCGTTGCCCCTTAGATCGCTAGACACACCGTTCCTATACATACACCACGGTAATTGTCAGTGTTTATGTTAAATTCAACGACTGTTTCTGTTTAGAGTTGCGTTTCGAGTGTGTTGTTGTTTTTGCGTGTATGGTCTAACCGGCATTCACGCCTTCGGAGACTTTTTTTTCTGTCACTGACTTTTTCCAGACATGCTGATCATTTTGCTCAATGTTATTGTCACTTTTCTCCAGAAACTGGCATTGCAGCCCACAAGGCTTGTCTTCAAAAGGTTTCCCAGTGTTTGCCGCCTCGGTATCCTGCTGTAATACCACCGGCTCCACCGCTGCCTCCGCCGGTTGTCAACTGTTCAACGCATGGCCGTGGTGGTCCGCCATTTCGACAGATTAATGGCCACAGCCCACTGGGTGGCAATCCTGTCCGCCCTATTTCTCGCAATCCGAGCTCGGTGTCTAACGACAGCGACACTCCATCCATGGTCTGCCGACTGCCAAACACCTCATTGCCCTCAGTCTCCTCCTCTAGCACCGTAACCACCACCCTCTCATCCTCCAATTCCTTCGACGCCGCCGATGTCTTTACTGCTGGCGACAGTTTGAAGCCTGGGCTCGGTGGAACTGGTGGTTGGTACAGACCCCCACCTGGCTCCTATGCGCAGACCCTGTGCACCCAACGCTCTCCGCTGAGTCTTGCGGGCTCTGCTCCCTCCCGGCCGGCCCTAACTGTGACCGCTTTGAAGGCCTACACCGGCGAACCCCCACCACCGCCACCCATCGGCATCAGCGCCAAGGATGTAGCCTCAATTCGTCCGCTTGTTTTTGGTGCCGGTGATAGGATCAACCTGTTGCAACCCTATGACGGCTCTGCCTGGCTACCGGTACATACAATCCCTGTTCCAGGGCTAAACGAGCATCATGCAGCTGGGTCTAGTTTGCATAACAAACTATGCACTCCCCCTTTCTCCCCCAGGCCTAGTTTTTGGATGTCCACCAAGTCACACTCTGCTTCTCCTCCTCCTCCTCCTCCACTTCGGTTTTTACCATATCCGCAGGGTAGGCGAAGCACACTGTTAACACCCACGTCGACCACCTGTTGGCTACACGTAATTTGCTACGCCCAGAGGAATAGGCGAGATGGCCAACTAGAGTATATAATAGCTGACATGGCGAGCTCAGGGTGACGCCGGTGCAGTAGTATGCGTGCGTGCACACGCGCGCGTGCACGAAAGCAAAACCTGACATTGGTTAATATCCGAGTAGATCACCGAGCCACTCCACTGTGGGGCTTTATACATTGCCACTCGTCGTCTTGTCGTGAGTCCTCTGACAGAGGGTTTGCCAGTTACAACCCCGACTTGTTGCAGTAGTAGTAGCTCAGGCAGACCCTTTCTACTCACGCCACATCTCTTTGCGGAGAGGAAGATGTGTTGGACGTCAGCAGGTAAAACATTGTACTAAGCAAAAGAAGACAAATGATCAAATACCGGAACGATTTATATTTTATTCTAAGCTTTCGGACTTTTACCGGAGTCCATCGTCAGATGGGAAGCAGTACCAAAAGGGTGGCTGGTTATAACGTGTGTACAAAACATTTAAAATGTGAACGTGTAAAACATCGATAATTGTTAGGTTTGGGGGCCAAATGGCCACGTCAGCACCGAAAATGGGGGCGATTATGGAGGATGTGGGCCCAATTACTGATGACGGACGTCTGGCTGTGATCGTATGTGTGTATGATAAATGTATTATTTCAAAAATGAAAAAAGAATATTTGCACGTATCATTTTATTGCGTCTTCACTGCATTTTGACTATTGCAACAGTGGCTGAATCGAGAGAAGCCATTGAACACGAATGCACCCCAGTACCAAGGGAATAGTTTCATGGTGTGTGCGATTGCATTGCTTCGCGTTGTCAGCAGTGCCATAATCAACATGGACGTCAGTTTGAGTACATTCAGTGAAAAAACAATAGAATGATAGTTATAAATATGTTTACCCTTTTGAAGTGATAAAATTATAATTGACACAAATTTTACAATTGTGTAAAATGTGTATACATTTTTGGGACACCCTGTATATCGCCCATGTGCACCTATGTTTGTGGCTGATTGGGTGGTTGGTGTTGAAGTTCAGTAATTGCATAGTGTTTGCTATTTTCGTGAGCACTTCATTCCTTAGGTCTTCAGAATCTTTGCGGAAGAGGATATCAAGGAGGGCCACCGGGTTGTTTTCTTCCTTCTCCTTTGTAAATGATATGGTCTGAGAAGACCCTGTTGCGACATTCTCTAAACGTGACCACCTTCCATGACGACGAAATTATCATCCACATACAGAGCCCAGAATTTGTGGTCTGTGGTGCTATAAGACCAGGGACTAATCATTGGAGGATCGCCTTCACTATAATTCTTGAAAACAGCGAAGTTATGGAAGTTTCCTTCACCTGATCACAGGTTGTTCCGTCAAACCTAAAGTGTCTTTTGATGATGGTCGGTTCCAGTATGAATCCGAAAGGTCCAGTGATCAAGTCTCCTTAGCGGAGTGGTCTTCAGAATTAGAAAATGCGATCACTGGAACAAGAGGATTATTCGAATGACGTTTCAGATCCTGTTGACGACCCTTCGTCAGAGGTGACGGTAGAATAAGGTAATACATGCACGGATTAGGATGATATATGCACAGGATACACAGTATTTATAGTCCCTAGTGGCCACGCGACCGCATGCGCACTGTAATTATCAGCTCCCATAGCCGCCGCTGGTTGTATTCATTGGTACGGTGACGGCTTGACAGTCCGCTTCCGATCATTTGTTGCCGCATTTTCGTCATCCATGTTGGATGCGGGCTTGGTAATTACGCCAAAATTATGTTCATTGCCATCGAAGTTGTTGCTGCCCTGCGTCATCCTCATGTGACTGATTTCCCTGCTCAGGCAAAGTCTTACCATGGAATATGGGAATGGTAAGTCGGTGCGCTTGTTGATTGACTGTTGGCCTCTGAATTCTGACTCGGGCAACTCACGGCTCACGCGCTTGTAACGTCTTCCGAGGAGTTCAGTATCGTTAAACTTGAAGATATGGGCGGATACCGTCATTTAAGGTGCATCCTGGGAGTTGGCGTCTTTCCTCCGCACCGCTGCTCCCTGCTCGGTCATTGGCGCCCGGAGTAACCTGCCGGTTTCTCCAACGTAGTTGCTTTGTTCACAACTACAGCAGATCCGGTAAGCGACTTCTGATCTGCTTCCTGAAACTCGTATATTCGCTTCTGAGTGGGGCAGTCTCAATTAGCACTTCGCCCAAGTGTATGTCGACATCTACCTTGAAGTTAACGGGTGTGTTTGGATAGCTGAGGGCCAGACTGTGCCTTGTATGTGCGAGGGGCACAGCGTTGCAACAAGCATCCGGAGTGGGGCCCCTCCAGACGGAACTCGGGTTCGAATTTATGGTCTGTCTGGCCTGAACTTACACTGGCCATTTACTTCGCCCATGTGTTTTCGTTGATGCCTCCAAAATTAGTCAGAACGTCAACCTACAAACTGCCATTTTCCGCCCCATGGCGTCTTGAGGCTGGGTCTCCGAGCTTATTTGTAAATCGGTTTTTGTTTGTCGTTCATTTCTTCCTATTTTGACTTGCGTGAACCTGCCCTCGGTACTTGCCATGCTTGACGGATGTGTGATGCCTGGGTTTCACCTGTGCTTAGTTAGTACTAAGTGCTCCCTCCCCATCCAGCGAACTTAGCCAGTCAAAGTAACGATTGCCTTAGACCGGATTGTTGCTTTTGCAAAGACTAGATCTGCCCACCTTTTTGATACTGTGCCGCTAAACCTCGCTTACTTTCTCCGTCTTACTCTGTTGCGCTGTTTCCGCATGCATTTCGTCGCCTACAGCTTCTGCTTACCTTGCATTCCTTGTCTTCTCTTCGTTTAGGGTCGATTAAATGACCAAGAGGGTTGGTTCCCGGCGACGCATGTCGAAATTCCTCCCAACAGCGAGGTATGTACTTCCTCACCCCATTCCCACCCCCTTTCTTTCGGCCACGCGCATTTTAAAGCCTCGGCTGTACTGGAACATCTGCCTCGTGGGCTGCCGCCTTCTGGTTGTGCTCCCCGTCCTTGTCTTCGTTATTTCAGGCCGCCTGCACTGGTCCTCTACAGTCGCTCATTTCGTAGAGTGCAACCCTTACCTCTCGTCCCAATGATAGACATTAGTCCTAGTTCGTTTCCCTGCTAAGTAATGGGAGCAGGAGCCTACCCCATCCCCCCTTTAATATGGGGAGATAACCCATCCTCATGTTGTAACTTTAAAATTCACCCAAATGCCGATCTCCGTTCAACTTAATGCAAGTCCAGAAATATTTCGAAGGAGATTCTTGTGATTCCATGTGTTACGGTTTGCATGGAATGTGAACGCGCGTTCATGGGCTAGAATAAAGGGCATAGATTCACTTCAGTGGTTACTTGCATATTGCCTCCGGACGACCTCGCCCTCACCAGTGTTATGTCTGGTTTTTCAAGGCACGGCCCGAATGACTGTGTGCTCCGCGCTGTTGGTAGTTTGTTTTTTTCAAGTTAGCCTTGTTTACGCTTTACCGGACGCCTGACGAAATTTATCGCACGGTTTAACACATGTGAAAAGATTTTTTTTCATTTGAGCTGTTAGTAACAATTGAGCGTTTCCGTTTGTTTGGGTGGTTGGGTTGGAATTGCAGGCATTTATGACGCAAACCTCCCTAAATCGCCAAAATGGTGTTAACTTAGTTTGCTGTGAAAACATTCGAAACTGCCTCATATTGACTTCTTTTAAATGTTCGGCTGTGCCGATGCATTTCTTAAATACTATGTACCAATAGGGAGTTCAAAGGCGTTTGCCTATATTTCCTCTAATAAACTTGACTTATAACTTGGGGGAATCGGTATTACATAGTCTGTTGCCCTCAAGCAGACCAGATTTCACCAGAAAAACCAAACTCAGCGTGCTGTGGGTTTCGCGTTACTTCTTGTCATGCAGTCTCTCTGCTAAGCCCTAATGAATTATCTATAGAAACAATATGTTTTCTTAAGGACATTTTTGTGAGCTGTTAACCTGGACAGACTTCTGCTTAAGTGGCAGTACTTGATAGCGTTTGTTTCCAGGCCGTACAGTACTACAGCAAAAGTAGTGCACCTCAGATACCCCTAGTATTTTGTCCTACGCAAACGATGGTTGTAGGGTTTTGGGAGGTGGAGAAATGGGATAGGCAGAGAAGACACTTTTTAGAAGTAAGTGTCATGTGAAAATCATATAGTCGAAGTTTTTCCCGCGGCTGCTGGGAGTAAGTTGTTCCGCACGTAAATTGAAGGTGTGCGCGGCGCTTCGCGCCGCAGACTTTGCTAATCTAACTCCACCCCTCGTTGTTCCTGGCAGAATCATTAGCTGTGATTGAGTACTTGCATCCCTCCGAGACATTTGCAAATTTGCGGGTGCTATCGGAGTTACTACAACCCTTTATTGTCCCTAACACTAACTGGTTGTCGACCTCCTGATTATGGCTCCCCGAGGAAGCGTGAGGCTATTCAGTGCGTGGCATCTTCAGACTCCCCCTAGAACTTGTAGACCAAGCTTCAAGTGAACCCGATTGGAGTCGCATACTTTGCACTGCCATTCGCGCGATGTCATCACCACATGTCGTGACGAAAAACGCTTCAGTCGCAATGCTCGCGGAGGCTGTTCTTTTGCTTAGCTAACTTGTGACATTCACTAGGTTCTGTTATCCCCATAGATTCTTCAAAACTTCCTGTTCCCAATGGAATATATTGGTCGTCACTGCCAATTGCTGTTGCTTTTCGCAATTATAAGTCATTCCTCCTCCTTGTCCGCAGGCTGATCTTGTTTACTATGTAAGCGAAGGTTGGGTGTGTTTTTGCATAACTTTTTGGCGTTGGGAAACTAGGACTGCGCGCCTGTCAGTAAATGCGATTTGTTTGGGTTCTAGCAGCTGTGTGCGGTATGTATGGCTACCCTCCACCCAAACACCTCTCTACGAAGATTCGCGCGTACTTCGACGTAAACAGGCCTAAACTGCCTGTCGTATAAGCAATCTAATCGACAAAAAATTATTTTTCCCTCTTTTTTCTCGCCAGCGTGTCCCTCTGTGGCAGGCTGATACGCTGATGTGCGCCCAAGTAGACGCAGATTACAGTCATAGGTTAAGTGGCTAGATGCCATGGTTGGAGGCTCTCGGCTGCGACAATGGGTCTTTTAGCTGCAGCCGTTACGTATCCTGTTGTTTTTAACGAGAACCCTTGTCCAGTCTATCCGTATCAGTCTACAGGACGACAACACAGACTCTCTCGCTCCTGGAAAAGTCGTTACAATCCCTGTTTAACTGCATTTTCTGATAAATTGCCCATGTTTCCATACTGCTCGTTTTATGTGTTGATTGGCTGATCGAACTTGCGAATAGCGTCTTAACTGCTACTGCTATTCTGTGTAACAAGTACGTTTCATGGCTCTCCATTGTGACTTCCGTAGGAATCTTTTAGTTGCCGCCCCCCCCCCCTCCCCCCACGCAGGATCCGGGACTTGGAACACTCGCCTCTAATATTGGTTGCTTTGTGCTCAGTTTAAAGAAAAATATTCCCTTGTCCCTACACTGACTCTAACCGGAGTCCCCTAGAATGTAGTGTAAATAAACCCCGGGGGGGGGGGGGGCGCTCCTCTTCCTTTTCCGTTCCAAGGGCATCTTGGCGATCCTTGCAGAGACTTAAATCAGGGCCATACGTTGAAGATTCACTCGTTTTGTCACCAGGCCGTCTTTCTTGACTCGACTTATGAATCCCTTACCTACCGTGCGTCCTTTGTTGATTTGATAGTCGGAAGAATTGTCGGTCGTCCCTGGACGGCAGCTCACGCTCGCGGCATTCCCACCCCCAATTAATTAAAAAAACACGATAATTAGCCTTCACTCCCCTGTCTTCGCTCCCAGGTTTCTAATCCACGCTCTCTCCCTTCCCACGAGTGCAGCGTCTGCCAGATGGACGCTCGCGTTTTAGCCTCAGTGAGTTCTCCTTCGCCACCCGCGAGGGTGAGATTCTGGATATGGGTGGCAGCGGTCCTGAGTCGGCGACCTCATCGGTCTCCTCTCCCATTGAACTCTCCGCCATTTGGTTGGTGCTCAACCGCCACCCCCCCTGCCTCCCATGGTCACCATAGCCATGGGAGACCGTGTTTTTTCACCGCATTCGCGCGCTTGCGTCGTTTTTATGCATGTGGAATTGTGGAATTCTCATGCAGGCTCTCTCTGTGTGCATGATGTTCCCCGTTTAGCTTGTCTTCGTGTGCCTTTGTCTTTACATTTTAACGCATTTGTTACAGGTAGTGAATGCCCGCCTGCCGCATTTTTCAGTGTTTGTGTACGTATGCTTTTTTGTTTGTGCCCCCCGCCCCCCGTCGCTCTTCTCCAGTCGTCGACACGCATCCTGCGTCGTCAGTCCGAGTCGGGCTGTGTCCTCACAACTCGCGGCTTCGGTGACGGTTCTATGGTCGGAGGCTTCAGCGCCGCAACCACTCCCACCTGCCCCGTAGGTGCCCGGCGACCCATCTCCAGGACCCATTCCGTCCACAGCGACTTCAGCAACAACGGCAGCAGTGCGTTTAATTCACAAGCACAGTTCGAGTTCGTGGAGAGGCCTGTCGACTCTGCGCTCTGGTAGTTTGCCGGTGGTTCCGACTACCTCTCTCCCAATTACTCTTTTTTAGCATTTTGTGTACTGATAGTACTGATTGGAGTGTAGTTGCAACCGACAGAAACAACTGGCCCGTAGATCAACGGTAGGGTCTTACACCCCATTACCAGGGGGTTCGTGGGTTCAAATCTTGGGTGATCCACACCTGGGATTAGGCAGAACTAACTGATGACACAAATAGCCGCTCAGGTTTTCCTTCGGTAGTCAGTTCCACTCCATTTTGTGTACTCTTTGTTAATGCCATTTGACACATCCAAATAGTTTACACGCTACGTGCTTTGCTTGTCTGCATGTAAGGGCTGCAATTATCATTTACTATTTTCGGTGTATGCAACCTCAGCTAACCTCTCTGTCACCGAAGTCAAACTTGCAATAAAGGGGAAAATTAATGACCTAAGGCTATTGCTTTTGTTTGACTTCCGCTGAGAAACAACCCTTGTAGGCACAGCTACGTGGCCTTGTAATAATTATCTAGATAACAGTTAAGTTGGTCGTCCACCCTGGCAACCCTTAGCCCCAGAATTATGTATCACTGGACTGGTAGCATTGGTAGCATTGGTTTGGTTTTTACTTTACTAACTTAACTGTAGTTTTAGTTTAGTTAATTTTCATTTTAGTTAGTTTTTTAAGTTAAGCCTAGTTAATTTAGTTTAGTATACAGTAGTTAATTCAGTATATTTATTTAAGATTGATGGTATCTAACTGAACTAAAAGTAGTAAAACTAAGAGTAATCACAAAGGTAAGAGGCAGGGGTATATAAGAGGGGCGACCAACTTAATTGTTACCCTTATCAGCACAAGGCCTATGATGGATTGATCTCACAAAAGCATTCGGCCGAATAAGCTGAGGCTTTGTTATCATTTATTTCTAAGGGCGTGCACTCAACCCCAAAGCCAGGTTTATGCTCCTGGCAGGTAGGACCCTCGGCTACTTCAGTATGTTGACGCCGACTCTTCAATGAATACACTCTTTTTTCCTTTCATCATCCCCCGAAAGAGAAAGAAGAACAAGGGGCGATTTATGGGATCAGGTTGTATTTAAGCTGACGTTTCAAAAGCTTTCTCGCTCCCATCGTCAGAGTGTGGTAACCGTTCTCCTGCTGGTGTCAGTAAGTGTGTCTAAACGTGAACCTCTGACGCTTGATGACCGTGTGTCAATCGATTGCCCTCGTGAGGGCGCTAGCAATTCAAACAGCCACAACAAATCGATCGGTACAATCGATTGACGTACGGGCGTCAGGCTCACGTTTGGACACACTTATTGGCACCAGCAGGAGGACGGTTACCACGCTCTGACGATGGGAGCGAGAAAGCTTTTGAAATGTCATCGTAAATACAACCTGGTCCCAGAAATCGCCCCCTTTTCTTCTTTCTCTTTCGGGAAATGTTGAAAGGTATATTATGCCGGGACCTCGAATTCTTGCACATATTAACTATCTTTTTATCATGGCCTAGCTTACATATATCTCTGAAGATAATGTCCAGTGCTGAGGTATTGTACAGATTTCTAACTTAACCGCTCCACTAATCTTCCTTCTGACATGTTTGCCTTGAGCTATCATCTTGAAAAGTAGTGCTGAATGCATTACCGCTTCCTCGCTTCTCCTTGCTTTCCGTCTGCCTGCTTAAAGTGTTGCCTCCGTTTGTATGTGTTTTCGAACTGCCTGTTCGTTTAGTACGTAAGAGCATGCGAAATACCCCTGCGTATGACATAATCCCCCCTCCCCCCCTTTTGTTTTGCACGCAAGCCGGTCATCCAGCATTCTCTCTCTCTCTCTCCCTGCCATTTAGGTATTTTGGTGAGATGGACCGGTCTGAGGCCACGCGACTGTTGACCGGTTGCGAGAACGGCACCTTCTTGGTGCGTATTTCCAAGAACCTCCAGCGCGCCGGCGAGTACTCGCTCAGTGTGGTCTACAACCATCCAAGACACATTCGCATACAGCGGACCTCCCCCTCCATAGAGTCTGGAGTGATGTACTATCTTTGCCGGCCACAGCGCTTCCCATCCGTCGCGGTGAGTTATCACAATTCAGCTACCGCATTGTTCTCTGTGAGAGTACACAAGAAAAAATGGTGGTGGTGGTGGTGGTGGTCGCTAGCTTGCAGGTTTCCACATACTACTGTATTTTATTGAACGATGTGCTTCACTTGTGGGAAGGTCAATCTGTCTGGCCATGCACCTTCTAAACTGCCATCAACTAGTGCCACAAGTACGACTGTGGCAAACTTGACCACACTCCTTTCGAGAAATTTCCAGACGATGGCATTTAATGTCCCATTACAATTTTTATACAGCCTAGTCACATTCGGCAGTTTTGGCGACTTTTTGCTGCCTTCGGGGAAGGAGGCAGAGGGGGGAATTAGATAGGAATGGCTATCTTTCATGGAATTTGGCGTAAAAAATCATATATGAAGCAAGCTGGTTGCGGGTTTGTCCCTGTGTGAAAGGCTATTGGAACCAACCGAAGTGACTTATTCATACAAAGCTCTCGTAACGCAGCCGGGAGAAACGGTGGAGGAGGTCTTGCAAGTGGCCACTTCTCCAGAATATAACTTTTCAAGTCCATCCAGCGCGCAGAGATAAGAACCGACCGTAATTTCACGTAAGTTATTAGCTGATTCTGTGACCGATGTGAATGCGAATAGACTTTTAGACGATTGCACATCCTGCAAGCGGCACCCAGTGCACTCATTTTTCCCTTGTGCACACCATTGTTGCACCCCATTGCCTCCGTTCATCCTCACCGATCACAAGATAGAAAATGCTCTGGTGTACGCCATTATCTTTGCCTCCTCTACCGCCGCTGTAGACTCCGATTGACTGAAATGCCTTTGTTTATGCGATACCTGCCCGGGCACTAATCCCTTCTCGTTTCCAAGAGCCGATTATGTATGATTATCTGGTGTCATCCTTTAAGGGATGTAAGGATCTTGTTCAAGTACGTTTGCCTTTCTCACTGCTTCGCGGACTTTCGTGTTTCGAGTGTGGTATGCTGTGTAGTTCGCGCTTTCTACGCCCCAGACCCTCCCCGATTATGTATTTTTTTAAAGTGCCCTTATAGCTCACACACTGATGAGACAGCTGTTTACCACTTACCACGCATACTAGTGTGGTAGGAGGGTACTTGACACCTGCTGCGCTGTACTTAATATTTCGACCTTTGATTGTGCGCTGGATGCATGAACGTCTTTACTGGACTCCATCGGACCTTCATAAAGTGGACGTTAGTTTGTGTGTCGCAGGTCCTGTTGGATCAAGAGTCCCCGCCGGAAGTTGGAAGACGAAGAAAAGCCGCGACCTCAACCGGCGTGAGCCAAAGGTCCACGGGGCGTGAGTTGGGTGCTTGGCCGGGAATTTCAGGCGAAAAGATGCTGAAAGTCATGCGAGGAGACGCTGCAATCGGGACAGCTGTCGAATGTGGACGGGTCGAGATGGTGTTGGTACTGGCGAAGGTACTGCGTAGTTGCATCCCGAGAGTTTTCGTCCTGAGGCCGCAATTTAGAGGTATATAGCTGCCTTAAAAGCTCGTGGGCTGGTAGCTGAGTTTTGCGTCTACAACGGCTTTTTGGTGAAGATGCTGGAAGTCTTTTGCGGTGGCAGAGCCACCAGTTGGTAGAGCTGAGAGAACTGGGGATGACAGCTTTTTTGTGGAGAGCTCTACTAGACGACCGAACGCTGCGGTGGTGTTCAGGAGCGTGGCAACGGTGGTGATTAGGATGGCCGGGCTTCGAACAGATCCACCAATTCTGCTGGCCTAACATTGGACATTAGTCATCCTCCGTTGCCCTCGTGCAGTCCTCAACTGCCTCCTTATTTGTTTTACTTAGCATTTAATGAACCGGTAGGATTGATTTACTAGGGGTATACTTGTTATGTACCAATTGCCCCCTGTAAAGGATTTGCAAGTGTATACATTGGGCGGTTAATGAACTGGATTTGCTCGCATTTAACTGCTTTATTTACGGAAATGTTGCCGGTTTGAACTTCCAAGACCTCTGCCGCCCGCCCCCCATCACCCGTTCATATTTTTGAACGAAAACTCAGATATTTGGCTGTACTCGTCAAAATAATGCTTGTTCTTGCACGTCTTGACACATCGAAAGGTCAACTAATCACCTTATACAGAAATACTGACTGTTTAGTAATCAATGTTTGTTCACCCTTCCTGGTTCCTTTATAGCATTAGTATCGTTTGTGATGGTGGCGGCGTCTGATACTTTGTTTTAAAAATTAGCCTATTCTTAGAAATTGGAATTTCAAAGTACGCCCTGTTTGAATAGCAAACACAACTTTAGATGTGTACCCATTGTCTGTGCAGCCGCTCCACTGCAGAAGAAGAACCTATCTGGAGACTCCGATAAATAACATTATAGTCTGCACTTATCGACTTAGACTGTAGCATAACAATCTGGGTCTTGCGCGTCCTTCTTAGCACAGGTGGTTCTGAAGGGGCATCATCATATTCATCTGATACCATAGTAAATGAGAGAAAGAAAATCCGATCACTGGAACAACACTCTTATTCGCCTGACGTTTCGGCATCCGTCGCGGATTCTTCATCAGAAGGATAAGCACAAAATAGTAGCATGCATGTACCCTCCGTTTCTGTTCCTATTTTCTGCTCATTTCTCTGATGAAGAATCCGCGACGGATGTCGAAACTTCAGGCGAATAAAAGTCTTGAGAAGTAAAAGACAACTCGATCGCCGCTATGTTTATTTGGCTGACGGTTCGAAATCCGTCGCGGATTTATCTTCAAAGACATACTCACAGAACAGTAGCAGAAACAGTTTGTGTGTACACAGGGTTCCGCCGTAAAATTTAAACGTACAGAAAAAATCGAGAAATGCGCTGAGTGTGTTCTGATTCATCGCGTCAGCCATAACCATCTGGCCTTGCGGTGTTGGCATAAGATGATGTAGTGGCCCCTCTGTTCTCCGTACGGTGATTTGCTTTGGCCAAATTTAGTCTCAACACCGAATATGGATTGGGTAAATCGTTGCATTTGTTGATGGGTTGGGGCCCGTGAACCATGACTCAAGTAATTCTTGGCTCACTCGATTGTCACCTTTTGCGAGAATTTCGGCCTCATCATATTTGAATGTATGGATGGGTCTCGTCGAATGAGCCACAGCTCGACAACTCGAATTGTCTTCTTCTTCTCAACTGCCTCCTGGGACTCGTATGTTTGATTGTATTAGGAATAAAAGTCTTGTCCCAGCGACCGAATTTTCTTCTGTCCAATTACATCTTGAGACTCGCATTTTCGCTTGTATTGGCAATTACAATAAATCTTAAATCTTTTGTAGGTAAAAACAATACGCTTTCATCAATCATACTCCCAGGCATTTGTTATTATCTTTTATAAAACGAGTTATTTGCCACTTCAAGAAATAACCTTTCAAATAAGCATACCCCACAAGATAACCATAATGATATGATTTTTATTGGTCATTAAATAACTATGGCTATGCGGAAAGCCATCAAAAACGCATTGTTGTATTGATTTTTTAAATGACAGTTTCTGAGGGTGTTCCTATAAATCTTGATCAAGTGCTGAGACGATTGCTCTTATCCATGCCTGGTTATTGATCACGAGGCTTTTGGCTCAGCTATAATTCTTCAATAATTAAATTTGCCACCAGAATTGCCACCTGCAAAACCTCACTAAGTGCAATGTTGACGTTTCGCTCTCGCTTGTAGTTCCTTTATGAAAACTGACCTTCGTACTTGCGCCTGTACGTGGTACAGTTGTGATCTGTCCATGTTGCGACTCTTCCTTACCCATTGGTGTAGACAAAACTTTAACTGGCTGTCTCCAAAGGGCTGTTGTGTATATTTGTCTGGCTTGTTTGACCCCCCTCCCTCGTCTTTCTTCCCCTAAAACGCACATTTTCGCTACTTTTGTATGCTAGCCTAGTCCGCAAACATTTATTTGAGGGTGAATTTAATTCTTCTTTCAGTCCTGCACTTCTCTCTTTCTCTGATCATGTTTGTTTTCCTCCATCTGATTGCAGGCGCTCGTGGAATACTACTCGAAGGTTTCGCTGAACGAATGTTTCGATGAAGTGCAAACCTGCCTTACCAATCCCTATCAGCGGCTTCCAGGTGAGGTCCTCATTCCACGCCCGCCCGTCCCCTTCTTGTCTGTTCCATGCACACCACATTGGCATCAAATTTAAACGGAGGGGGCAAACTCTGTAGTATGATTGCTGAGTTTCTATTAACGCCCAATCATACTGGTATAACCTCGTTTGTTCCTGTGTCTACATTGCTTATATCCCTCAGTTGCGCATTAGTAAGAGAGGGCTGAACAGGATAGCAGGTAATGCTTTTTGTGACAGTTCCTGATAACACAATAGCTCTCTCTTCTATGTATCCGTCAGCAGAGTGTCTTACGTCGTCGGCAGCGCGCTCTTCCTCGGGCCAACAGGTCTCGTTCCCCAGCAGCAGAATCTCGGGTCGTCGGTAGCGCGTCTCAGCATCTGAGTGCGCTTTATGTTCGCAGCGTCGTATTTAAGGGCCAGTAGTCTTTGTTCCCTATTTGCCCCTCCGCCAGTGGCCCATGCGAGCAACCATCGTGTCCTCATCGTGACACTTGGCGCGCGCTTTGACTCTGGCCGGGCGTGACCTCAGCATGACCGCGGTCTCGTGTGCACGTAAAGCCTTTGCATCCTCGCGTGGTTTCCGCTGTTGAAGGTCGCGCGAGACTTGGCCCGTTCTGCATGTACCGGACTGGCCTGTTGCTTCCTTTGTTCTCGTGCCCTCAGAACGGCTCGAGTGTTGACTCGCGTGCTTGGGCCGTCCTAACACATACAGTCTGTCTACATCAGCAGGAAAGTGGGATATCCACACTCGTTGCTGAACGTTCACCGATCGCTAACGGAACTTACTCGTCTCCCTCTGCCTTTAGTCACATTTTCAAGCCCTGCCATCAGCCGCACGGCAGCTTTTAGTCTAGGCAGATGGCAATGCTTAATGAACCTGGAGTGGCCATTCCAGTTACCCTTGTCTTTGCCGGTAATTCTAAGTGGGGTATTTACCTCCCTCTAGACCAAGCTGTACTTATAACCTCGTATAAGAGCACTCTTGGAATCCCCAAGTAGCTGTGTCTAAGAGATTTTTTAGTGCCGTTCCATTGTCCACCTTATCATCTCGGGTCGGACATCGGGACTGCTAACGTTTTCAGCTGGAGAGGGTGCAACCTGTTTCCTGTTTGGTAGAGTATAACGCCAGTTAGGCCCGCAGTTAAGTCATCGTCGTACTGATATTTAAGATTAGCTCGCGCGTGCGTTGCCCATTCCAGCTCCTCTCTCTCTCCCCGTATTCCCATGTGAGATGACTGATTGAGTGGTACTTAGAGCACAATGTTGATAACAGCCGTCACCATTCCCGAGCCTGCGCTAGCCGTAAGCAAATTGTAGCACCGCTTCGAACTATTCGGAACTTTGTTATAAAGGTTAAACCAAGCTGGCAAGAAAAAGAAGAAGAACAAGTCGAAGGCAAGCTTACATAAACTGAAATCTCCATTAACATCCCCCTCCCAAACCTCGCGTGATGAGTTATTCAGAAATGCAGGGAGTCTGTCCTCGACGCTTCGAGGGTTTGTAGGTCACATTAGATCCTATCACCTTGGAACAATCACAGTGACTTCCTCGCATCTGGTGAAAGAAGTCAGAGAGCAAACTGCGAGCAGATTTATTCCCTTAACAGGGGGTGGTTGCCGTGATTCGGCAGTTTGCCTGTGCCTCAGTAAAAAGACGTCTACGTGTGAATAGCACGGACGCTTGTTGGACAATAATGACTTATGCACATACGTATCAGTCTTTCTACCTCTGCCAGCAACTGCCGGCCAGAAGGGCAGTGGGCTCTCAAAAACCTGAAAAAAATTGCCGTCTCCGCATGCGATGAGGATGATTTATTTATTTGAAGATTGCATATACAGCAGAATTTATTGGAACCATAAATTTTGCGAGTGCTCATTATCTGCGTCCTCTTGCTGCATCACGTGAGTAACGAATTAAAGAATACACAAAAATTGAATTCGTACGGAAGAGGTCAGGATGGTCAATTAGTAAATTGGGAAAATTAGTAACGTGAAATAATGTGGACAGTGAGGTGGGGAAAAACGTTAAAGCAGAAATGTGGGCAGTGGGAAGTATGAATCAGGGAGCCGGATGTTACCAGGGCAAAGCTAGGTTCACAACGGGCTCCAACTATTTACATAGGTCGGGTTTTGCCCGTCGTATACAGGCTGCCTCTAGGTAGCGCAAGGCGCGAGTTTTTCGTGTCAGAGCAAGTATTTGAAAGGATGTTTTGGGGTCTACAAAATGACCCATATCCAATAGGTGTTCAGAAATGGAAGAACGAGGAGTTCTATTCTCCTGCTTTAATAGCCACCTCGGCAAGTGCTCCTTAGCTCTGGTTGCCAATTGTCGTTGTGTTCGCCCTATGTACTTGCATACACAAGTGCATGTAAATTCGTGAGCACAATTGGAAGTGACGTACAATGGCAAGGCGTCCTTAGCAGTTGGAATCGGAAAGGTCTTTTTCGAGTTGCAAAATATGGTGTTCCGTAAGCGTCTCTTGGTTGAGTTTAAGGTGTCGTCACCCTTTAAGGCGAGGATATGAAAACATGCTTTTTTGGAACTGACAGTTTATTTATTTCCCCTCAACCGGATATGGGAAACAGAAAGCCCCACCCAAGGTTGTCCTGTGCATAATTCCAATCAAGACAAATATTCTCGTGTTCTAACCCTCAGATACACCTACACCGAATTTCAAACCTTTATTCTGACCTTCTCCTAAACCCTAACCCTGCAGTTAACATTAACTCTAAAGTACCTTAAGCCTAAAGCCAACCATCAGCCTAGTCCTGTTTTCCTCTGAATTTAACGCACAGGCACCTCTATCGCATGCCTTGCTTGAGGGCCTTACAAGTTATTTTTACCGAGTGTTGTTCACTTGGCTATGGAATGTACTCACCGTTCTGAGTAATTTGTTATCATGGATGTTAGTTATGTCTGTTACATGGGTTGAGTCTGGGGCGCATGTTCATGTCGGACCAGGGGTCAAGAGTGACAAGCCAACCAAATCCACCATTGGTGTCCGGTCGTGCACGCTAGCGCGGCTGCCGCAACGGCATCAAAACTCGATGTTACAGTCAGTGAACGATCATATGAAATGCCATCCTTACTTAACCGTACCCAATCACAGATTTGCACAATCTGGGGTTGAGCATGTTCATCTTAAATTGTTATGCTCAAAGAATGGCCCTCCTTCGGCTGGAGAAGTTTCATGAACTTTTTAAAGCACTATGGGCAGCTTTCTACCAAGTATATGCATAAATATTAAAATTAATATCACATTTTTTTCAAATTCGTCCTTTTTTGGGAAATCTAAATTCTGAAAATGTCAAAAATCATGATAAATGAGGGCTATTAGGTTTTGCGTGTGCAGAAAGCCTGTCCACACAAGAGACCGAGCAAATAAATTCCTACAAGTAGAATTCCGTTCGATACTAGTTCTTCCATGAGGTTTGCACTTAAATATCCTGAGGATAAGGACCGTTAGCAAGCAGACTATAGTTCGAGTATGGATTGCATCACGTGTTTACGAGCATTTTTCTTGCATTTGTACATTGTTTGGAAACTATTTGACTAGAGTAAACAGGCATTTGCCTGATTTCGCCTATAGCGACTTCACAGGAATATAAATTTGCAAAAAGCACGTGTGGGCAGGCCGGTCAGTGCCTTACATGTACCTGCGCTTTTAGCTGGTACCTGTGCTGTTAGTATCGTAAGTCATTACGAAATAAATTTGAATAAAATTGTCGGGTGCATTCATAAAATAGCATTTTGGGTATGATGAGGAAAGGTTCCCTCAGTCAAAATTGTTAATACGTATTTCTAGCGTTGGAATATGCTAAGTTTTAGATCGTCCTTGGAGTAGCAGTGAATATTTCATTATTTTTAGTGTTTTCAATCAATTATACTGTTCATCAAGCCTTCTAATTGAGCTATTTCTTGAAAGCACTTACCGATGGGTCAGCTCAAATTAAGCAAATCTGCCAAACCAACTTAATAATTAAGTCAGCCTAGTAGTCATTCTGGTGGATTCTAAGTGATTGCTTAGGAAATCCTGCTTGAGCAGTCAACTTGCTCCCGTATTGGTGGATTCCATATGAGCGATAAGTTGAGCGGGTAATATAGATCCAAGTGTGATTAAACTCATGGCGTGAAGCGGGCGTTTGTAGCTTAGCGGTAGAGCATTAGCCTCCGGTAAAGGCTTTCTCTGATGCGCGGGTTAAAATCCCGCCAAACGCCTTGAGTTTTTCACACTTAGGTCAACTCAAACGATGTCTCCGTACTTGAGATTTTTCGAAGCTTAGGTCAAGTTACAAATCGGGACGTTTGACTAGTTTTTTGATGTCCCTGAAACTAAGTGATACTATTTCTGCCGCGATTGAAACCCCTCACTTTTCGCTTTATATTGGAACCTCCTTCGGTATATATATGCACGTATCCCTTCAGGCTCCGTTCTAAGATTTTAAGTGTACAGCAGAGTGACCGTCTAACTACAAAGGTCTGGCAAAAGCTGCTTAACTTCTGCCCTTCCGTTTCTGCGTCATGTGTTGCCTTAAACTATCATCGTACTATATACTTCGAATTTAGCACAACTTTTTATGTAGGGTCGTAGGTAATGGAGAGAAAAATATCAGGATGTTTAAACAAAGGATTCCTGTTCGACGTTATTACTGTGTTTTAGGGCGTTAAATTGCACAGCTGCGCACATCCGGATTTTTAGCCTCTAGTTATCTGGAAAAAGCTCGCTTACTTAAACCTTACTTCATCCGACTTCTGCGGGAAAGAAAGTAAGTCGAGCAAAGCCTCTTGGCTAATTGAATGATAGAATGCATTCCTCATCCTAATTCTGGCAATATCCTTTGTCGTTTTTGTGGCCCCTCGACTGCCAATGACGTAAGCTATTGAAAAGTACTTTAAAAAATATCAAGCATGCTCTGCGTCGAATTCCCACCCCGGGCTGGTGTTTTGTTAAAGTTCGTTGACTTCCGTGTACAAATATTTCCACCAGCAGAAAGTTTTTGTCCATTCCATTTCATTCCCGTTTGTCAATCATTTCCTGCTCGTGGGATTACAGTGATGATGACAGCGCTTTCTGTCCACTTTTCCGCTGATAACTCCTTCGCAATCTTACTACTTAATGTTGAGCTTTCAACAGCTGTTGTCTTCGCCACTTAGAACGGCGCAGGAGGCGACCAGCTGTGTAGTTTCACTTTCAGTTTTCGCGCAAGATAAGCGGCTGTTCATGTTTCCAAACGGAAGAGTCCGCAGTATGCCCATAATGACTGCGCTCGCTGGCCTCGTAGGTACGGTTGGCTGTCTGTACTTTATACCTACCTGCGTGCGGTTGGATGGCTGCATGCATTGTTCACGAAGTAAGACGTAAAGTAGACTTTCCTTTTACTGATCGCCTCATCATCCACGTCTGCTTTTCTACCGGGGAGTGGTTTTGTCATCATGACCAACCTCGCCTGCACGTTGCATTTCGTTCGCTCCCTGCAGCAGACCGCACGGGAGGGGAGGAGGCAGGCGTTTTTGGGATGCGCATTGATAACAAATTCCACTAACAAGGCTGAGCTGGCACGCCCAGGTGCATACTCGCACCGCACCTGCATCCGATTCTGCCTTCGGTCTTCTTCAATGTTTGAGGTAGGTCAGAGGGAAGGAGTGTGGTGTGGTAGATACAGTGTGTTAGGACCCAACTTAACTGCGAATGCACGCCGCCCGGATGAGTCGTTTGCGCGTCAGACCACCGGTCCGCCCACCCAGAGTGCACGTGACGGCGCATGCAGCTGCGGCTGGGCACAAGACTCTAACACGCCAAATGCATGAGCCACAAAGCCAATGAAGTCGCGCCTTACTTGAGACTACAATCTTATTGGTCCAATCTTGTATGCATTCGCTAGCTTAAGTATGCTGTACAAGGTTCGTACAACGAATTCTACTTTTGCACTCTTTACCTTATGTTCTTCCTTGGGTGCTCACACAAGGCCTGATGCAGACGGCAATATGGCAGCTATGTTCATATTTACAACACAATACAATGCTGCTATCGGTCTAAACTAATTCCCACGCAAGTCATGCTCCCTGCGCGCACACCTTATAGCGCAGCGCACAGTGGGTGCCGTCGGGAATAGTGTGCAACCGGTCATCTTGTGTGACTGTCAACACACCCGGGAGGGGAGCGCTCCACTTTTCTGCCTTAAACACTAAAATTTGTGTTAGTGTGAGTGGTACTTTACCCTTCCTTGTGGACCCAGTGCGCAGTATTTGAGCAAGTGCGGAGCGGATGTATATGAGTCAACAAACTTAATTGCTGTGCTATTAGTCAGTCTAATCTCCGCCACATGTGACCGTGCGTGTGTGTGTGGGTGGCGTCTAGACTGGCGTTTCCAGCACCGCTGATCCGCATCTTCTGGGAGCATATTAAGCCCTTCAAAGAGCTCGTTTGGTATGATCTCTAACGGCTATGCACGTTATGACGCTTTTGCTGTGCTCGCTTGTGTGGTGTATGTGTGTGTCGTAGCCCATTGTTGGATCAGGAATCTCCATCGAAATACAAACTGGGAGCAGTTGGGAGACGGAGAAAAGCCGAGATCTCAACCGGCTTGAGCCAAAGGTCCGCGGGAGTGAGGTGGGTGTCTGGCCGGGAACTGCAGGCGAACAGATGCTGACAGTCACGCGGAAGAGCGGCGCAGTCGGGACAGCAGTCGGGTGTGGGCAGGTCAAGCCGATGTCGGACTTGGCAGAACGAGCTGTACCATAGAGGTCCAGGGTTCGCCTAGATTCCGGCGGCGAGGAGGAGGAGTCAGAGCAGCGTGGCCGGGAGGGGCTGCTCCGTCATCAAAAACGCGGGTTTGGCGGGGAGGGGGAGAGTCGATCCAACGTAGGGAGATGGGTGTAGCCGACCTTTTCCGCCGGGAGGGCGGGTGGGAAAGCGGACATAGATGCGTCTGCTGTGGTGTTCGCTTGTCCAATTCAGCGGCTACCTCCCCTTTCTTGGACACCTTTTTGATTAGGCTTATTTTTATATTCATTAGTTCGATTATTGCTTCGGACCCCGCAACAGTTAGAAAATCTGCAGGGCACCCTCTGGGATATAAGGAACCTACATGGACAAAAAGATTTAGTGCGACCTGCACTCGAACTGCGCTGATCACGTTTACGCTTTCATAAAAACACAATTATACCCGCGAAATGTTAGTTGACAGCAACAGCGGAACTGAATTTAGCCTCTTCTTGATCCAGACCTACGCATATCTGCACCGATGATCACTAATGGACATGCATGTCACACCTTTCTTGACCAGCTAACGGCGCAACTACTTCATTTGATTGTTTGACTCTTACAGCCTGCGCTTCCTACTTATGCCTGTTGCGCATGCTGGGAGTGACCTGCTGTTACGACCCGCTCCTGGTACTTTTAGTTAGCATGAACGGTGAACAGCCGCCCCCGGTTCCCAAAGCCCGGTACGAGAGAAGACCAGTCGGTTAGAGAGAGTGTGTTCTCAGATAAAACACTTTACAGCAAGTCGTTCACACACCAAGTCTGAGTGCATTTAAGCGGGAACGCAAGAGACAAAGCCGAGACAATGGGCCAATCCGCTTCGAGGAAAAAGTCGATAGTCTGCGCGCTCTCATGACAGCGGCGTAAGTTGCACTCGCGGGCCTTTCTATAGATGAGTAATTGTGGGAATGGGCGCATTCCCAACACCCGCGCAGATCTGTGTCGATTGCAATTTGAAAAGTAAACCTTCTTCTCTTGGCTGAAACCCTCGCACTCTGTCCCGGCACCTCTACTGGCGGTCACAAAACAGAGCGGAATCGATTCCCGAAGCGTTTTTATGCCTAAAAAACTGCAGTGGTTATTGTTCATTCATTTGGCGTCGCCAACCGACCATCTTGCTTACTAATCGAAGCTGACTTTGGTTTTTCTACAAGTTACCTTTTAAGGGCGGTCTAGGTCATACACGACATTCCGCGCAACTCTCAGTTATTCACAAATGCAATTGGTGGCATGGGTGTAATCAACCCTTTTAGACTTGAATGACGCTGTTGTCTTATTGCTGTTGGCTGCCTTCAACTCCAGCTTTTCTATTTAGATTCGAAGCCTGAATTGTTTTACCCAGCTCAAGGAGTTGCAGGTTCATATGCAAATAAAAGCCACACTTGTCTCGTTCAAGTTAAATTTTAGGTAGCAACTACGTACTTGTTTTATCATTTACCGACCAACTTTGATGTAGCCTTCGATTTCTGCGTGCTGACTGGTTTAGTAATCTTTGGGCTGTTAATAGAGTTTGTATTACTAGTATAGCTCCTGGTTGGGGTTGTTCTAAGGGGCCACATCTACTTCCAGTGCAAGAGTTGCGCTAGGTTTAATTTTTTTCTTTTTCTGACTTAAAATTCAGTCAGTGAAAATGAGCTTTATCTCAACAACAACAGCACCCTTTTAAGCATGCAAATTTAATGTAGTCTTGATTCGGCTGTTTTTTTTTCTATCGCTTTTTGTAGTAAGCGTGTTCAGTTTTGGCTGACTTTAGCTTCCTGTTTGTGCTTCTTTTCTGCCAGTGATAAACCCATTTCGGATAAATGAAGATGTCTGCTTAAGTTCGTCGAAAGTACGTTTTCTTGCGTGGTCAGGTTTTGCTGTTTTTGCGTATACCCATTTATTAGCCTGTGGTCCTCTTATGAAACAGTGGCATGGGTCCCAAAACTTCAGGAGGACTTGTAAATCTACTGTCTCTTTTATCAGCGGTACATTGTGGAGCTGTTATAGATGCCGGCACTGGCAGGTTTCTCCTGTAATACTCACTGCCGACGGCACCCACAAAAACAGGAGAAATATCAGTATCCTTACGTCTGGTAACTGGCTTGGCCCGCACGTGATCCACGCTAATGCCTTTTGTGCCACCAATACCACTTGTATTTACTCATTCCTCGTTTGTATTTTCTTCCAGAGAACTCCCTGCTATTTTATGCACGCGCAATCTACGACTTCGACGGCACTTCAAACCCTCAAATGCTCACCCTCTGTAAAGGTGATCTGGTTGCGGTCATAAGTGTGAAGGGCGATGATCGCGGGTGGTGGAAAGGCTGGCTCAACGGGAAGGTACTCTCCTCTTTGTTTTGCTCCCTCGCTCCCCCCCCCCCCCCTTTATTTCTAAGTTTTGACCGTTGAGTTCGACTATGTCCATAACGTGCTTTTAAGCAAGCTAAAGGCAAGCGCGGTGACTTGCACAGTGTCCCTCACCCACCTGTGCCCGGTGTCAAGACAGAGTCAAAAAGATCGGAGACGTGGTCTGGCACAGGTGGCTGGCGCGGCCAAAGCCGTTCCTATGCGTGCACAGCACAGGAATGCAATCGACTAAGGGCAGAGCTGAGTTCACAAAAAGCGAGTCACTCTCGCAGAAAGGTGGCGGGTATTTATTGATTTCCCTGAGTCACAAACCAATCAGAGCTGACAAGAGATATGTGGCCGCAGTTCAGATGCACTCTATTTCGGCACGCAGCCTGGCGACTCACGTAGCTGCCTTTCTGTAAGACGCCGAATCTTGGATATGGAGGCATTCCTGACAGATTCAAACTCTCAGGACTCTCAGGGTATTTGAGAGGCCTTGCCGTAGAACCTTTTCAGCTAGTAAGTGAATTCCATCCTGCCGGGTTGCGATGGCCTATTCCTCTGGGACGCGTTATAGTCCGCACCGGTCTCGTGTTATGTAAACCTGAATTTTAAAATGAGTTGTTTAAAGTAAGCATTATTACTTGAGTGAAATTTTAATATTTGTTAGCGTGGAGCATAGTCCGAAGGTGATTCTGACATGCCCGCTTTTGAACGAACGTCTTTTCAGCCTCTTGAAGAAATCTCGCTGGAAAAGAGCACTTCTACTTCAACAGTGTCCATTTTTTCGGATACTCTTAGAAGTTCAGGTATATTGATAGAAAATATCAACAAAATATGGTTTCTTGTGCTTATTTCATAGCAAATTACCTCTCATTTCAATTTTATGCTCAACGAAAGGGTATATGTATGTAGGTTTTCGACAAGTTTCCCAATTCCAGAATGATTTGAGTCCGATCTGGCGTTACATTTTAGTCTAGGAATTTCAGTTCACAAAGCATATGCCTTCTTTGCAACAATAATATCATGCATTCCTGTATGTCGTTAAGAAGACAAAATAAAGTGCCCATGCAGTGTTGCAATGGCTGTGCACTATGCCGTATACTTAATGAGGGTTATTAATTAACAAACAGATACTGTGCGATTTGAATGGATATTGTATCGTGTTCAAAAATTCAGTGTCAGAATTCTTTTTAAAGAATGCACCCACGTGTCCTTTCCGTACAAAATTTTAACAAATGACCCAATTCGCTATCAGATGAGTACAAGAAACTTTATTTTTTTTCAGGATTTGTATATAACATATGCTTGAGTTTGTAAGATTACGAAAAAAAATCTTTAGCAAGTAGCGAATACTGTTTATGTAATTTTTTCTGGTCGAGTGCGTCTTTCGCAGACGGTCGAAAAAACTGCACTCAAACGCTGGTACTCTGGTTTGAAATATCCTGGTATTATACTAAAAGATAATAAATGTTATAAGTTAAAACAGACGATTACGAAGTTATTGACATCAATAAATTTCGTGAGAGCTTCTCAGCTGAATCTTGCCGCTGCATGATGATGATAACGACGAGAAAATACAACAGTTTGAAATTTCAAAGACTGATATGGCATAACAGCAAGGACCGTGGTTCAGTTTAACTGATAATCGATAAAGGACACTGCTTTAAGCCAACGTATATGCAGGAACGGGAAGTGGGTGAGGGAAGTTAACGAAAAACACTTGGGGATTAAAATTAAGTGACCAATTACCAGGGTAATTGGAAGTTAACCAGACGTTCAAGCTGTTTGCATAGGTCGGGTTTTTCCCGCCGTATGTAGGCAGCTTCCAAATAGCGCAGAATTCAATTTTTTGGGTCCTAACAAGTACTCTAAACGCCGTTTTGACGTCAAAAGAATGAACCCAGTCCAGTAAATGCTTGGTAATAGAGGACCGTGGTACTCTGTCTTCTTGCTTGAAAAGCCAGTTGGGCAAGTGCTCAGCGGCCCTGGATGCCAGTTGCCCTTTGGTTGCGCCCAATGTATTGCATCCAAAGGTATATGCAAATGTTTGCACAAAATTTAAGGTGACGTGCAATGCCCGTTTTACTGGAATGCTTTAGTGGTTAACCCCCAATTACCCTGTTAAATGATCACAGGATTTTAATCTCCAAGTGTTTTTCGTCAACCTCCCTCACTCATTCCCTCTTTCTTCCTTCCAAACGCTGACTTAACGCAGTTTCCTTTATCGATTATTATTGAAACTAAACCACTGTCCTTGCTGTTAATTCGGTGAAATTTCAAATTGTTGTATGCTCGTTATCATCATCATGCAGTGAAAAGATGCGACTAAAAAGCTGTCGCGAAATTTATTGATGTCAATAAATCATACCGTAAATGCCTGTTTTAAATTTGTACCGGGAAACAAATGCTTGAAAAATATTATAATTCCGCTGAAGTAATGATTTCTCATCTAAATTGCATTTTGGTTAACTTTGCATGGACTCGGTCACCAACTGTATGCGGGGGGGGGGGGCGGGAAATGAGTTAGTGGGATTTGGTTCGCGTGGATTCAGAAACCAGCTGGCGTGTTACGCACCTAGGTGAGGGGTTTTATGTCGGCTCAGCCACTGCACATAATTCCGTGTCTAGCCTCTCGTCGGAATATACTCAGCATCGGAAATGTTTGGCTATGGAGGCTGGGTTGATGGTTTCCCATTCGCTGTTCTCCTACTCACAGACCCAGAACACAGTCGCTGGCACAGGGGCGGCGTTGGCCAAGTTTTCTGAGCAAAGGATTGTGGCGAGGAGAGTAGCGAGACCCAAAAAGGACACTGCCTGATGACCACCCGCGCAGAGGTGCAAAACTCGGCGAGAATGACTGCTTCAGCTGCGCGATCCTTTTCGATTGACTTCTAATCCTTTTCTCTGCGCAAGATGGCCGCACACACAAAACCGCGATATATTTTGCTCATTTTTTGTAGAAAAAATATTATTTTTTGATAAGGTTCGCAATTTTCAAAAATTATCGGTCGCTAGCTCATTTTTTCGTATAATCTGCCAGAGGCACTGAGACCGGAGGCGTCCTCGGACGCAAATGGCACGCCTGACGCAGATCCCCAGGAGTAGGAATTTCATAAAGAAGACGACTCGATCGCTGGGACAATATGTTTATTCTTCTGACGTTTCGACATCCGTCGCGGATTCATCATCAGAGACATAATCAGAAAACATTAGCATATACACGTAGTTTTTGCCGCTGTTCTCTGATGATGAATCCGCGACGGATGTCGAAACTTCAGACGAATAAACATATTGTCCCAGCGATCGAGTCGTCTTCTTCTTAATTACTTCCTGGGACTCGCTTGTTCGCTTGCATTGGCAATAAAGACCATAGGCGGCTGGTGCAGTGTTAGCCTGCCCTCAAGCGTACTACGAATCCCCCCTCCCATGTTCGGCATTTTTTATAGGAGCGCAACCAGAATTACATTTGCCGTGTCCTGATCTGGACCCCGTGCTGGTCTAACGCATATACCACGCCGCCCATTTAAGGGGGGCATCCCGCCCCCCCCCTCCCGAATCATAATGGCGTTACCATCGTGGTTTTATTTGCCGACTGATTTTAGCACTTAGTCAGGCCGCCACATGGAAGTCAGGTTTGGAGCTCGTGGAAGTGCGGAAACAATATAGAATTGAATTACAAATTCAAGTTTTTGTGGCGAGTAGCAGTACTGCCGGCTGAACTGGCCGCACGACTAACTAGATGGCAGATAGCATTGCCAGTAAAGAAAAGAGAGACTGAAATGGCCTATTCTGGTTTATTGGCCAGTCGTGCTGTTATGATCCGCATCTGGTACTGATAATTAAGTCGGCCGCCGACCCAAAGGACCCGTTAGTGTGGGACAGAAAGAAGACCGGTTGGCCAGGTAGAGGGAGTTTACTGAGACAAGCACGTTACAGCAAGTCATTGAGTGTGTCAGGTACAACAAAATTAGGGCAACAAATGACTGTGAGCTAGGTCCAACGAGCCAATCGGCTTTTGACTACCGGCTTGAATGGCTGGGACTCGGCAGCTGAAATTTTGAATTATTGATCGATTTGACTGTAAGTTGTGTTTGCCGCCTGTGACCGATCGATAGCCTGCTGTGCGCGCAGCTGTTTGCGCAGGCTATTTCTGTTTGGCTCGTCGCAACACATACTCAACCCCAAGTTGTGGCTCAGGCCGTCGTACCCACTTGGGGTTGGGTATGACTAGCTAATGAACAAGAAATTGCCATTCCAGTCTCCCTTGTCTTTGCTGGCAATGTTCGTCTGCCTAGACTACTAGCCGCTCTGTGGCTGCTGCCGGGACTCAAGAATGAGTCCCCGTTCCGGTATCGACCAGTGGACGTGCATCAACGAGTATTAATAAAATGGGTGACCGGAAACTCACTGAATTCGAAACTATTAGCATACCAGTCCACTGTTCTTAAGCGCTCAGTTTGGATTGATAGTCGTCTGGGCCAAATAAGAATTCTCATGTTATCTAATAGGACTAGCTGCAGTTACCTAGCGTGACCTTAAAGCTTTCTTCTGTGCTTTTTATCCAGTGCCATCTGGCAAGCTCACTTTCCCTTCCACTGAATAGACCTTGAATTAAGAAGTTTGCCTTCTGGTACTACTTACTGTCAGGGCTTTATTAATTATTATTATTTTTCGCAGACGACTGTTGGTGTTTCAAATAGTGTTTTTGTGGACTCTACTTTCAATGTTTTTTGCCCTTTAGACCGGCTTTTTCCCAAGCAAGTTTGTTGTCCAAGAGCCTGCCACGCAGGGCTGAGCTTCATGACTAGGAAACGCTTCAACAGCTGGCAACGCGCCAATCGACATGTAAATATTTCAACACACATACCTACTGACTTCTAGACGGGCAGACAAATACGCCAGGGTCTGGGCCAGTCACTGCGATTCTATTCCCTGCCGCCGGCCCCGGTCGCCATGCGCTCTCTTCCCCCCCCCCACTCATCCACCACCAGCTGCTGACAATCAGACCGGCGGGAGAGCGTTACCCGCCAGCAGAAATTGCAGACTCCTCCCTCCGTCCTCCCCCCTGCCTCCGGGTCTACTTTATAAAACCGTCCCTTCAATCCTGCCTCCCCCCCCACTCCCTGCATACATGCACTCAACGGCCGAATCTACAGCGCGAACCCTGCCTTTCATGCTCTCCGCCGTCTAATTGCATTTCCCGTCTACTATCCCCTCGTCAGTCGAGACAAGGAACCTTGTTGTCTCTTCCCCTTGCCCCCAGTGCCATCAACAAGCGTACTTTGATTTCCATTGTAATTTTTATTGTTTATTCGCAAGTATGTTTATGGTGAGCAACTGAAGTACAAAAATCACCAGTAAATTTTCCTTCATTGAGCCACCTGAGGACCACCTGGTTAGTTTACTACTGTTACGCGCGCGCGTGCGTGCGTGCGTGCGCCGCGCACAGCGGAGGTTCGTACGAAAACTGCAAGTTTTGGTTTGGGTGTGCAGTTCCGAGGGTACTTTTTTATAGGGTAGGTTTCGAATCCTGACAAAAAAAACTATTACCGACAGGGACAAGACAGCCTGAGACGGCCTTCTTCGTCAACCGGCCGTGGCGCAATTGTGAGATGATCCGGGGTTCCGATCGGCGAACGTCACCCGTGCGGATGTTTACTTTGAGGATGGTAGCCGGCAGCCTGAGTCAGTGGTCCAACTGGTGTAGCATCATTACGCCCACTGGTCTCGGTGTCCCAACGTTCTGATCACGCTCCTCTGCGTTAGTGTGACTGGCTTACGACAGTGAATACTAGAATGTACGCGAGCCATCAACCGAGGGCGTAGGGCGACGCCATTCACAACTGGCTGACGACAGTGAATACTAGAACGAACGTACCTGAGCCACCAACCGGGGGCGTAGGACGACGCCATTCGCGGTAAATGATTAAGGATTTTAGATCCACAAATTTTTCTCCACGAAGTCGCACGACTGGGTCCGTAAGACACAGGGCATGCCAATGACTGGAGGATGGATCCGCACCCCACCCTTCGCGGTGATATAACTTCACAAATGTGGTTTAGTGTGTGTTACGGTTTCTGGAGATATGATACAGAGACCGCTGAAACCCTGGTGGTGACCTCACGCGAGTAGGCTAAATTGTTTGCGCATCTCAAGCGGTTAAACTTAATGGAACAGAAAGTTTAGGCCTCTTTGCTGTTGGTTGGCCTTGTGGTGGCGGAAACCTGCATGCTGGAGTACACTGTAGAAATATTTTGATGAATCAAAACCCTTGAGAATGGCCGACGCGATTCGACGGAGTCGTTAGACTCTATAAGGAGTCAACGAGACCTAGTTGTCCACGTTTCCCCGGCGGACTTAGGATGTGCAATGAGTTCTAAATTCCTTAAGCTTCCATCCATAAGTGCTCGCTTGAAAGCGATGTATCAGAAGTGAATATAGGACACAATTCGGAATTAGTTCAGGAAGCATGTGTGTTGGCTTCGGCGTGAATATTTTCCCCTCGAACCGCTTTTATTTCACTGCAGAATGCCACTTTGGGACATGTTAGCCGTTCTCCAAAAGTTATTCGGACAGTTTTTATGCCGTCCTTTACTCGCTACTTTGTTTATACGGACGCACGTTGTAATTTTGGGTTAATGCTCCAGTCTTTTTTCGATCGTGCATCTTGCTACCGACCTGCACGCTCGCCCGTAGGAATCAGGTATGTTCCTTGGGAAGGGAGCTTTTTTGCACATTTTTAGCGCTGGTTCCCCGAGTAGTGGTCGTCAGGTCCAGAGTAAAGCAGCAATCGGTGCCGGTGTAGTGTTTGCGCCAGTAGGCCGCAAGTGTGCCCCATCGTGTTCGGATTGGCTCCCATTTCTGTCTGAAAGTTGAACGCATCATCTAACTGAATATCCCGGTTTAGGCATGGTTCGTCTGGGTGCATGGCCTCGAGGAATTCTCGGCCTCCTTTTTGAAAACACATCCAGCAACAATACGGGTTTTGTCCCACACATAGATGTGCAGGATAAGCATGGCGACTGGAGACGGGTGGTCTCACCTTTTTTAACCGTTAGTTAATGTTCTGGAATGCGTGGGCAATGAACAGTATTGCATGCGTCACATGGGATCTTGTTGGGTGCGTAAAGTCACCGTTGTTTTGTGTGCCACCTGAATTGGGTACTTACTTAGGTATCTGCAAACGATTTCAGGCGTATTTTTAATGTAAGTAAGAGTTTGCCAAGTATATGGCTTGGGCGTCTAACTGCGTCTGCCTGAGTCTATTTCTTGCTACCTTTGTTTTCCCAATCGCCGGCGTACGGAGTCTCTAGGAGCAATGACCTAATCGTTACGAGGCGACCAAACATTTCCCGAAACCGAAGTTGTATCGACAAAATACTCCGGGTACAATCTGGTGGTCTACTACTGATGTTGTGCATTACAGCTTTCTCGAGGCTAATCAGAGCATTACAGCAGAAGTTTACTGCATCTAAATTAAGCAAATCTGCCAAACCTCTCAAGTAATTCAGTCAGCCTAGTAGTCATTCTGGTGGATTTTAGATGATTGCTTAGGAAATCCTGCCTGGGCAGCCAGCTTGCTGTTCCGTATTAGTAGATTCCATACGAGTGGTGAATGGAGGCGGGTAAGATCGATCGAAGTGTGATTAAACTCACAATGCTAGGCGTGGCATTTGTAGCTCAACTGGTAGAGCATTGGCTTTGCATAAAGGTCTTTCGTACTATGCGGGTTCAAATCCCGCCGAATGCCGCGAGTTTGTCACAATTGGTTCAACTAAATTTACTGCAGGCAACTCGAAGAAATGCATGTTCGCTTGGGACAAGTGAGTCCTGCACTAGTGAATAGATATTGCCTAATTCTGCTCCACGACAACGCAAGACCACATTCTGCCAGGATGATAATCAACAAAATAAATAGCATGAAATACAGGACTTCACTACCTTTCCCAGATTCGCCCCAACAACTGACTATTCTTTTTTGACTGTCTACACAATCATAAAGCAACCAAAATTTCAACAGTAAATGGATGCTGGATTTCCAGAGTTTTAGTATCAAGAATAATAGAGTTTTGTCGTTGAATTAACACTTATCCTGTTTTCGATGGCATAGTTGTTCAAGGATCATACTTCGACTTCTTCTAACATACATACTGTTAAATGTTTGAGGAACAACTGTTTCCATCTGAAATCTGTCACACATTTTCCGAACAATATGATCGTTCAAAGTTGGCTAAAAAAACTTAAAGGAAAAGCCGCAATCTCACAGCATGAATTGTTCAGCAGTATATTTTACATTCATCATGAAAGCAACCGCAATTTTAAAAAATCTGTTAGTTGAAGACACATTTGGCTACTTCCGCCAATAGATTATGGACTGCAACTCATACCGGCAGGATTGTCACAGATTCTAAAAGTTTGCACGATAACCGTGCTAACTGGAGCCACATAAACAGCACGGCACACTGTACACCAGAAGTAACAGCCTAAAAGTATCTGGATAGAACTAGAGAATATATATATATATATACATATATATAGCATCCACATCACGTAGGCCACTCAATGCCAGCAAAGCAGGCAGTGACAGGGTCGGGGAGACGAATAGTGGTGAGGAATTGTGAGAAGTTTTCAATGCAGAGGATGAGCGTTTCTCGATCAACACTCTCCACAAAAATGAGATCTTCCAAGTGGGCCGGTAATTGGGGCAGAATGCGCAGGAACAGGCGCAGTAAGGCTGGGTCACGGACACTGCTGCGGTAGTGTGTCAGGACGGCATGCCTATCCGCGAGGTTGGGCAGTGCTGCCTCCAGTAGGGACTCGGGGCAGTCGGGGGGCAAGTCGGTGAGGAACTGTGTCCGCATGTCGTACGGTTGCTGCTGTTGGGTCTGGTTCTCCTCGGCCACCGGCGTCACGGATCTCTCTCGATGCTCGCTTTTGTCTTCCTCCGAGTAGCTGGCTGCCTCGCTGGCCACTGCCTGGGCCTCCTCATGTTGTTCGTTGAGCGTGGCCGTCTCAAGACCCGCGTCGGGCATGGCGGTGGTACCAGCAGGCAGAACGGGTATTACGTAGGTGTGCAGCTGGATGATAAGGCGGCGACGCAGGAGCCAGCTAATGAGTTCCACACTTTCAGCGGCATCAATGCTCTCCCAGACACAGCACCCGGTCGGGGAACAACGCTGGTCGCAGTCCGTATCCACAGAGAGGTGTGATTTTAGGGTTTGAAAGTCAGTAAATGAGGAGAGAACCTAAAACGTAGAAAGGCAAAAGAGGTTCCGAAAGGTTTTGTAAAGACATGCGGGTTATTTCTCATCGGGGTTTTCTGTAGGATTTGTCAAATGTGAATTGCGCTGCTCTACGTCAAAAGCACGTAATTGATGTACGCTTTGGATTAAAAGAATTGCCAATTCAAGCGAAAATGCGAGTTCCCGGTGCTGCTGAGACTCACAGGCCAATGTTAAGGGTTTCGTGAAAACAGCAGGTATAGAGAGCAAACTTGTACAGTCTTGATACTTGCTGTGGCAAAAGTAGTTTAAGTAGTCCATCTCATATACCGCTAGTGCGGAAACGATAGTTATAGGGGTATCGTGGGATGGGAAAATAGGAAAGACAGTGAAGGAAATTTTTAGAAGTAAGTGTTCAGTGGAAAAATGTAGTCGAAGTTGTTTCCCACAACCGCTGGGAGTAAGTTGTTCCGCATGTAAATTGAAGGTGGGCGTGGCGCAAAGTGTCGCGAACTATGCTAATCGAACTCCAAAAAGGTAATTTGGACCTCCGGTAAGTTGAAGTAGACGACCTCCTAAACAACGTTTCTATTTTTTCGGGAATTTTCAGAAAGCCGCATTTTGATAACCTGTTTTTTCCGTAATACGTTAAACGATAACACAGATTAGGAAAATATACAGATATAAATCAACAACAATTCTCAATACACTAAAATAGAAATGCACATAGCATTTTTTAAAGTATATTTTACTGCCTATCCTAATTCTCTGCACATAAAAGCCCTATAATCACCGTTTCCGTAGGGCAAAATGCTGGGACTAGGGGGTATATGAAGTTCACTGCTTAAATTGCTGTTGCCCTTGTTGGATAGAGGCGTGGAACAATAAAAAGTAGCATGTTTAACTCCTTAATCAAGGCTGCAACCACAGTCCCCATCTCCTAGAATTTTATTTCAGCAGGTCTTGATTTGGGACAGTAGCTAAACTGTGGGAACGAGGAATGTAACTAAACTGTCAAGGCAATATATAACCCTGGCCATGGCACACATTTTAATTTTTCATGTAATGGTAGTGTTCAGAAGATGAATTGCCGAAAGCATGTGTTTTGAAATGGACTTTTTAAGCATAGCGTGGTCATATCCGCAAGAAATTGGAAAGTAAGTGAGCGAAGGTGACCCCCTTACTTTGCAGTAGTCAGTATTTATTGAGGAGAATAGGCACGGACCTTTGAGAATCCTATTTGCAACGCAAATTTGAGTGCAGTGTACAGATAAACCATGTGGGTTGCGAGAATTCACATGGGATCATACAATATGACAATTGGAGGGCGACGGTTCCAATGGTGAGGTTAAATCCCTCATGGCTCCGACTCATTTTCAAATATAAATCTGGTAAGGTTTCTTTTAAAGCTTCCAGTGATGATAAAATCATAAAAATTGTGGGGAGGGCATTCCAGGGCTTGACCACTCTGATAGCGAAGGAGAACTTGCGCGACTCTAACCTTGCTTGCTGAGCGCATAGTTCAAATGGGTAACCTCGGAGATTGGTTGTGGTAGAAAATTTAAGTCTCCAAACAGGAGGCAATAGTCCAATCTACTCACGATGCGAAGGCCTGTAGGAGATCCCCATGAATTTCGATCGTTTTTGACAAGAGGGAGCAGAGAAAAAGTAACTGCTGAGGATCTGTATCAAAACTCTCCCCGATGCAAAGAAGTAGG
>JAYGXS010000004.1:18504203-18543677 GCA_036362985.1 Ligula intestinalis | reverse complement strand
CACACAAGATACTGTTCCTAACACTCTGGCCTTCCCAAGACTTCTTCTCTACTAAGTAGCCGTGGTCTGAAGATCGTAGTTGCTAGGGTTTAACTTATCGCAAAGGGGTAAAGGTTAAGCCGGTTAAATTCTCACTACTGCGATCTTCCAGGCCCGGTTCCTTAGAAGAAGATAGAAGTCATGGAAGCCAAGGTAGAAGGAGATTGTGTTCTGTACAGAATAAGTAGGAGAAGAATTAACAGAAGGGTTGACTCGGTCTGGGGTGGAGTTCGACCATGAGGAGCGAGAGAGAGCGCCGCAGCCTCGCGTCCGCCGCACACCGGGGCGAAAGGCCGAATGAGTTCCGCCTTGCCAGTTGAATGGGCTTAGTGTGAACTGCGTTTCTGCCAGCGCTGACCACAAATCCGGCGAATACCAGTAATCAGCCGTACACAAAAATCGATTGACTGATTTGACTGCCAATTCACGCTTAGTAGATCAGTCATAACAAGTGGCGAGGCGAGTCCAGTGTGAACCAGTAATCAGCGATGCGCCAAAAATCGATTGACTGGCCACGTTGACAGAGCAGGCAGAATGAGTAATCATGGCAGCGCTGGGAGGAGAGCAGGCTCCTACAGACTTTCTTAACCCCTTGTCCCTTTGGACAAGGCAATACTCCAATCGCACACCACTTGAATTCGATTCACAATCACGTAACACCAGCTGTCACTACCACTCACACTCACACCCACAGACACACACACACTCTCAAGTCTGACTGGAGGAAGTCAACACCAACCCAGACTTTGCCAGTGGCCACTGCTGCCTGCGACAGCAACTCCGGGTTCTGTGCACAAAAAGGCCCTCATTCTGGTGACTTTTGACTTTTACCCTCCATCTGATGATTGTAGGGCTCTAGGTACAACCACGACTTAGATCGCTACGGGTGGAAGCTCACCAGCTTTTTGGCGTCCCACATCAGGTCTTCGAGACTAGACGAATATCAATTCTCCTCTCCAGAGCCATGGTGCAGTTAAACCTGAGGTCCGCGCTAGGTGGTAATGAAACAATTTTCTGCTTTGTTTGTGCGTGTTTGTGTTAACCGCAGCAGCATGGGTCTAGTGCATCAAGACCAGGCGGCTGTGCCAAACGGAGCACAGTTATTGTGCAGTCGGGCGATGGCGCAGTTAGTCATAGCCGAAAGTGCGTTGTGAACGGACGGACGGCCGGTTTACAATTGGGCCTGGACACGATGGCGCCAACCTCTGCAATCTGATAGTGATTTTTTTTCGAAACCTCCAACCCCATACTACCGAAAACGGAACGTTTGTGGTGTAGTTTGCCAACCAGTTCAGTGGTAATTTGGCAGCCGGCTTCGACATAGAGTGAAGAGATAGGTGTCTAAGCCGTAGGTTTGCTCAGAGCATTACAATTATCACGCCCACTTTCGTACAGAGAGAGAAATGGTAGGACCAGTAGGGGTTTTTTATTCTATACAGAACCTCTATGGTGACCACAGGCCCCCCAATGCGCGGCAAGTTCTGGGCCTACGCGCGCGCGTCTGTTCACGTGGGTGTAGATGCGTAAGCGTCATTCGAGAGTGAGTGACTGCCCGCTTGATTCATTGCTTGGCCAATAGTAGTTTTGTGGTACCTGTGATTGGCTTTCACATAGGCAGGCCGAGAACTGCAATCATGTGACGGCTTGCGTGAGTGGCGCCGGAGGTGGACGGCATTACAAAGACACCTACCGAGCGTGGACTTTGTGGCGGAAGTCTCTGTCCACCGTGCAAACATGTAGTGGGCGTTAGGGCCACTGTAGGAACCCGTGATCACTGACGCATCACGCCAAGGCTGCAGCCAACGGTGGCCGCTCAAATGTCTGCCCCCAGACATCACTCTGGAACTAGTCCATCTTGCGGGTAGACGGGCACTCCGGCAGTCAAGATTTCGTCCTAACTAGTCTCCTTTCAGTCTGTACAGAGTACACTCTTCCTATCAATCTGGCCTTCCCATGACCTCTCTCCCATCTCCTAAGAAACCGGGCCTGGTAGATCGCAGATGTTAGGGTTAACCTTATTAGCCTCAACACCGCGCGATAAACATATGTGCTAGTTTTTCCTGAATATACCCCTAGCATCAAGTACTGAAGTGGCGCCGGTTGCGTTGAGTGAAATAATCGTTCGGGCAAACGTTCAGGAGCCAACAGCCATCACAGTACCTGCGCTAGCCTTCGTTTTAACCTCAGACAGTTTTGAGCCACTGAGATGCGCAAGTGGGGTTTAGCAGGCCGGTGGAAAGAGGGTGGGGCCTTACTAGCAGACCACAAGCATCTGGCTAGACAGACGACCTTGAAAACAACCATATGAATGTAGGTCGTGACGCGACGTGAATACAACTTCCAGTTGTTTATGGTTGTCTTTGTGTGTGACGTAGCGGCAGATAGCTTGGCGCGACCTTTGCTTATTTCCGCCACAAAATTTGTGTGTTTTTGTTATATTCTAAATAACACCACAGGAGGTTATGAGAAGCCAACCCCATTTCTGAACCTGTTTTCAGTATGTATCTCGTTAGGGGTTATTCCAGGCAAGAATTAACGCTGTGGGCAGATCCTAACTGTCAGCACGACCTGATGGCAGTGCTTACAGAAGATCATTAGATTAACCTCCAGGCGGCCGACTTGATGTCAGAAAGCGCAATTCAACTGTGATCCGGATCACTTATTTCAGCAGATCTAAACGGGCAGTACAAAACCCGACCGTCATAAAAGCCAGGATTCAACAATTTACTGAAAGATCATTCAGGTATAAAAGTCAATGATGAGACAAAGACGGTAGCATCCACGGAAGTACAGTCGGAAACAGCAGCAACCCGCTGAAGACAGAGGCCGCGGCGTGCACCAGTAGCAGATAATGGGGCGACATTCAGCGACGACTTTCTGTGAAATGAGTAGGCAATCTCGTCTTACGAGAAGGTTGTTGTTGACAAGACGCCGTTAATATCTTCGGATACAGTTGACCCTCGATCGGTAACACATTAAGAGAGTACAGGCCCTAGCAGTATTACGACATGGAAAATGGTGCTCAGTATCCAATAAGACTTAATTCTTCACCTTCTAGCACAAGTCTGGAACCACAAAACGGCCGTGTACGAGGGGACGCATGGGGATTTACATTCCCATCTAGGAATTATAGGGAACCTATCCTCCATCAAACCGCCCAAAGCAACCCAAATGTGGAGAGCCATTGTTTAATCGCGTTTTGGACGATTGTGGGACCTTTTCCCGCATATTGTGGTCGGACTTGATGGAAGTTCTCGGCACGGAGAAGAGCAATTTCCCGTTCGCAACAGCAAACAAAGTCAGCACACATGAAAATCGTGTTTTTATTCATGCCTACTGATTAATTAAACAGTAGCTACAACTGTTACATCAAAATATTATATGTGTGAGCGGATAGAGACGTTACCTGAGCCAGATTTAAGTGCGGAAAACGTTCTGCGAATTCCAACAGAAGCTGAGGCTGTAACCACAAGTGGGAGAGGGGTGCAAGGGTGTAGGAATTGTTTCCAGCAACGGGGTAGGCTACTATCGCGTGACCATTATACACCAACCAGAGGGCGAGGCGTAGGCAGTGACCTTGAGAGTGCATCCCGACGGAAAGGTCGTTTAGCCCGACCGTGGGCGACAGCTCTTTGACGAAACTACAACAAGATCAGTTATTTTTTAAAGTTGATCGGCCGTGAAATAAAGAAACAAATAAGCAAGCAGAAAACAAGCAAGAAAATATGAGTATACAGGGGCTTCAATTGTTCAGAAATATTTTCGTCACGAAGGAATTATTGAAGTATTTATATAGTAGCCTCACATTTCACGAGATGGGTGCGAGCTTCTAACCCTGGGGGCAGTATTGTTCTTTGATGCTGTTGGTATAGGGTATACAAGAGCGGGAGCTAAAAAAAACCTGCAGGTTGATTCAGGACTGCAATCCTTACTCTCGATAAGCTACTGTAAGTTCAGTTATTGAACTGCATAATTATGGCTATGGTTTCGTTCCGGCCTGTGAACCGCCAATGGAGAGAGTCTTAATGGGCAGTTCACTCTCGAATTTTGTTCGGGTTGGCTCGTGCAACTGCAGTGGTGGGCGGTGCACATACAAAGGAAGTAACCGCTTGAAGCAGCAGTATAAACAGTAGTTACAGTAGTAGAAATACGAAAATAGGGCGCCTCGAACATTTCTGGGCACCTACTGTGTGTGAGTTAGGGTAAATTGTGAAGTAGTACCAGCACAAAAAGCTACTGCAGCACCATGTGACATGACAGAACCTGCGATATTAATTAATAACGCCTCGTTAACAATAACATGACCCGGCCTGATTGATAAAGTTGAGAGGGCAAAAACCAAGGAAAGCGCTGATGTGCTAGTATCATCACTATAATTAATGCTACCAGCATCAATAATATTGTCCTATTTTTGATGCACTGACTTAGACTGCCCTGCTATACCTATCGGATACTGTATTGTCGTACTGTAGTAGGCCTAAATGTAATTTATTGACAGCCAATTGTTCGACATAAGGGCATGGTATAACTTGTGCTATTACTATACAAATCACCATTACCTCACACAAACTGGGAGTGCATAATGGGTACAACTCCTTAGAAAGCACACGCAGGCAGTACTTATAGTATACTGTCTACTGGCCTTAGTAAGCATGATTGCTAGAAAATAGCACTTTTAGCATAGGCGCGCACCTATAGCAGCAGTATCTTAGTCCGTACCTAGTAGAAACATACACAGCTCAATGGATGAGTTAAGAGTGCGGAAACCAATGCAAGCGCTGCTGTGCTCAGGACCCCAAGCATGTACTTACTCATTGTTGAGACCAAGGGGATATGAGCCCTAGCCCAACTGATACTACTAAGACTCGGCTACATTAATAGTCAGTAATAGTAGAAACAGTAGTAACCGTATCAGTCTCAGCCTCACTGGGCCTGTTTTCACACCTAATATGGGTGAGTGAGGGTAGATAGTACAGTAGTACCCGCGCAAAGTCTACTGTCACTTAAGACTAAGCTAGGCGGTGTTTTGGCTTGCATTGGATAAAGCAGCCTACGCCGAACCCCGTTTAGTCTTCTAGACTCCGGGAGAAGGTGAAAAGTGCGGAGCCGCTAACTACGTCCTCTATCACTTTAAAGCTAACCTCCGAGACCGTCACCTTCTATACCAACCTGTTGGTGCACTTGGTGGACTTCGTCGAAATCGATGTTCGAACACACACACAGAGTAAGTAAACAACAGAAGCGAGGTAATTGAGAAGAAGCAGATACGATCGCTGGAACAAGAACTTTATTCGCCCGACCTTTCGGATTCCGTCGCGGCTCCATCAGTAGCGACAGTAGCAGAAACGGCTTATTCATCTAAAGGGAGTAGTGGCATTTATAGGGTGCAGTCGCTATGTTACTGCGGACTTATGATAATTAACAGCTGACCCCATCATCAAGGATACTCGTGGGCTAATGGCTTGGTGACCGACGTGCGGGTCGTGAACTTTCATCACCCGTGCTGGATTTAAGCGTGATGTCTGCTTGAGCTTCTTATTTCCTGGCGCAGGCGTTAGAGGACGCAATTGCCTGTGCGCTCCACGAGCGGCGAATTGTTTTGGCGAAAATAAGCCTTAGCAACGAAAATGGGTTGGGGAGGTCAGTACACGTGTTGATAGAAGCTGGTTCTTCAAACCAACAGTTTTTCTGTCGCGGCAAAATCCATCTGTTAATTAAACAATGTGAAGGGGCTGGAGCTGCCAATCTTTGGAATTAAATATAATTTTGAGTTATTTTTAGGTAAACATTGTTTTATTGCCTAAAAGGCGGCATTAATAAATTCCTATTCACCCCCATATTAACACATGTTGAAAGATGAACCATAACAAATGAAATGCTCTTCGTAGTCAGTGAAAAGCCTTAAGGTTTGGATGGCCATTGAAGTCGCTAAAGCAGCCCGGGCAGCAGGTACTAAGGCAACATTTCTTTCATTAACGGTAATCTCACACGGAATGCGAACACTTTCATGCTATGGTATTCCAAGAAAAAGGAGCAAAAACTCTGCGTGATCAAAGCCAAACCTCGCGAGGGAGCGGTTTGCATCGGGCGGCAGAAAGGAGGACAACAGTTTCTCCTTTGGGGTGGTAAGCAGGAGAGTGTGATAGGGACGCATCTTCTCCATGGCCTGCCAGACGGCACGCGGCCTGAGGGCCGGCCAGTTGGGCATGAGGTGGGGTTGCCCAAACGGTAGGATGGCATAAGCCTTGTACGGCAGACAGAAGAAGACCGGGTAGCGACCCTTGATCTGGAAAACAGACATATTATGGGGGGTCAGATTTCACAGGAGCGTAAAATGAAGTGAACTGTACTACTCAGACATTGATAGTAGTTATTATATATTACTCAAAATAGTAATGACGCAACGGTTTGGCTGTGTTGCCCAGAGTACTTCATCGCTTGATGAGATCTTCACTTACCAACCGCACGTGGACGCTCTCCGGGTGTCTTACAAATCAGCTCGGATGAAGTTTATGGCGCACGTTAACGCACATTCCCACTTGTTATGCTTGTTGCAAAAATAGAATGCATGCCAGCTACTGATACAATCATAGGAATCCATTACTAGAATATACTATCCGCTGGCCTTAGTAAGTAGGATTACTAGAATTAGCACTCTTAGCCGTGGCATGTTACCTCTAGCAGCAGTACCCTAACTTAACTTCGTAAAATGCGACAGCCGCAGTTAATTTGCTTTATTAGCTACACATAATTCGAATCTAGTTTACCTTGAAATTTAACTGGCTGTAGCTTCATCACACAGTTTAGACACAAATGTATCTCTTAGTTTAGAGTTGCTTATCTTTGAAAGTGTATACTTGTCCTGAAAGCCTAGTCAAAGCTTTAAGCCTATTGCAGTCTCAGCAACACTGTTGTCCTCGAGAGCACCTAGTTAGAAAGATTGTGTTCTGACCTCTGACAAATGGCAGCGTCAGTGTTAGCACCGGTACTTCTACACTTCTTGTTAATATTGTGGGGATTGAGCCAAGCGTCATTTTTTGACTAATAATCCAGCCAAAATAGTACCAGCAATACCACCACTCAGCCGCACCCTAGTTACTAATTTTCAAAATATAAGTGGCAGTACTAGCCTTGGTTTCCAGAACTCTGGCTTGACGGCCACTGAAGGTGAGTATTTACTCAAAATAGCTTTAACCCACATTCACACTCCGAGCTGGGATCAAGAGGCTATGAGCAGGCGTTTTGTAAAATCCAAGCTACAAATAGATACTGTAGTAGGCCTATCTTTAGGTTCTATGGACGGAAAACTGTACAACATAAGGGCACGGTAGGACTTGTGCCATTATTATTATTATCCAAACATAAATCACTTTATCTCACACAGATTGGGAGTGCATACAGCGTGCTGTCTTCTTAAAAATGGCAGGGGCCGTATTATAGTACAATATTTACTGGCTGTTGTAAGAATGATTACTAGAATTAGGCACGTACCTATAGCAGCAGTATTTTAGAAACGTACCAAGCCCGACAGATAGAGTTGAGAGGGTGGAAACCAAGGCAAGCTCTATTGCTCCCAAACATGTATTGACTCGAAATAGTTGAAACTAAGATTCACACTGTTTGCTGAGATCAAGGGGTAGGAGACCTAGCGTTGGCTAATACAGCGTCGCCTCAGACGCGTCGCCTTCCCGTGGTCCGTGAGCCAAACTGGCCACCGTCTTCCTGCAGCGATTTTAAAGCGCGGTCCACTGGCACTTTTCACGAAACTCAAGCAAACCGAATCAGAACACACCCGTCAACCTACGTCCTTCCTCCTCCCCCCACCATCACCAGCAATGCAGATCTGATCTCAACTTGCTCCTACTGCGGCACACTTCCAAATCACGCATCGGCCTAGACCAGGGGTCGGCAAACTTTTTGAATCCGAGAGTCAAGAAAGCAAATATTTTATAGTATATTTCAGTGAGAGCCATATAATATATTTTAAGATTAAATGCAATTAAATGTGAGTATAAAAAGCCTCTAGATTTATTCTTTCAAATAATGTTCTTATAATACCCATTGTTAATGCGAATCCTGGTGCTCCATGAATTCGCTGATGGCTTTGTAGTCTGATTGGTAGTTGTGTGAGGTTAAGCTTCATGCAAGCGTTGAGGCTTTCATCCGTTAGACGTGATCGTAGGGTGGACTTGCTGATGTGGGAATGACTGTTCACATGCATACGTAGATCAAAACAGGTTCAATACAGCAATACTCACACGTTGTAGTGTGTGGTATGTGACAGGAAGCGTGTTCCAAGTTTGATTATCAGCTGATCTTCGGGTTGAAGTTTTTTTAAAATTTATGGCCAGATGTGTTCGCATGCCAGCTCCGTTTCATGTCGTGTAAATGGACTGTTTGCTTGCGTGTGATAAATGCGTCCGTCTGGAAGACATAAACGCAAGTTACTATAGATGACAAGGCAGGCTGATTTATGCGCATAAGGTAGCCTTGTCTGCCAACATGACCTTAACTTAGCTGAGTTCAAGTCTGGGGCTGTCGTGCTTTATTAGAGAGTCTGTTATTCAGCGGGCATGTCGCGGCCGTTGGGATGCAGGAGAAGCAGGGAAGCAGCTGCTATCGGCTAGACGGAAAGGGAACATTGAAGCTACTGTTTGGTCAAACCTGGGGGGGCGAAACGCCAGAGATTGGTAGAGATAGAATTGATTCTAATACACGTCTCGGCCACGGCACGTCACTGGAGTAACCTCAATCACAAAATCGGAAGTTTCTAATCCCAATTTTATTTGAGAGAGCCAGACGCAATCATCAAAAGAGCTACACTTGGCTCGCGAGTCATAGGTTGCCGACCCCGGACCTAGACGGTACTTGTGAAGCCATCGCACCTGCCTGAGGACCATTATTCGAGTGAAGTGTACCGACTTTGTCTCAAAGGAGACAGTCCGCACTCGCTGCGAAAGTATCAAGGTTACCTCAGGGCATCCAAAAAAGACGACTGAGGTGGTTTGGGCGCGTTCTCTGCCGGCCGCCTCATGAGGGTTTCTATGCTGCCCTCGATCCAGTGCTGCAGCCCTCCTGGAGGTGACGAAGGGAGGGGGTGCAACTCAAGACTAGGTTCGAAACCGTTCGTCAAGATAAGTAAATGAGTACAAGTATCGCACACAGAGAATGGCGAACTGGTGCAATGAAACACACCGGTCAAATTCGCCTAAGTTGTCCAGGCGCATTCAGTCACTAAAAGGGCCTACTCTAATAAAGGGGCCTTCATGCTATTTTCCGGTAACCCATCGCAGATCAAACTTCACAAGCATACATCTCCCCGTCGGTCATACATTTTACGCCAGCCCATGCAACAGCATCGGCGACGAGCACCGAAACGCATTTGAGATCAAAATGCCTTCATTTTCTAACGAAAACCTGGCGTGTCCTATGGGGGAAAGGCCATGTGTGGCGTATATAAACGGGCTGTTTATCTCTGTCAACCACTTCTACCCAAACTCAACATACAGTAGATTTCCTATCTCATGAAATGTCACGCGGAATTCTGAAATGAGTTTTTGATTGAAACCTATTAATTGCGGATGGCTGTAATAGAGACGATCGTACAGCCTAGTCTCAATACATTTTGGACACTTTTTAACGAGCTTCTTTCTGACCGCCAAGAAGAAGTATGTACAATGAAAAATGGCTACTTAAGTAGTATGCCTTTTTGCCACTGATTTTGACTGCCTTTATAAATTCAAATATATTTTATGGAAAACATGCACGAAAAAAGTATTTCTTGTAATTATTTGGTAGAAAATTACGCCTTCTTTAACTTTTATACTTAAAGAAGGAGTATCTTTCGGTTTTAAAAAAGTTTCTAAATTACCGAATAATTTTGAAACTTACTGACTGCTACACTTGAATTCAAAGCTTATATTATGCGCGCTGTTTACCTCCTGTTTAAGGAAAAGTAAGTTTTTGCCTACAGCTTGAGGAAGATCTAACTTAGTTTTCATAAAATGTTACAATAGATATGTAGCATGCTTTATACGGTAAAGGAAGCACTAAAAAATTGACGAATACGATGTTCTATGAAGGAACACCCGAAAATTGTAAAAAGCCCATAATAAGAAACTTTTTAAGGCGTAATTTTCTACCAAACGAGTACAAGAAATAATTTTTTCGTGCATGTTTTCCATAAAATAAATTTGAATTTATAAAGGCACTCAGAATAAATGACAAAAAGGCATACTACTTAAGTAGCCACTTTTCATAGAACATACTTTTACTTAGCGGTCAGTAAGAAGCTCATTCAAAAGCCTGCATCCTGACGTAACCTAAATATATTGAAATGAGGCTGTACGATCGTCATTTTTAAAACCATACGTAAGTAACATGTTTGAATCGAAAACGTATTTCAGAATTCCGGGTGATATTTAACGAGATATGGAATCTACTGTAAGCTAGTTGATCAGCGCAGACAGGTCCCTGGTCCCTACGGCACTTGACAACGCATATTCGTCATCATCAACAATCTAACCGGGATTGAATCTACCAAGGTCCGTAAACAGTCGTGGCTTGGTTGACTGCAAACTGGTGAGATGACTCGGGGCCTCAGGATGTGTAGTCAGGTCACAGTGGTTCCTCCTTACTGAGACTTCTATGGCACCCCCAACAAATGAATCAAGATCCGACTCACCGCCAGTATTGTTTGTGTGAAACTCTGGTCCATTTCATGTGGACCAGTTCGTGTGTGGCACGCATAGACGGGTTGTTTAGTTTTATCAGCCACTGCACCCGATTCCGTCTCCGGCACTGTTGGTTCTGTCTTGACACCGGACTCAGATAGGTTAGGTAAGAAAAAGTGCGGTAAATGCTGCGTAAATCTACTATCAGTATAAATTGATGAACGAACAAGCCCCCGTTTCTGCACCCACCTTGATTTAGGGCGCACAGGGGACATCGTCGATCGTCGTGGCAGTATGATCGTTCGCTTCCGACAAAAAGTTCGGCAGCCCCAAAGTCACAGCTGATAAAACGCAGGCCTCAGTGAAACCCCTACATACGCCGAGACTGTTTTATGAAGCGTGTTTCATTCGCTTGCAACTTTTCGATGTAGTTCGCGGGACAAAAGCCACAATGAATCCTAGATACCACTTCGGTTATCCCATCTTTCCAAGTCCGCCCGCTTCCGATGCGTTTTGAATGAACGCATAGTTTGTGGAAATTAACTAGGCAACACATTTCTGGCATGAAAAGCAGATTCCTCAAGAAGGCATAACTTATATTTTTCTCAAAATGAACCCAACCTGATAATGCTTTAGTTTGCAAATCCTGCACCTCGCTTGCATCCAGCATGAATGCCCTTTTACAAAAACAGAAATGTGCATGCATAGGAGGTAGGGTAAGCCGTACATACCGCGACGTTTACTCGTCCCACGGAAGTCACCGACTCCACAATGTGTTGCAGCTGGGCGCAGAGGGGTGAACGTTTAGCCACGAGGGCAAAGGCCTGCCCGGCCAGATCTTCGGGCCCCCCACCACCTTTTTCGCCCTCTGGCGCCTCGGGGACTGGCGGGGAGTCGGTGGCGGTGACCCCGCCCGCTCCGCGGTCCTCCTCCTTCGCACAGGGAACAACACCACCAGCGCCTCCGCCAGCAGCAGAACCGTTGAGGCCGACAGCGCCAGTACCGCCCCCGCCACCACCGCTGCCGGGACCGCCAATGCCCGAGGTGCTGCCACCGCTTCCGCCACCACCGCCGCTTATTTCTTCAGCCGAAGGGGTGATTCCCGCTTGACTGTCCAGCAGGGCAATAACGCGGTCGCGCTCCGTGCTGAGGTACTGCCAAAAGAGTTCGGCTCGTCGCAGCTGCACACCTGTCTGCAGACAAGAAGAAGAGCGGTGGAGCGGATGAGTTGTTTGAATAACGCGCAGACGCGCACATACAGTAAAGATAATTTAATAATAGAATCGATTGGTTCTAGGTGCCTGTGTGAATGTCAGTCTTGCGGCTGCAGGCGGGTAGTCACACTGTGACAGGACTCACAGTGTGGTTCATGCCAAATTCATGATCGAAATTGGACTTGGAAGTTCGGCATGCATTTGTTTACGTTATTTTGATCTAATGAGTGGATGTGATCCTGAGAAAAGGTATTTTAGTAAGGAGAAATACCTGCTTAGTCCAGTATATTTAAGGGTAATGGACAGAATCTTGGCGGAAATAGAGTTTGCTTAATAGCGACCAACTGTTCTAACAGAGAACTAAACTTTTCATTTATTGGTGTTTTGTTAAAGAAGACAACCCAGAAGGAAGTTTAAAATGTATCGCTTTCAGAACCGCAAAGTCTAGTGTTAAGTTGATGAAAACAAGGTGGGGCCACGATAAAGGAACAGTGTTGTCTTTTTCAGAAATAAGGAATATTTTATTTCTTGCCAATTTCTGAAGTTTTTGTCCCAAAACGCCAGCAGCAAACGTGTTAGCCACATTTTTTTTACCGCATAAACGATTCGAAACGGTAACCAAGACTGCATATATATCGTATCGTGCCAGGGAGGGTAAACAGCAATCTAATTAAATTTAAAGTATGTGAAATGCGTAATTTAGAAACGTAATAGGCAGAAGATAACCAAGTTTTGCAAAATCCTGGTACATACTTGGCCAATCTGCACCAGACAAAGAAACGATAGAACAGACAATTGCGTCAAAGCGACTGAAGTAGCCCTTTCTGGTCTATTAATCGTCATTATCGGACATTAGGTCAAAAACCCCTCAGACTCAAGCACGAGAACTATACAGTAGTCGCCGGTTATTAAGCCCACCTCGGGCCCAGATTAAATTGGGCTTAATGAGCGGCTGGGCCTATTAACCGTGGGCTTAATAACCGGCGACTACTGTAGTCGACAAAAACAGGGAGCGGTCTGACGTGCCGACTAGCCCTACACCATCCTGTCTCTCGCGGGTTAACGATGGAAAATAGGCCAGAAATTGTTATTCTGGGCTCTCTCTCTCTCTCACTCCCTCTTTGTCAGTTTTACTGCTGTGTGTGAGGTTCACACTGTAGAGAGACTAGATGGTGGAAATAGGGGCCTGGTAAAAAGGGAACTCACACGTCGAGCCAATTCTGTGTAGTGGGAGAGCACACACGGTGGGGCCACATCGCTGAAGGCAAAAACAATGGCAAAACTGGTCAGCGTTTGGTCAAGTTTGTGTTGTGAGACGCGGCTGTTGGCCGCTGCCGTCGTCGTAGTTGGAGGGGTGGCATTTGTGTTGCCAGCTGGTCCCCCTGGTGAGGTGTGAGTTGGGCCGTACGCAGAGGTCCGATTGTCTTCCTCCGGCTTCTCCAAAAAGTCCATTATGGAGAGGGGAGAGGAGGCAATGGAAAAGGGGGCAGAACTGGCAGCGAACGGGTTGGCGGCTTGCGGAGACAGGGGAGTGGGAATCTCCTCGCCGTCCACCGGATCCAGGTTATCCAATCCGATAGCGGTTCGGCTGAGGCTGAAAGCCACACCTACGAAGACCTTGTTGGCCATCTACAACACATGCATGCACTGATAAAGCATTTGAATGAGAAAATCCTAGGTCTTGTTTGGTTGAGAGACGGTGTTGAAGGCCAACTGCATCAGAATTAGTTTTCGGTCACCTTGACGTAGACCAACTATTCGAGCGCAACGGGTGTGCAACGAGGTAGGAAGAAAGCAGACTATCCAGCAAGTCTCCCCACTACCGTGTCTTCAGCATGGACGCACAAGCAGTGCGGGCTTTTCAAAATGAGTCGCCATTTTTTCCTCCCTCCATTCGCATGAACATTTTCTTATATATACGTCGGTTGGCCTACTTTGCCACTGATAAACTGATTTTTATCTCTTTGTGTTTATTTGAAATACAATGAGGTCATCAGTGCACGACGCTAGCGCCACTTTGAAAGCAGTCGAATTTGGCCTATATTTGCCGAATTTTTTCAATGACGATTATTCATGATGTCGAGAATTGCAGTCCCTGACGATTACGGATTGCTTTTTAAATTTCCCGGTGTTGTGAGTTTGTGCAGCCAATTGTATTCCCTGCGAGTGGAGGATATTTTTGCTGAAAATGTTGGAATGGTATTCTCAAAATCTCTCTCGTGATCACCGAGCGCAAAAAACACTTTACCAGTCTTGTGAACATCCGACGCAAAGCCTGCAGTCTCCTTTTTTATTTTCAACTTGCAATTGTCCCGGCCTAGTGAATAAATGCCGAAAGCATACACTAAGCGTTTTAACTCATGAAATCTAAGGATTTTTACAAGAAAACCCCCTATTACGCAAGGACAGTTCACGCTGCGCCTACCAAAGCCGTACAGCAGTAAAACAACTAACGTTCTTAAAAATAATGCGTATTGCGGTTTATCAAGTAATATAACGTCTTTTAGAAGTAGCAAAATTTTTAGAAAAGCGGAAAATTCAAAAAAGTGAAAATCGGAGTTACTATGTAAACTTATGTTTTAAATGTAGATAAAGATTTTTTCGTGCAAATAACTGAACGAATAAAGGGGCAAAAGTAGAATTACTTTTGAAAATAATTATTTTGTGAAATTTTTGGATACATTTGCTTGCATATTATTCACAATGTAAAGTACGACTGTTATCAAACAGCCTATTCATTTTCCTATTCGTGCGAACTACAAATGACGAATCAAAAGCCCCCGACGGCTTGACTTACTGTCCCAGTCACCGACAATCCAAAGTCCACTAACTCGGAAAGGTGACGCCACAACAAGGTAAAGTGCCTACGCTAGCAACAATTAAAACAAGTATTAGCAAAAGCTCTAGAGAGGGGCGGAGGTACAGACGAGCAGAGCATTTGAAATCTACAACCTTAGATTCAAGGACTGGTTAAATATTTCAGAAAACAGCACGCCTTCTGTGGTGCTACTCGTCACAACATGCGGGTATATGTAGTGGCCTTTTGCAGCCACTTGAAACCCAAGACCAGCCGCTGACGCATGACGACTTTAGCCTGCCTGCGCGCCCACTGCCTCCTGGGGCTAGGCGCTAACTGTCATTGACCGACGCGCGCATACGCCTTAGCGTGACTGCGCGCTCACGCTAGCCGGTCATCTCAAGGTCGCGCGCCCAGGGTTGTCTAGACATCAGCTCTGTCATTGGCTACTGTAACAAAGCATGCACCGACACTGCGGCGATTTCTGATTCCCACGTCACTCCGAAATTGACGCCCTAGCAGCCGGACTGCGGTCATTCGAGAGTCAAAACTATTTCCATTCTATTTTCCTCTCCTCCTGCATCATAAACTATTCCTAACAATAGGGCCTTCCCAAAACTTCTCCTATATCCTAAGGAACCGGGCCGGAAAGCTTGTAGGTGTTAGAGTAAAGCGTCTTAGGCTTAACTCCTATATATATTTGTCTACAAACATTTGTATTTCAATTATTAGACCGGGAGCAAGAGTCAGCTGGGCCCTGTACATCCAAAATGTCAAGTTATGTTATGTAGTTTGTGCATATGTTTTGAAGAAGAGGTCCCTGGGGGTACTGAATGGAACGATGTATTGCTCATCAAAGTGCCCTGGCTCTGGGTTCTATTTTTCGGTTTTCCCCCTTTTGACGCCTAAAAGATGACGTCAGAATATCAAAAAATTATCTTCTAGGTACATAGGCATTCACTGATCGGTTACGAGACTCACTCGCCTTGTTCTGTCTTGGGGCTCACTCTCGAGCTCCGCCAGCAGCCGCACAACGGCAGGTGAACATGAACAGGGAGACTGGAATAACCATTTCTGGCTTATTAGCCGTCATCAGCCAGCCATAACCTGGCTGATACTACCCTGCCTATACTACGTGTCGCTATTTAGCTGTTGGTGGGGCTCAAGAGTGAGCCCCAAGTCAGAAGGGACGACTAAGTCCCGTAACCAATTGTTGAGTGCTTTTGCAAAAATTTGAACATCGCCTGACCTGAAACCAAAAAAGACCCCAAGCCCTTGGCCCAATGCTTCAGGCGTTGGAATTCTAATCAACAGTTCGCAGGTTTAAGCCTCAGGTGACGCAATACCTGGGAATGAGTATGGTTGGCTGATTATGAAGGAGAAAATCATGATGATGATGATGATGATGATGATGATGATGATGATGAGCCCCATTCCCATCTCCAAGTTAATCAAAAATCCAGCGCGCGCGCGCTACCTGCCTACCTTGACGTAAATTTTATGCTGCATCTGCTGTGTCGAGGGATGTAGGAGGCTGAGAAGGGAGCTGACGGGCATGCCCTCGACGATCATTTCGGCTGTGGAAGCGGTGCAGGTGCAGGCGGGGACGGAACCGCGGCCCATTGAAGCGGACAAATCGGGTGCCGAGCCCTCGGCGGCAGAACAGACGGCAGCGAGTTGGGAAGGCGAACCGACCACGGTGCTGGAGGCAGAGGTGGTCAGGTGGGCGAGCGGGCCGCCGCCGCCGCCAGTAATCGCCGCGGCCAGGACAGAATGCGAGTGCGGGTGACCAGAGGGCGGTGCGGAGGTGGGAGCCGGCAAAAAGGACATGGCCTCCGAAGTGGGTGTAGGCAGGTTGAATTTTCCCTTATGGAGCATCGCCTGCGAGAAGGATAGACAGGCGTGTTGTTAAAGCTAGCGGACGTTGTTAGGGTGATGAGCTCGGCAAAAGTACCTTAGTTGGGCCCACTCATGTACCCCTAGTCCCGGCATTTTTTCCTGTGAAAACGGTGATAATAGAGTTTGGGGGTGGGGAAATAGGACAGGCAGAGAAGGAAATTTTTAGAAGTGTATAAAGAAAAAAATTTAGTCAAATTTGCTTCCCACGGTCGCTGGGAGTAAGTTGTTCCGTATGTAAATTGAAGGCGTGCGCGGCGCTTCGCGCCGCGGACTATACTAATCTAAATCCGGAACGGTAAGTTGGAACTCAGGCAAGTTGAAGTAGACGACCTCCTAACCACCATTTCTCTTTCAGGAATTTCAAGAAACCGGCAATTTCACAATCTGATTTTTCCTCTATACGTTAAACGATAATAGAGATTAGGAAAATCTACAGATATAAATCAACAACACTTCTAAATACAGTAAAATAAAAACGCATTTCGCATTTATTAAAGTATATTTCACTGCGTGTCCTAATTTTCCACCCATAAACCCTATAACCGCCGTCTTCGAAAGAAAACATGCAGGGAGTAGGGAATAATGAGTGGGCCTACACAAGCTACCGTTGCAATAAGCCCAATTAATAATATTTTTAATTCGTCTCCACTCTCCCTGACAATAAGAGCAGTATCGCCGTGACTGTTATTGTTTCATCTTATAACGCAATGTTGGGTTGGAAGTAGTTTAAGTAGCCTCCCTCCTTGTTGGAGGGTTTGATGATTTTGACGATATCGATGCCGTGGTCTGAAGGAATGTACACTATTTAGGATGACTGAAAGACAACTGACATTTTCAAGCGGCCGTAGTATTGAAAACTACCTTACGTTAACTGCGAGGTGGACAGAAGTAATGTGCCCAAAGTACACATGTGAATAACAATCAAATACCAAACACTGATTTATTTAAATAATTATTCCTATTATTTTTTACTTTTTTATATTTTTTCTTTCGCCTTACACCACCCGTCCCGTATTACACAAACGTGGGGTTTTCCGTTATTGTGGCGTTAATGACAAAGAATCGTTACCGTTACCTTCAACAGCGGAGGCAGTCTTTTTTGTTTGACAGCAGTAATCTATACAGTGCACGCCAGAATTCGTGAAACATGCCGATATATGCGAAAGATTGATACTCTTTTGCTAATCTGCATTGACTCAGGTTGTTATACTGATTATCGTGCAGCCTATTTAGAAGTTATTTCAGTCCTGATAGGATGCGGACCTTTTAACAAATTTCGTTCTGACCGCTAACCAAACGCATGTGCTGTAAAAGTAACTATTTAAATCGAATGCGTTTTTATGATGGATTTTGACTGCCTTTATAAATTCCAATACATTTTATCGAAAACATGCACAAAAAAATCATTTCTTGCACTCTTTTGGTAGAAAATTACGCCTTCTTTAAATTTTATACTCATAGAAAGGGTATCTTTTGGTTTGCAAAAAGTTTATAAATTGCTGAATAATTTTGAAACCTATTGACTGCTACACTCGAATTCAAGGTTTACAGACTGCGCACTGTCTACATCCTGCTTAAGGAAAAATAAGTTTTCACCTACAGTTTGAGGAAAAAGTCACATAGTTCTCATAAAATGTCGCAATAGGTGTGGAACATGCTTTATACAGTATAGGCGACATTAATAAATTGACGGATACGATGTATTATGAAGGAACACCTCACAATCGTAAAAAAGCTCAGAATTAGAAACTTTTTCAGACCGAAAGATACCCTTTCTTTAAGTATAAAATTTAAAGAAGACGTTATTTACACCCAAACAAGTACAAGAAAGAATTTTTTCCTGAATGTTTCCCATAAAATCGATTTGAATTTATAAATGCAGTCAAAACCAATGATAAATATGCATACTATCTACTTAGTTCCTTTTTACAGCATATACTTTTTGTTAGCGGTCAGAAATAAGATCCTTAAAAATTCCGCATCCTATCAGGACTGAAATAACTTCAGAATAGACTAAACGGTAATCAGTATCACAACCTGAAGCAATGTCGCTTAGCGAAAGAGTATCAATCTTTCGCATATGTCGGCATGTTGCACGAATTCTGGTGCGTAGTGTACGTATTTACTGCATAGCACGTGCTGGCCGATTCGCATATTCGGATAAGTAGCGCGGTCTTCAGATCTTAAAAGTTGGGCCTTTATATCGGCATGTTGTTATAACCTTTGGTGGGCCTGCGTCGACACTTGTTATATCTCCCAGTCACGTGCTAGGAACGGATGGCAGACAGAATAGCAGGTAATAGTTAATTGTAACTGTTTCTGCTTGTATATGAACTCTGTCTTCTGTATGTCCATCAGTGTCTTGTCTTCTGTCGTCGGTCTGGTCTCGGCAGCAGAGTCCCGTGTCCCCAGCAGCAGAGTATTCTGTCGTCGTTCTCGTCTCAACCAACAGCAGGTCTCTCGTCTAGGGCAGCAGAATGCCCTTCTGCTCGCAACCACGCTATTTAAGGGCCAGTAGTCTTTGTGCCCTATTTGCCCTCCCCCAGTGGCACATGCAACCAGCCATCCTGCGGCGAACTCATTGTGACAGCCCAGGGCGTGCGCAGAACTCCTTTGCATCTTCGCGTGGTGTCCTCAGCATGACCCATCGCGCCACTGTGACGCACGCATGTGCATGCGTCCTTTCGTGGCCCCTTGTTATATGTGACCTCAAGAGACAGCTGGCAGCTGTCCTTGTGTCCTCGCGTGGTGTCGACCCTTGAAGGTCGCTTGTCTTGGCCCATTCTGCCTTCGCCCTCTGACCTGTCGCCCCTTTGTTCTCTTGCCCTCAGGTCATCCAAAGTGACGACTCGCGTGCTGGGCCGTCCTAACAATGTAAATCCTTTATTGCAGTAACGATTTACCGGTAGCTACACTAGTAGGACACTGAAATGGAAGTTGACTTCAGTGATATTAGTTTGCTTCAGGGCAGACGCTTTCTGGCTATCAGATTTTTTAACAGTCCATGGCTTGTATCTTCAAAACATAATTCTACGCAGATTAGGCTTTGTCACACTGTTTTATTGATTACCTGATTTCCCGAAGAGTTAACGGTGTGCTTTTGCTTAGCTCGGTGTCGTTTTATGCATCTATGCCAAACATGAACAGCATATTATAGCGAGAATCAAGCCTGAAAAGGTGCAGTTCATGAAATGTGAGGTTTAACGACGTCTAAAAATAGACTTTAGGCGGTTCACGGTTTCGATAATAAAGGTACAGTTAAATGCACTCTCACTAAGTCTTATCGCAGTTTTTTCCGGGTCTGAGTGGCTTGCTCCCTGGTCACTGTGCTTGGTGGCACACGAGTGGGTTGAGGAATGAACACGAAGTTACGACCGCCTTAGTCGTCAAGCTGGCATAGCTCGACAACTGTGTTGGCTATTTGGATGAAGAAACGCTTATCTAGAAGATCACGTGTAATGGGTGTAGTATGGGAAGGTCGGCCCCTAACATATGCGTGCACAGCTGCCGGTGGCGGGAGCGTGCTATTTGACTCATGAGGTAGAATGTGATGATTAAGAAGAAGAAGAAGAAGAAGAAGAAGAAGAAGAAGAAAGGGAACGCAAATTTGAATTTAGAAAACGGACCGATAGGGGGTGTTTGCACGAATTGCAAACCAAATGTACACACGGACTCACTTCATGTCACTGTCGATACAAGTGCAATGATCTTCTCCCGTCATATAAGGTACTGGAACTTAGCCTGGGCAAAGTCAAGCAAGAAGCACGAAATAGAAGACTGTTTCCAACGCCAATGTCGGTGAGCTGGATGGCCGACCAATCATCACGGCAGCAGCAGGCACAGGTGATGAAGTCCCACCAACTAGCGACTCGAATTCCCGCCATCAAGTGCAACCATGTTCGATGAGAAGATAATCCAGAAGTAGAAGATGCGATCACTGGAACAAGAAGTTTATTTGCCTGGCGATTCAGATTCTGTCGAGAACCCTTCATCAGAGGCAACCGTAGAATATGATGCATGCAAAAATTAGGGGGCATCCGTTGAATTTCGTGGGTATGTGGAAGCATTACGACTGCCAGCAGGCAGCGAGCCACGCTCACGGCAGTCCATCGATCCGCCTACACGCGGCGAACGCCAACTGGCAATTAATCAATCAATCAATAATTTAAAACTTAAATTTCCGGCCAGGCTTAGATTCTGGCAAGCCAGCCGTTGAGTCACAAGCCAATCGTGTCGCTACTCGCGCCAGGGGAGTATCCGATTGGTCCGATGAACATCGCCGTACACGTGTTTGTTTACCTTAAATACGTTGTACTAAGTGCGCAAAAAAACTTCTGCTTTGTGCTCTTCTTGTCGTTTTCTTCCTTGGGGACTCACACGGCGTAATTAGGCGGCGGCTTTGGCTATATTTACAACACCGAGTGCAACCATTCTCGGTGAAGGCGGAATCTAGAAGTAGGAGATGTGATCGCTGGAACAAGAAATTTATTCTCCTGACGTTTTGGATTCTATCGAGGAACTTTCATCAGAGATAACCATAGAATATTGTGAGACATACACAAATGAGGGGAAATCCGTTGAATTTGGTGAGTATGTGAAAGCATTACGACTTTATTCTATAAATAATGCAGCCTCTTGTATATTACTTATCCGTACCTGATGTCCTATCTCATGCGGTAGTTTGAGTATGAACCCGAAATGTCAGACGGATAAAGCTCTTTGTCCAGCGACCGCGACCACGCCTTATTTTATCATCAGCGGACGTTACTACGCACAGCATCAAAAATGGGCATTAAACAGCATTTTCGATCAAGCAAGCAAGACAGGTAGACAGGACAGAAGCTTACATGTGCCGGGGGCTGTAGATGCGACGAGGCGGGGGAAGTTTCGGGGACCTGTTTCCTGTAAACAGAAATCAAGGAAAAAGAAGTCTTGAAAGAGTTCGCGCTTAGCAGAAACGAAGGTAGTTATCTCTTCTAGAAAGAGCTGTCTCACTCACATTGTTTGTAGACTTGGATTTCCATGTGTACCGCTAACCTACCTTAAAAGGAAGGAAAGAGCCTATGCGCATAAGCGCCCCTTCTTTGGACAATTGCACGGTACTCAAAGGCAACAGAAGGCTGGTCAGAGTAAGACAACACAGCGTATAAAGGAAACCGACTTACGAGCGCTGAGCGGCGCCCATGGTTTCATTGTTGGCCGTTGACCTGGTCTGCTCCCGTTCCCCGGTCTTTTGGCCGTTGCCGAGGTGACTGGTGGCAAGTGGATGCCAAAAGAGGAGACGATCGCCACCCGCACCGGAGGAGATAAGGAGGATGCTGCGTGGATCGATTTCTGTCTCGTTCCAGAAGACAATGCTCGAGTTTAGGGATGTCATGGCGGCTACGGCGTGCCGGCTGGAAGGCGACAATTAACACTAAAAAAGGGCGAGGGGGTAGCTGTGAGACCACGGCCTGATTCAGATGATTTAGAATTCGCGCAGAGACTTGTCAATACCGCTGAACACTGTCTTGATCAGGTAATAAATCTCATGTCGAGTCATTTAACATCGGCCAGGGGCTCATGCACAAATATAAAACGTGCTATGTCGTGAAATGTCGACTAAATTGTGAAATTTGTTTTCCATCTGAAAAAAGCGTAGTATTTATTGTCGTGCATCGTACTCCCAAGATAAATCAGTTGCACCAGGGATACCAGCTTCCGAATAAGCCTCTTTCCGACCTTCTGCAACGACTGCACTCTGTAAAAAATGTTTACTCAGGTAGTATGACATTTTCCCATCAATTCTCTGTGTTTTAATAAATGCATATGTATTTTTCGGAAAACATTTACGGAAATATTCGTTCTTGTACTTATTTGGTGACAAATTACGCATTCGTAAGTTTTACAAGAAGGAGGATTTCTCGGTTTTAAAAAAATATTCGAATTATGAGATGTGTTAAAACCGCGGAACTTTCATTCATAATACATACTATGTACATTTATTAATGTTATTAACAAAGTATACAACATGGTCAACATACATTACAAAATGCTAAAAGCACTATGTGACGATTTCCTCATGTGTACAGGAGCTTGCGATGCTCCTTAGAATAAATGTACAGCATGCAATTTGGGAAGCTCAAATACAAGTGTAACAGCAGGTCGGGCATAACGTTATTCAACAATTTCAAAAATTGTGAAACTGAAAGACACCGTCTTTTCATGCATAAAATTTGAAAAAAATATTTAAGCTGGTTCCAAAGGATTGGAAAAAATAATGTGTTTCTGTATGTTTTCTATAAAATATAATTGAATATAAGGGACATTAAAAATCAATAATAAACAACGCGTACTACTTAAGTTGTCATTTCTGACGGCATATCATTTTTACAGGCAATCAGCAAGACTCTCGTTTGATAACCAGCATCTTGGCGTGTATGACTTAGATCAGGAGTAGGCTGCACGATCATCAATACTTTAGACCTACCCAAGTAACGATCTTCTAATCTAAAACAGGTTTCAGAATTTTAATGAACATTTCATGAGATAGCACATTTACTGTATCAGCTAGCCTACAGCTGACAGTTCTCTGATGCACATTACGGGACTCAATCGTCCCATCCTATCTTCGGGCTCACTTATGAACCCTGTTAGCGGCCGCATAGTGGCTAGTACTATAAGGAGATAGCTTTGTTGACAAAGACAATATAATGGTCATTTCTGGCTTCTTAGCCGTCATCAGCCACCTATACCCAACCTCAGGTGTTGCACCACCGGAGACTCGAGCTCAAGAATTGTCGATTACAAGTCTAAAGCTCAAACCGTTAAGCCGCGCGTTCGTAATCTCGCTAATGTAGATCGGGATATATTCACAGTGGTGATAGAGATAGGAGTCCAGATCAGTCATCTGGTGTATGTGTATGCACTCAATACCTAGGTCTCAATAGGCCTGCACTGCCACGAATACAAACGTCAATGTAGACGAATTTAGCCTACCCAACCTCCCTCTAGGCTAGTGCGTTGTGCATCTACCCAGCCAGATTGTGGGATAAAACCCTGGTGTGCTACTTTTCTTTGAAAATGAGGGCCCCAGTCCCATGTTTATCGGGTCTCGGGTTAACGTATTGCTTCACGATTATGATTAAAAAGCTAGAAGTGACCGCTGCACCCCTTGCTTTTGTCTTTACGTCTCCTTTATGAACGTTTGTGTTGTAATAACGAGTATGATGCCTTTTTCTACCAGAATACTTTGATAAATCTGTTAAAGTAAGTTCCACACTTTCCGAGCTGTACACCGGCTATGAGCAAGGATGCGACGGTGTGGCCTTTTAAGAGTTCTATGTTATGGTCGTCTCCGAGAACCTAACAAAAACTAGTCCTGTTTTAGAGGGCTATTGGGTGTCGGACAGAATTTGTCGAGTGCAAACAGAACAATTTTGGACAGGCCTAAATACCGCATATGCCCATTAGGACACTCACCCACTCGCTCCTCATTTTTCCCGACTACCTAATCAGAAAATCAAGACAGAACGCATGGACGGTGGGTTGCGCGTGATCTACGTTCTAGAGAACTTGCGCAGCAAATACCGCATTCTCCCAGCCCCCACCCCTCCCCCGAACCAGTTATTGAGAAAATTTCAAGAAAACCGAAGGTGGGGTCGGGTGTAGTAAATTCCCAACTTAAACAGTCTGACTACGCGTACCGTACACAACCCGGCTCCCACAAAACCCGCCAGGACCTCGCCGTAGTAAAACAGAACTAAAAAAATGCAATCCCACTCAAATTCATAAATCCAATGGGGTTGATCGAGTTGCATGCAAGCCAAAGAAATTGTGCTGATGTGGGACTAATTTCAAAACGGACAATGATGAAAAACTGGCACGCCATGGTCTGAAGTGGTATGCATGATGAAAGGGAAAGGCTCCTGCCAGTAGACTGACCGGAAGCAACAGCTATGATAGTAATTCGAATAGAGACGCAGCCCACAGCACGCTCTTCTTAAGAGGTTACAAGAAAGTTTTGCAACTAAGAATGAGAAGAAACAATTGTGGTTCAATCGTGAGCATGTGATCCAACAGCTAGTGAAGGCTCTTTACACTTAATCGGCCCAGACTCAGCAGATCTGCAACGGCACGCAGAAAATAAAATTACGGAAGTTTCCTACTCTCTTTCACCTCTTCTGACCGAAATCACGGTGAGGTGAACATAACTGACTGTAGACGGTGAGACCACGGACTCAAAGAGCCTATTTTGTGTCTTTTCGACCTCTACCATCAGCAGTTACTATACCTGATGAAAGGAAAACGCATAAGCACTAGTGACATTGTGCAAGCAAGTGCACACACAGGTCGGAAGGCGGCAAATTAAGGTAATCAGAGACAGCGCGGGCATCAGGAAACATCTCAGCAACGATTGTGAGATAGGAAATCAGAAGACTAAGACTACGACACGGACTGAGTTTTATTTATTTCGTGCCAGTTACAAAAGACAACGTGATCAAGCAAAATGGTGGACCGTTAAGTTATTTAGAGGGGCAGTGAGCTTGGAGCCGCCGCAAGTTGGGGCGTTTAGGACTGGAGATGGAGAGGGACTGGAGACTGTGATGCGAATGTGGATTACAGGTTTGGTCGTGCGTTTTTCACGTTCGACAACCTCACCCTCCTCGTTGACACGGATTAGCTATAGCAGAGAAAGAGATTGAGAAAAGGTCAGTTAAGACAGAAAGTGACGACTGATTACATGTGGAAAAACGTTAATAGATATCAACAACGAATAAAATTTGAAAAATGTGTAAAAACCCAAGTCCTATGCCAAAGGATACTGGCCACTAAAATCAGATTTGGTCGGGTAAAGCAAAACGAATTTGGCGTCAGGTTATTTTAAATTATTCGTCGTAGCGCACGCTTGATACAGCCATGGACGAAGAACTTGACTGATGAAATGGCCGTCCTTGCAAATTCAACAACACACAAGTCTAACTATTTCGCAGTTGATCGTTTATCTGGAAGTATGTCGTTGCAGCGGAGGTTATCCTCAACATATCTATCAAAATTGTGTACGTGTGTGAGAGATATATGCGTGCCCCCAAAAGTGGGCCACGTGGTAGGTGCAGCGGACCAACACGGGGGCTATATTAAGGCACGGTAAGCATTTTTCTGAATGTGCTGCCATAAAAAACGCAGTACATAGGGACTGGTGGTCCACGTAGGTGAAAGCGCGCAGCGCCAGTCACCCACAATAGATCCCGGCTCTGATCTTCTTGACTTTGTCTTGATACTGGACAGAGGTGGGTGAGGGAGACGATAGTGCGGTAGGTGCCGCGCACGTCTACTGTAACGCGCGGCACCATGCCATGGACCTCGCCGAATATGACATTCAAACTGTCGTATAGAACATATAGACAGATTTCAAGCGACACCAGCGAGTATTTAAAGCCAATGACATAAAGGAGATCCATCAATTATGATTTGGATGGCGAATCTCACCCAACCTTGAGTTCAGTTCAGTTTTATTAAGGGTAGGATAGGCGAAGGCCTTTCAGCTTCCTGTTTGGTAACAAAGTAGCTAGGAGGTGTATCGACACAGAAAAAAATCAAAAAGACGCCATCTACATAATTGCAAACGAAGAGCAAGCAGCCGTTAGGTAGCCGAGACGAATAAACATGCACAACTACTCGCGCATTATGAGTAGTATAATTACACGTGATTGGTTCGAGTGCATAAATTGGCGTTTAGCTGGGGAATGCGAAGCTTTGTATATGTCCAGATTGCTCTTAAATAAGTTCGCACGGGTGGAGAGAACAACATCTTCGGGCAGATCGTGCCAAACTACAACCACTCTGTTACGAAAGAAACACTTGCGTTCATCGACCCTTGCATTGTGTGGGCAATGTTTTAGGGGATGACCGCGCAAAACGGGTATGATCACTTGAGTGAAAAAATTATTGGGAACAAAGCAACAGTCCAAGGCATTTATAACTTAACCAGCAACCTCTCAAGAACGGTATGATTCCTGTTAAAACTACCGCCTTCATGCGAGGGATTCATCCCCAATGCGAACAGTGTGGAATAGTAGAGTTTGAGGCAAGGCATTATATGGACACCATACGTATCTCCTTGGAGTTTATAGAAGCTTGGTCGCCAAGATCTGCAAAGAGTTCCTACTTGTGTGCTTCTGCGTTGAGACTATATGGGCTTCGTCTCAAGACTTACATGCGTAAATGGCGGGATCTAAAATGGTGAAGTTCAGTGCACTCACGTAGTCCCCCGAATTCGCCAAAAAAACGTCAAAGGCTGTATCACTCGTTGCGATACCTTTTTCTTGCCCTTTTTACTAATCGGTTGTGCCCTTTACATAGAAAAAGACTATTTCATCACTTAAGTACCCCTGGCTCGATGGAATAATGGGCAGAGTGCTCAACAGGTGTCCTTACAATATAGTATTAAGGTCACACACGTATGAGAAGTTCCAAAGCAATCAGTAGGGACACTCTTCCAATTAAAGGAACAAGTATGTTTTGCATATGGGAAAATGGGAACCAAAATGACATACTTCTTCGGCGAGATCCAAATTTTCAGTAAAGGTGAACAGTTTTAACTGGTCAGGAAAGAACTTGGTGGACAGGTTATGAACCACTTCTATCGCCCGATCAATGGCTCCTATACCAACACCGTGAATCCACAGAAGCAGTGCCTCGGTTTCAGACTGCATGTCAGTTTTACAACTGACCTCTGCGAGCATTCGATCAATCACCGTCTTGCACGTATATACTTGCTCCTAAAATATGTTGCAAAAAATAATGTGGAATAAAAAGAAAACAGATAAACAAAGATTAGAGGAGGTTGAACCTTATACATTTAATACTTTTAACCCTAATTCATGCCGATAATAAGCTGAGTTGATGGCAAGTATTGATTACACTTGTGATGCTACATAGAAAATGTTACATAGCTGATGAATTTTGCCACTACCGAAAATCTGACCCTAATGAATGCATCTGATATCCCAGGAATAAGTTCCAATAGCTTCTTTTTTTCACTGACTGCCATCATTAACTGCAATAAGCAAGCGAAATCACTAGACACATAGAGATCAAGGAAGTTAGACAAGCGTTACAAGTCAAGTCAAGTCAAGTCAAATTTATTAAAGGGAATATAGGCAAACGCCTTTGAACTCCCTCTTGGTACATAGGATTTAAGAAATGCATCGGCAAAGCCGAACATTCTAAAGAAGTCGTTGACACAATTTCAAACGACTACTCGCTTGTTTCAAGTAATAAACTCACACGCAGTTTACACGAGCCAGCAGTGTAACTGAGGAAGAATAGCAGACAGTGAAAAAACTCCTAAGGCTGGCTCATAATTCAAAATGGAATGTCATTTTTGGTTTTTAGGAGAAAAACTGTCGCAGAAAATTTCTTAACTTCCTCACATCGTCAGTACGGCTGTACATATTCCTTAAAGGCTGATAGCGAGGAAAAGATACTATAAGAAAAAGACTTACCATGACCCTCAATTTTGAAGATATAAAAATATTATTTTTATCACGTTGTATGGGTTGCTTGACACTACACACGACTCCCTCAATTTTAAGCAGTTCAGAAATTTCAAGTGGAGTGGATGGAGACATGAGGTTTTACAAAACTCCCGCAGGGATGTTAAAGGAGAGGCGATCACCAAGTTCTCCCCAGGAAAGACGATAAGACTGATACACCAAATTCCAGGCCAGAAGTCCGGAAAACCACAGGATTACTCCGACAAGGCTCAGAGAGACAACTAGAGTGAGAGTTGGCAGATAAAATGACACATAAAGTCAGCACTTACACAAACGAAATTGTTTCTTTTCAAGTGTGCTCTCGCTCAGAAAGGCGTCACGGAAAAACCAAATCGAATTGACCAGCCAGAAGAGAGGAAGAAAAGCTAGTCCCACTACAAAAAGAAAGAAAAAATAATAATACAATTCAACAGGAAAATATGGGAAGTGTATTTTATGGCACATCCAATGTTAACAGAATGACGTAATGTAGATAACTTACAGACATGTCTGTCATAAATTAGAGCACTAGGCGCGAATTCGACAGGTCCGTGGTTTTAACAGAATTGGTGTCACGCGTCTTCTCGCTGCGCGAGTTTGCCACTCACTATAATTTGTCTTAGAAGCTGCATCATGTAAAATTTTTAAAATGTTCATCGATAGCCAACGCTGATCACCTGGAACTGAAGTTTTTGTTATCCGCGAGGTATAGATAAGAGTGCTTGGGAAGAGGGTAGATTACTACGTCAAAGTGAAAACAGGAGTAACTCAAACAAAACTGTAAGAATAATTCAGTAGTATGGACGTTATGCTACATCTAAGTTGCCTAAGTAGGACGCGTGTAGACATACAAAAAATGAGGCACGCAGTCCGACGTCATAAACAGATTTACAACTATACAATCCGGACTCGTCTCTGTTTTGTGGAGGGAAAGAAACATGGCAATGTCCAGATTTCATTAAAAAGGCTCGGCGTACTTCGCATACGAGTACGATATAACTTTTCGACAGGAAAGGAGTTGAAAGTTTGGAGAGGAGAGGGTTAGCTGTCATACCTAACATTTACCTAGCCGGTGTCATTACAAATAATGGGTGTAAAAAGTCTCTAGAGAAAACTGGAAAAGAAACACGCCAGCTCTCGTATCCGAGGAATCAATATCTGAGGTTCATTAATAGCAATATTACCAGAAGGCAGAGAGTTGGCATCTAGCACGTCTTCATTTGTAAAAAAAACAGTGGCAGTAACAGCCCAATGGAATTATGACCATGAATTATCTTCTAAGTATGTTTTGTCGGAAAGGACGGCCAAAAGTAAATAAACGTGTGCAATCTTAGAAGGGCACTTTCCGCAGGCTTGACATTCTAGACAATCCACGGCTACGAGTCTTTAGACTATCTGAGTGCCATGTCGGATTGTAGCCTGTAAAAAGTATACGCTTGTAGTTGTACACATAACTTACGTTTATGGATGCTGCAAATGAATAGCGAACGAATACACATTATGGTAAAACATTAGAGGGTACGCACACATCAAGGACGCCCAATATGCTCTGAATAGTAGCTCGCACATAAACTAGGCAAGCAGTCTCATCCAAGGCTACTATTCATTAGTGCCAGTTGACTGGGAGTTTGAATACAAATTGCAATGTCGGCTAACTGCGCATAGACGCCGACAGTGCTGTCGGTTGTAATCGTATTTAACATGGATTGCTCATGGCAGCTGCACATACATTTAAATAGCTCCATCCCTTCCAAATTCTCAAGCTATCGGGATTACTATCGTAGACTGATGTGCTCAAATGTGCTCACATCAGAGAGGTCATCTAATATTAGCGCTTACTAGTAAGCGCTGCGGACTTTTGCGCTCACTCATGCATTTAACATGAGTGAACTGCATGTGCGATAAACTAACGGTCAAGTGACCGACTGAAAATGGAATTCAGGGAGTAAAAAGAGAATATGGTTATAGCAACTAATAAACTTGCCGTAGAAGTAGATCCTACAGATTCTCAACCGACCACCTTGGGCGGTATTTTCCATAAAGCCTATTGGTCTTCCTTAAGTTTAACTTTGGCGCTTCCCGGTGTGGTTAATACAAATCTTATCAAGATTTGATGTTTCTCAGTTAAAATTAATTAAAAATTTATGGAATAAAAAAATTGCTATAACATGCACGTATTTTAAAAATATCGATATCGGTTTTGTGAATTTGTTATCATTCGGCTTATTACGGAAAGTGATGACTAAATGATCGAACAGGGGGAAGGTTAGTACATATCGAGCTGAATAAGGGGGTTTGGTTTTTCCGAAAGTTTTATATGGCATGCTAATGGTGTTGTGCCCTTCCTTTCTTTCAGAGACCCAACTGCGCCTTGACAATGACTTCCTCCTTACGTCGTTCATCCACACGTAGACAGAACTTATCATTGTTGCAGTTACATCAGCATGACGTAGATGGCAATCATTTTTGTCTGTTGCAGTACCTTTTTCTTTGAAAACTGGTACTGATACCTCGCCTTTTTATTCTGCGGAAACATTGGAGTCAAAAATGATAGATGTTCCTTTAATGATAGACGTATAAGTTGTGTGTCGCCCCCTTGAGCAGTAGTTGTTTCCAGATACCCACTTTTATGTTTAGATTTTTGTGGAGATATGGGTTATGGCGATTTTTCACTGATTTTTGCAGTCATTGAGCCACTTCATCATCTATATTGACATTTTTGGCAATGGTGCTGCTTATTTAGGTAAATCGTTCCAACACTACTAGTCGGATGCCGTTCAAGTTGATCATGGGTATAGTCTGTTTCTTTGTGGGTGGATTGCCGTTTGTTTATTGGCAATGGTTTGGCTCACGTTAGCACAGCTGAAAGTTAAGTTTTCCGTTTCAGAAAGTGGCATTCGCGGAGAGTGGTTGTTAAAGTCATCGTAGGAGATTTCACTTGCTCGATGTTGAGGATGATATATAATTTGCTCCTTATTAGGGGAAATAGACATATGTAAGCTTGCCGTGAAACATATGAATGAAAAGAGTGGAGCTATAATAGACTGGCCACTTCACTTCATTGATTACTATGAATGCGTCTTTGGTATTCGAACTTTCAGGTATGAATACTATCATTCCGTCGTGGAGTTGGGACCGTACGTGCGAGACCTTCTCGAAGCAGTCAAAATTCTTCATTGTTTTTCAGAACCTATCGCGATTTACCGTAAGCCATCTATTTTTCTGGATTACAAGGTAATTTCAATCTGCGTCCGTATCTTATAACACCTTTGTTGTGGTTAACGGGCGGCGAAGGTAAGATTGGTTGTGCTAGTGTTTTGGCAGTAGCCATAGCGTTTCTTAAGGATATGATCATGTTACAGGTGACCGTTACGAGGATTAACAGTGATTCTAGTTAAGATGTTCCTGACCACCTTTAACAGCAAGATCCTTCTGTGATTATCATAGAAGTTCCCTGTCCTCTTTATGGTTTTAGAGCTTGGCAATCTTCACGTCCTCGAAAATCCGTAGCACTTGTTCTTTTCGTCGCATCTTTTGGAATATAATTGTAAATTTGTGCAGCAGCCCTCGGGTACCACGCTTTAAGCCTTTGACCGTTTTCCCCGCAGATCCCAGTGCATTCCCTTGTGAAGAGCTGCTGGACAGGTCTACTTGTTACTGACACGGGAGGTGAAAGTTCCAGGCTAGTTTTTTTTACTATCTGGAGGGCTCGTCAATGGCATCTTTGATGACTGCGGATGGCCGTAGAAAGACGGTTCTGAAGAGTTCGGCTTACTAACTTGGAGTTTGCAATTTATCTACAGGAAGTATTGCGCCGTCAGAGCTACTTAGCAACGTAGTTCCTTAGGTGAGTATTGTACACAAATATATTTTTGTCTGGAGCTTACAGATATTTGCTGTGGTGTGCCAGTTGATTGGACAAATAAAGACAGTAAGAATATGTATTTAATAGAACGGTTGTAACTTAGCCACGGGTCACTTGCCTTCTGGTATCCTGGAGGCTGCATTCAGCCTAGTTTTGATGAAGACGAAACGGTGATCTATGCAGCTCTTAGAATAGCGGATTGCCGTGATCACCAGCACCGTCCGTCGATCCTGCCTCGGGAGAGACTTTAGTTCAACAGCTAGCAATGTCGTTGCGTTCCCGCGCGTCAAACGGCGAAAGGCGGTCAAAGTTTAGAAGAAGAAATTGCGCCACGTGGGTTTGGAAAAGGAGGAGCCCTTCTGTTACACCTGCCACGTCTAAATACCTAGTATCCCCTCTCAAAGAGAGTGCCCTGACCCGACACGGAAAGCAACTTGTCTGTTTTGTCTACCATAGTTGCTAGGAGGGCGTGTAGGTCTTCCTAGAACGTGTTCATCACCTTGTCGGTCGTTCATGCTATGCAACAGGGCGGTCACCCTTTAGTTTCGTCGCGGACGGTAAAAGGAACGCTAGCGTCACCTTGCTCTGTCTTCTGTTGCCTCTCCGGAATGAGATGTAGTCGGCACCCACCTGCTCCAATTGGCCTCTTATAGAAAGCGGGACTCACTGGCGACAACTATGTCCTTCTTGTAGCCCGCTGGTTCTCGAGCGACTAGAGCTGTCTTCATTTCTGATTGGTTGGTCCGCGAATTGTCTACAATAGAAGGAACCCTCCGGGCTGCCATAATGGACGGAATCATCCAAGCAACCTGTGAGATGGGAAGGGGGTGAGAACGAATGATTTGGTTTTTCAATTGCTTCGATCGTCAGTTGCATGTCCGCGAACCAAGGTCTGCTGCAGATGAGATGAGTTCTAGCAGTTGCCCAGGGCACATTTCTAGTCCCTTCATCCGCGAGAAATTAAGTAGCACTGACCCAAAATATGGCTCATAAGACATTCTTGACGGCTTCCGAACGCCGCTGTGTTCATGCCTTCATTTACTGAAGAACGACCGAAGTAGGTTGCGTCTCCAATGGGGCAGGAACTTTGGAAAGGATAGGCGGAGGGATGGGAAAGGAAGGTGAGCATAAATGCCGAGTAAGACGATTGACAGAACACGTGATACCCACGCCTACTGTAGTCCGCCGCTCGAGGCCGTTACCAGAGGGTGACTGAGGAGGAAAGCTTTGCTAAGAGAAGCCAGATGTGAGATTTGGATGCTATTTAAGGGCCACACTATCCAGGTAAAATAAGTGAATTTGCATGAAGTTGTCACATCGGGATGTATTGTGCATGACCCAAGTGAGGAGGTCCGCTTTCTTCCTAGGGAGGTCGGTACTACCATAAATATCATACTATGAAGGGTGCATTACGGTTTGTCTTGCCCTACATTTTTAAGCACAACTTTAAATGTACTGGGTTTGTCACAGTAGAGAAAACACTCAATTGGCATGAGGAAGCCTGCTTCGTCATCAGTCTCCTCAACACCTCCCTTTTCTATGCCCCTTTATAGTGAATGAACCCACTAGTGGGTTGCCGCTGAAATTGAGCCCACATCTGGCATCACATAAAGCCTTCACCTAACGCGGGGCTCGAACTTGGGCTTCAAGGCACAGCGGGATAAGTATATCTCTAATGTGATTGGCGAGTGCCTCCCCCTCTACCATATCCCTGAAAGTTCGTACATTTGATATTAGAACGCAGTATACGCGTACGGTTTGGGATTTCGGAAACGTCAAGATTGGGAGACGTCTGCAATCATGATGAGCATTGAGTATGTTCAGGTCGCCGAGTAGCCTTTATACTTCATTTTCGGGGCAAACCCTATAGATTGACTGGGACTTTTTTTCGACTTTTGCACACCAGTTACCTCAACATCCACGAAATCGTCTCTGCTATTGGGCATGATAATGTTGCACTTGTTAGACAGGGACACCACCTCATGTCAGCAGCCGCGCCCTCTCGGTTTGATTGTATTCTGCCATCAAATCGCAATGGGTGCAGGGAGAAAGAGTTACGTCACTGTGTTGCCGGTGACGGTCAAGCTTTCAGATATTGATTACTATGCATTTGCCTAGCTCATTCTTTTCTTCGTACTTATCAAGGCTTTCAACTCAAAACGAGGCTTCGACAGGGTTAGGCATGCAATATTAGATTGCTGCTTGCACGACCTTGCTCTGTACTAGTAACATACCTATCTCGAGTGCTGTTTTGGAGGAATGCACGATTTTTTTCAGTAGTTGATTTACTCATTAATCGTTCGCCAAAAATCTTCGGGACTGCGTATCCTAGCCCACAGTCAAATGATTACAATAAAAAAAAACGGACTTGATCGATTACTCACGGGCCAATTTAGAAGTTGCTAGTACTTGTTCTTATCTTGCTCTTCATCTGTCACTGAAATTTGCCGGCTAGACATAAAGTCAAAAAAATTCCCAAATAACTTTTTCTGACAACTCCTACTTCTGAAAATGCGCACGCGAAATTACAGACCCAAAGGTAGAAATGGGTTTCAGGCATCATTGCACGTAATTAGAAGGGGTAAATCTATCGGAAAGTTAAGGTTAGCACGGTTAACACTTGTCACTACGATCTTCAGGCTCGATTCCTTAGGAGGAGAGAAGCTATGGAAGGCCAGAGTGGTAGGAACAGAAGGAATGGAGAATAAGTATGAGGAGAGTGTAGTGCGTTCCCTAGTAGGTCGTGTCCGGAGCGTTAGAGCGTAGGCAATCATTGCAGTCAGCCACCGAGGACGCTCTTTGGCTTAGTCAGTCTTGAAGGTGATTGTTCAGACCAGAAGAGGTTATTGGCCAGACCAGACCATAGTGTGCGTGTGCGCCCCAGTCGCGCAAAGTCGAAGGCTGAATCTCGGTGTCTAAATGCGCTGATGCAAGCTGCGGTCATCGAGGGCAGATTATTGGTTCCCATCACGTGACCTCGTGTGTGGCGTGCGCGCGTTGCAAAGGGGTAGGGCTAAAGCCCCTACGGGTCCCATAAAGTGAAAATAGGCTACAGGACTTTGGTGCACACTTCCACGCCTCGGCTCCTTTGGGTGGATGAGTCAGAATGCAGATTATATGGAGCTGCAGTTTGGGATCGTTTCTCCAAACTTATGTCGTGAAGTTGGTCATCTGATTCTTTTCTTTTTGGAGATTACCCGGTGCGGCACTTTGTACCGCGGCTGCAAAGCAATACAAGGCTTTCTCGCTGTGAAAGATTACTTACTTAACACCTCCTTCTCCCCCCCCACTTTAACTGGTGGCCTCTACACACTGTCGCCACTGCCGCTGGGCAGCCCGGACCTGTCGGGTTCTGCTGCTGGCATCGAGAGCTAAAAGGCGAGGTAATTTTCGCGTCTAAAACTATCATCTTAAGGTGCGCATAGTCCTTATTTCTTCTTCATACAAATTCACACCCTACACGCACTAAAGCCCACAATGACTTTCTTCACTTTACTCCGCCTTTCTCTTATGATCTTGCCTGTTTTCTCTTAGGCCCTAAAATGGCGTGAACGCGACCCAGCCTGCATTCCAAACTTCAGTTCTGCACAAAAGCGGTGTTTCTCACGCGGTGTTTAAATCGCTCCGCAATTTAGTCGCGGTAATGACATCTGTGCTGACTGGCAGAGGATGACTGCTCATCAGATGTAAATCGGACCGAGGGACCAGCTATAATAATAGCAGGATATATTGGTTGCATGGGGCAACGTTTGTGCAAAAGAGTACGAAAACACATTCCAGCATGGTTAGGGAAGGGCCAACTAAAAGGTATAAACAGGTCCATTCTAGCGCACCTGATAGACTCAGACCACCGCGTGGATGCCACAAAGGGCTTTCGAGTGGTCTTCAAAGTGGCCGTAAGGTATTTAAAATTCCTTGGACAGCGTCTGTTGGCTACGGCAAAAGCTGCCACCATCAGGCAACGCTGACTTGTCCGGCGCGCCCAAAAGAACTTCGTCGCGACGCTGCAGTTACCATGGCCAAAAGCCACTAATCCAGCAGCCAGTAGCTTATCACCCCACGCGGCTACCAGTCCCCCTAATGCTGATCAGATTTTTGACTCTAATATCCCATCCCTTCACCTGCTCTGACAGCCGCACTATTTTGTCTTCCCATCCGCATAGTTTATTTACTTAATTACCATAGAAATGTCAAAGCCTAACGAGAATTTATCGAAAATAAACGTATTTTCGCAAATTTATCATCTGAAAAGCAGGATACGAAAAGTAAATCGTAGAAATGGCATGCGACAAATCAGAGCTCAGAGACTTCCAACGTTAATGTAATCAGGAATGTAGAAGGAATGCAAATCTCAAAAGTACTTGTGGGAAAATAACCAAGGTGGAACACACCTTCCTGTTTCTGTGAAAGTTAATGATTAAAGTTTGGCATGTACTTGCATAAGCGGACTCTGTCGTTCAGGACAAAAAAGGAAAGTGTGGTAGCGGAATCAATGGTTACCCTCTTTTGTCGTTTTTTTAAATTTTAATTTACTTGGTATTGTTATCTATCCAATAAATTTTGCAGTATTTGCTACATGCAAATTTGTTCCAGGGAAAAATTGTTTCTAATTACTTGGTGAAAGCAAAATAAAATTTGTTATAACAGAAAAGAGTCCTGCTGGATTTTATGATAAATTAGCTATTAAGAATATGCCATAAAAATTATTGTTTAAAGTGATTACATATTACTCATTGGGTAAGATATTGAGTAATAGATAGAAATGTGATGAATATTTGGTCGGCGAGTCACGCAGAAAGTCCGGATTACACAATCGATGGAAGATATAGGGCTTTTCTGAAACATTGACTATATGCTCCCTCGTAAAGCCCACCCTAGCCGTTATCATAACGGAGACATTATAAACGAAACCAGCCAAACTGTAATTCGCACTCGCTACCCGGGCTTCAGTGACCTGCTATAGTATATGCGAAAGTAAGGAAGAGGGCTGGTCGAGCATTTGAATAACCGGTTGATTATCCCAAGCTTTCGATTATGTGCAAGAATCCACTTTAAGTAGTCGTGACAGCAACGAAAAAGGCTGCAATTATAGGGGGTAGTAATCAATAAATGATGCAGTGACGAAAGTCTGGGGGTGACCCTATAGAGCTCTGTACGCCGTATCTATCAGAGGGCCAGGCTTGAATTGATGATCGGCTCGTCTTCTTTCCGACGTGAGCGATTGTCTTGTCGCCTGTGAACATGAACTCACAGACTATTTCGTAGGCGTCGACAGGCGTTGACTTGGAAATACAATTTGAGAGTCTCTTCAGTCAGACCTCGTACCTAAAACCCTCAGGGGCCAGGGAGGTTGATTACCTGAAATCGACTCTTGTCAATTGCTGTCATCAATACTTAAAAAAGGCTCCAAAATCCATCTCGATAGTCTCAAGGAGCTGCGCCGAAATAAAAACATATTAATTACAAGACCGGACAAGGGTTCGGGGATTGTGTTGATGGACAAGAAAGATTATGTGACAAAACTTGAAGAAATATTATCAAATCGCACAAAATTTTTACAATCTGATAAAGAATAGGACAGGACTGAAGCTGTTGAAGACAAACTGACAAAGTTACTAAAAGACCTGCACAAAGAAGGACGTTTATCAGACAAAGAGCTGGAAGAACTAAGGCCGGTTGGCACTACAATACCAAGAATGTATAGCCTCCCGAAAATCCATAAACAAGATGTGCCACTCCGTCCGATCTTGGACATGAGAAACTCACCGTACCATGCCGTAGCAAAATGGCTTGCCGAAAAGTTGAATCCACTTCAGAACCGCTTGTACTCAAGAAGCCTGAAAGACACGTCTGAATTCGTGGAGGCTGTCAAGGATACTAATATTGGCGAAACGATGATGCTGTCATTAGATGTATCCTCACTGTTCACCAACGTCCCGGTAGTTGAAATTATAGAATATCTATGCGACTTCATATGGGAGACACACTACCATATAGCGATGACAGTGAAGAGGCTGAAAGATCTACTGACATGCTGTACACAAAATGTACAATTTATCTGTAATGGCCGGCTATACAGGCAAATTGACGGAGTGGCCATGGGCTCATCACTTGGACCATTCCTGGCAAATGTCTTCATGGGCAAGATCGAGGAAACGAAGCTCAAAGACACTATCAATGACCTTAAGTTCTATGGTCGATATGTGGACGACATCTTTTGCCTGACAAAGAAGACCGCTGATATCGAACGTCTAGGCCAAAAATTTAATACCGCCCACACAGCACTCACATTTACAGTAGAAACAGAGGCGAACGTGGAACTCGCTTTCGTAGACGTCCTCTTACACAGACAAGAAGATGGCTCGATACAACGCCGACTATTTAGAACGAAACCCTGGACTGGGCAATACGTTAATTTTCACAGTTTCATCTCCTTTAACGTCAAACGGAACTTAGTCTAGGGAATGGCAGCCAGAATACGCCGTATCTGCTCTCCTGAAATAGTGGAAGTAGAATTGCAGCAACTAAAGGACACACTCCAGAAAAACGGTTATCCGGAACGTTTCATCCTTCAGAACATCAAGGAACGTGCCTCAAAGGTCGTAATTGCAACGGCGGTAAAGAAAGGCACTCAATGGGTACCTAAGATTCAACACCAAACTTGCAGAGGCGAAAATACTTGCCAGTTTTATTGGAGACTGTATAGAGAGACACGAGTACCCGAACGAATATTGGAAAGCGCTGCGACGGAGCCGTACAGTGATCACCACAGAAACTCTTAGACGATACGCTGAGAACCAACTAGAAAGCACTTGCGTAAGGATTAATGAACTGGAGCGTCACGTGTGCCAACGCGCTGCCGTTCTAGACACCCTGACCGAGGAATAAAAACGAGAATTCAGCAGCTACACTCAAACCATAGAAAGAAAGCGTGGGGACGCCAAGAGATCGTCACTTCTTCAAAGGGTGCACGAAATCAAACCACAGTCAAGACTCCCCAAAGATCCAAAGAGGTACGTGCACAACCATTCCTCTCTTACACTTGATGCGACTACACTTGAAGCATTATCACTTGGCCCAAAATTCTGCATACCTGGTCGAAAGGTTAATCAGTTAGACCTAGAAACCCAGTTTGAGCATCTCTATAATCAAACTTATGACCGTAAGCCGAGCTCCGCAGATAGTGTTCAGCACTTCAAATCAACACTGGTTGATTGACTACTAACCAAAGCATATCAAGACAAGTTGAAGCAGCTACGAGCAAACAAAGACATCTTGGTTACTAGACCAGACAAAGGAACCGGTGTCGTTCTGATGAACAGATCGGACTACGTAACTAAGATGCTGGCCATACTAGCAGACCAGACAAAATTTGCGAAAGTAGACAGAGAAAAAGACTGCACGGAGGAAGTAGAGGCACAATGGACCGGCTGCTTAAGAAGACTCCACACGGCAGGATTCATTACCGACC